>CM060403.1:144813358-144979899 GCA_030545235.1 Helianthus tuberosus
TTAATTGCTCTCTGATTTCTGTGTTATATTCACATGTGCGTGTTAACATACTAGTAGTATGCAGAAAACCTGACTAAATGGTCCTGAATATTTTCCTATATGTTAGAAATTTATTTCATTACAAAAAAATATATAAATAAGACACTTTACGGTACAATTAAACACTTTAACGGAACAGTATCCGACCGAACAACCAGACATTACCCGGGACACCAAATTTTTGTCAAACACATTGTGTAATTATTTTTAGCTAGTCGTGGTCCCCGTTTTCCATAATACCCACTATAAATCAAATAACCAACATATATTATTAAGTTACTTACATGATAACTTACAATTCCATTCTAGTTACAATTTTTGCAAACATACCCCCCCCCCCCCAATGATTTTAGTTTTCTTGTGGACCCACCAAATGATCTTCACCATGCTTCATATATTCTACTTGATTTTATTTCAATTCTATAATGGATCCTTGCTTGTAGACATCACCATAAAATATGAAGCAATCTTATATGTAAGGAACTCTAAGATTCATCATCATTCACTTAGATCACTCTCTCTCATCACACCTCCCTCTCTCTCATTCGGTCACCCCCACAACCGAATCCACTCCCCACCCTTTTCATCTTCATCTTCTTCCATTACAAATCCATTCAAAGCTTACAAGGTGAATCTATGGAGGTAGCAACTTGAAGGACGTTCTAAGGAGCTTGTTCTAGTCTTTTTCACCATCATATTCTCAATAGATTCTACCCTAGCTATAAGCTAGTAGTAAGTCTCTTGTTACACTCTTGTTAATCTTGTTTCATCTCGTTTCTATGATCAAAAGGTGTAGTATGTTTTAAATCACTAAAGTGACAAGAACTAGTAGATGAACATAAAAGTTTATATGAAATTTTACATATAAAAAGTTTACTTATGATTGATGCATAAAGATGAAAACTTGTTGGTTTAAGGTTGGTTAATACATATATGATGTTTGTTAGTCAAGCTTTTGATAAACCCGTTGTTCGGACGCTTGTTAATACGACTTAGTAACATTTAAACTTCAAAACAACATGCTGAGTCACTTTTTCAGCCGGCTTCATAGGGCTGTAAACAGACCTTAATAACTCGAAAAACAGAATTTCTGAAGCCTAAAATTTGTATTTTCGAAAAACTGATCAAATGGCACTGGAATCGTAATTTTTCGAGGTCGTTTACTATTTTTAAAGAACCGATTTGTAACAGCAGCTTAGGCTGAGTTTTTACAGCAATAATGGGTGTTGTATTTTCTGTTGTAGCTTGTATTCTGTGTAGAATCGGATCATGAGACAACTGAAGTATTTGTAATTACCCCACTGGAATTTCGTAAATCGAACACTCGATGAATTTTTAATAAATTGTTCCGTGGACTGTGGTCAGAAATACATAAATCTGAGTTCAGTCCGGAATATGACTTTTTATAAAATATTGGTAATGAACCGGACCCCGATATTTTTACACAATAAAATATGGAACGTTTAAGACATCCTGTAAAAATTTGGGAATTTTTGGAATAATTTAACTATTTTATTAAAGGTCCGAAAAATAGCCGGTTTTGAATATTAATGCTGAATTGACATAAGTTGTGACTTGCGTGTCTAAATGTCGAGTATGCTATCAGTGAATGATCTAACATGTATTATGTGTTATGTGCATTATCGTATGTTTGATTTTGAGTGGGGAATGGATGGGAAGTATATATGGGCATAAACCGTTAAAGTGATGCATGTTATGTGATAGATACGTGTAGGAACTTTGTGTTCTATTTGAAGTCACTAATAAACTAAGTGGTAATCGTACTAGGACGTGATTGACCGACCTTGACTGTTAGCTACTTTTGAGAGTCAAACCGAGCAACCGAGGTGAGTTCACACTCTTAAGGCATGGGATTCCCGGTGGGTTGGGAATGGGATTGAATAACTACTCGTACTATCATTACTATTAAACTACTTTTCACCGTCCTCGGATTGAAGGGCACGTACGTAAAACCTACGTACACTCACACTCGCTACGGTCCTTGGATCAAGAAGGGCACGTACAAACATGACTAGTCGACACATGGGAAGCCCCCACTAATCTTCGCACACATGTTTGGGAAACCGCGATACGACCACTAATCATCGCACACATGTTTTAGAAACCGCGATCCGGCCACTAATCATCGCAAACATGTTTGGGAAACCGCGATACAGATAACTAAGATACTTGGTTTACGAAATGAACAAATGATTCACGAACACTATAACTAAACAACCAACTGTGAATTCACTCAACTTTGTTGTTGACTCGTTGTTACATGCCTTGCAGGTCGTTAGGTATCTATGGAGCTTGCATCGGAGTGGGAAGAGTCGTTGTGGGACATGGACAACTGTGTACCATGCTAAACATTTGAAACGTTTAAACTTATGATTTGGTTTTAAACTTTATGCTTCCGCTTGTAACTTAAACTATGTTTTGTTTAGACACCAATTGTATTGTGTTGGATTTTACAAACTACTTACATGCTTGTTCAATATGATTGGTGGCTTGATCCTGGTCACGTCACGCCTCCAAGCGGTGGTACTCCGCATGGTGGATTTTGGGGGTGTGACAATACCTACTGATGTTTTTAGTATATTTTGAGATAATAACAGTAAGTACAAGTTTTTGAACTCAGGTTTCCAGTTTTGACCTTTTTAGCCCTTGTGAAATTACCAAAATACCCCTAAGGTGCATAGTTTGGTTTTAAATGATAAGCTTCACAAATGGGTCATATCCTACTGTTATAACATGTTAAATTAAGTATATTTACTGTATAAATCAGACCTGGAGCTCAGATTACAAATAAACTCTTTTATAATCTTTTAAATGACCAAAATGCCCTTAGGAGGCATAAGTTGAGTTTAAATTCATTTGGGGCATAATAGAAGATATCTTACTGATATTATAACATATTTAAGCCATATTATCTCAGGGAACTTGCATATGACTCTTATGGTTACCCGTAACGCCCTTTTCGCGCTCAGTTTGGTTTATGTAACTAGTTTGCATAAATTGACCGAAACGGGTCAAACCTTATCATCTTTGTCTCAAAATCCAGAATGTATTTAGTATACCCATATTATACAAGTATTCAAACTTGTCGGGTCTAAATCACATTCTATCCGGTCTTCGCTTAATCGTGCGTTTGAACCGTATCGTCCATAAAACTAGCCGGTCTAAGCTTAAGCTTAAATAAAGACCCGTTAGAAATCTAATAGGTTATTATAAACCTTTGTTCCAGAATAAGAAGAACCAGTAAAAGCTACCTTCACTTGCTAGTTGTGATTTATACTTTACTCAGGTAAATACTTTTAACTTATTTTCCCTATACGGGCTTGGGTTACGGTATATAGAATACCGCTTGATCGAGCATCAAATCTTACATCGTTGGGTGGTTAATTGAATAATTTGATCGGCTCGTTTAAACAGTCTTGTTCACTTAAAGCCTTTGGGGGGTTAATGACCATGTCCCGGATATCCCTGGCATCATTTTACGAAATGGCCACGACCTGAGCACGAGGTGTAGGCGTACACCTGTCAGTGTATAACTCAATATTGTGGTGTGTCTATTGATCTTTAACCCGGAAAAGATCCGGGCTACTGAACGCACAAGTAACATGTAATTCGTTCACAAGATTATATTACATAATTATCCCAAGTTATAAAATGTTTTGTGCCACGTGCATTCAAATCAATTTTCAACCCTTTTCAAAATGAGTCAGTTAAATTGTATTTACCAGTGTAAACTGACGTATTTTTCCGAAAAAGGTTAAGTGCATGTACTACTCGTACTAGGCTGGCTGTCTTCTAGAGCGTCCACAATAAGTCTCGCAAGCTTGGATGACAATAAACTGTTGAACAATATCTTATTTTATTTTGATCCGCCTGTGGATCCGTTTCAACTATTAGTGATATTTAATATTACACTTTATTAAAGTTGAAATGAATCTATCTTTGCTTCCGCTGTGCATTTATATATTGTGTTGTTTGTCTATGATGATACCAACTACGTCACGATACTCCCTACCGGGCCCACCGGTGACACGTGGAAATTAGGGGTGTGACAGGTTGGTATCAGAGCCAACTCTGAGTGAATTAAACACTAGCCTTTTATGTTTAATCTCAGTTACACAATTTCACAATCCTCGATTCTCGAGTCTAGACAAAGAACTTAGGAAATTTCCAAATATTTGTTTTATTTCTAACTTTGTCTTATATATATTTTTGTGTTGTATCACTTGTTGTTTTTGACAGGTTCACAAAAATGCCGCCACGTATGAGAGGAAGAGGAAGGGGACAAGGAGCACATGTAGCCCCAAACGACCATGAAGCCGGACCTTCGCACCGGCGAACACATTCAGACCCCCATAACTCAGATGCTCAAAATCTTTGGAGGTCTTTTATTGAACCAGCTAGGCGCTCAGTTTCACTGAGTACCTCACCATCTATCCCACACTCCTTCGGGCCTCATTCAGAAAGTGAGCCTCACAACTCTCACCAGTCCTACATTCCTCTCCTAGGACACAATTCACCCTTTGACCTTCCATCACCCGTCTTCCAGGGTCAGTTCAACCCTGCTGATTATCTTGGAGAACCAGTGGGTTTTAACCCACTTGGACCTGACGACCACTTTTCTGGTGGCAACCCGATGGATATCGATGAAGATACCGATCCTGCAATGCCACCATCCGGGACCCCTAACCATCCCATTGAGATTTCAGATGGGTCACCGTTTGTGGGATCACCTTACAATGGTCCCGATAGCTTTAAGGAGAACTTCAAGCAGTATGACTGGGTGTTTACCCCCAGCTACCACAACTCTCCCCTGCACCAGCCACACCACTCTCCCCTACACCAGCTACAGCACAACTCTCCCCTGCACCATCAGCAGCAGCCACAGCAGCAGCCACCGCAGCAACAGAATCCTTCCGAGGATTCCCGATTTGTCGCGGTCACTCCGCCGCCACCACCACCTCAGCTTCAGCCTCCCTCGCCCCTGAGGCGAAGGAGAACGACCGTGCGAATGTCCGCACGAGGGGGCGTGCGCATCAGCACCCCTCCACTTTCTAGTGGCAACCGATACTCGCCTGTCCATGAAGAACCAGAGATGGGAGAATCCTCACACCCCGTCTCTGAAGTAGTCTCTGGGCCAGTCGCACCACAACCACCAATGGGTTTTGGAGACCCAATCCCTGCTTACATTGGCGCGGCAGCATACAATCCCTACGAGCAGCAGATCCACACAGGTTACAACTTTGCAGAGGATCCCTACTGGTTAGCTTCGAGCTTCAACATTCTTCAGCCGGAAGGTCCTTATGGAGGTCCCTGGGCTACGGGACACTCGACCTATGGATATCCACCATATGGGT
This sequence comes from Helianthus tuberosus, assembly GCA_030545235.1. Classification (NCBI taxonomy): domain Eukaryota; kingdom Viridiplantae; phylum Streptophyta; class Magnoliopsida; order Asterales; family Asteraceae; genus Helianthus; species Helianthus tuberosus. Next base: position 144,818,773 of record CM060403.1, read on the forward strand.
ATCAGCAACCGCAGCCTCCTCAACCTCCGCATTATCAGCAACCGCCGCCTCCTCAACCTCAGCATCTTCAGCAACCACCGCGGACACCGGTGATGTCACCGCCACAATTTCAAGAAATCCTTCATGAGATACATGAGGTGCGACAAGAGGTGCGGCATGAGATGCGGCAAGAACGAAGGCATAACCGGGGGATGTTCAAGAAGATGGTGGATTTGATCAAGGGTAAAAGCAAGAAGGATCACTAAAATCCTTTGTTTGTTTATTTATTTTAGTTGTAATCATGTCCCTGCGAGGACATTTATTTCTGTACTCTGCCCCTGCATGGGCATATTTCCTTTCTGTTCTGCCCCTGCGTGGGCATGTTTTTCTATTTTGACCCCTGCGTGGGTTTGTTTTGTTAGTTGGCCCCTGCGTGGGCATGTTGTTTGTGTAAAAGTCCCGTTTAGGGCAAATGTGTACTAGTTTAAAATTTTAAATTGGAATGGTTAATTTAAGTTTTTCATTTTTAAATTATATGCATGAATATAATATATGAATAAATGAAAAATAACAATTATTATTTTGATTTACCATTTTAATGAAATAATAAGAATCTTAAAAAGGTAAAACCTAGCTTGAATGTCATATTAACGACCTGGCCAATATGGTAGAACCTGTTTAAAAGATTCAAATCTCTGTTAACATCTGCAAACATGTTAACATTCTTGGCTAGCGTGATCCGCAAAATCACACATGTCACCATTTTTAATGAATTATCCAATTTATATATACATCTGTTTATGATGTATTGCCTACGGGCTATAACCAATGTCATATAAGACAAAAGACAGTCGTAGATTATAAAACTCCCTGTCTAGAAAGGTAATGAACCTTGATTTAAAACCCTAATAACTGGATCTTATAAGGTCTAACTCTATAATTTGGAATTGTCTACGTGACTAGGCCTATTGTGCCAATATTTTTCCTTCTGGATAGGGATGCTAATAAAAAGTCCTAAATGAAATTATTTAACAAATTAACTAGTATGGCTATTAAAACCATGGTTAATAAATCATCAAGAATGATAATACTGTTTAGGCTTCTAAATAGACCTTGTCCTTATTTCTTTATGTAGCAATTAAAACTACATGGCCAAGTCAGAAGAAATAAACAGTCGTCCAGAGGAAAACCCTGAAAATGTTAAAGTATTGGTAACTGGTGCGGAACTACAAGCATTAGTTGATAATGTTGTTACCAAAGCAATAAATAGGCAGTATAGTGAAGAAAGCGGGACCCGGAGTAGGACCCGATCCGCACCACATTCCAAGCCAAAGGTTCACTCGGAGGCTCATAGCAAACCTCCTTCTAAGAAAGATATACCTAAGAAAGACGAGCTCAAGAAGGATGATGATCGACATTCATCTAACCAAAACAGTGTTCCGTCCAGGAAGGTCGAGCATAAACAGGAACCCCGTGGTAAGTCCTGTACTTACAAGTACTTCGTCTCATGCAAACCTCGGGACTTTACTGGGGAGAAGGGAGCGATTGATTGCATGACCTGGTTGGACGAGATGGATACGGTAGTAGACATCAGCGGTTGTGCTGAAAGGGACGTAGTAAAATATGTATCCCAATCGTTTAAAGGAGAGGCATTGGCATGGTGGAAGTCTCTCATACAAGCTGCTGGAAAGATCCCACTCTATAACTTGTCATGGGATCAGTTCGTTGCTCTTATTAAAGAGAATTATTGCCCGCAGCACGAAGTCGAGAGAATCGAATCAGACTTCTTATCATTGGTGATGAAGAATTTAGATTGCCAAGCATACCTCACCACTTTCAATACCCTATCTAGTTTGGTTCCTTACTTGGTAACCCCAGAGCCTAAGAGGATTGCTCGCGTCATCAGGGGTTTAGCCCCAGAGATTAAACCTAGTGTTAAGGCATCAAGGCCTGCAACCTTCAGATCAGCAGCTGATCTGTCTCTATCTCTGACCTTGGATGTAGTCAGACTGAGAGCGCTCAGGAATTCAGAAGAGAACAAAAGGAAGCGTGAGGACGATACCTCACGAAGATCAGGTAAGAAACACCGAGGAAATGACGACCACAAGAAAGGGTCGGGATCTAAGAAGGATGGGCAACAATCGGGGGATAAGCCCAAATGTAAAACTTGTAAGAAGAACCATTTTGGGAAGTGTCGATTTGAGTCGAAATCCCAGTCTCACACGAGATCCTGTGGGATTTGCAAATCTACGGATCATAAGACTTTGGAGTGTAAGAAGCTGAAAGATGCAACATGTTACGGTTGCAATGAAAAAGGGCACATTAAGTCCAATTGCCAAAAGAACACCAGGAAAGCCGAGGATGGGAAGAAGACCAATGCGAGGGTCTTCAAGATGGACGCTAAGGAAGCTGTTCAGGATGACAACGTGATTACAGGTACTTTTCTCGTAAATGATGTTTTTGCTAGAGTATTGTTTGATTCTGGAGCAGATAAGTCTTTTGTGGATAATAAGTTTTGTGAGTTGTTGAAATTGCCTGTAAAACCCTTAAGTGTGAAATACGAGGTGGAATTAGCTGATGGAACCATAGAAACCGCCTCAACTATGTTAGATGGATGTGTTATATCCATTAGGAACCACTCATTTCCTTTGTCCTTACTTCCCTTTAAGCTAGCAGGCTTTGATATAGTTCTAGGTATGGTTTGGTTATCGCATAACCAAGCCCAGATTATGTGCAGCAGAAGACAAGTGGTAGTCAAAACTACGTCTGGTGAGTCACTTACCATTCAGGGGGATACCCAACATGGATTGCCTGAGCAAGTGTCCATGCTCAAGGCATCCAGATGTCTGCAGAAGGGTTGTGTCATTTATATGGCACAAGTTACTATTGATGAACCGAAACCCAAGATTGAAGACATCCCCGTCATTTCAGAATACCCTGAAGTTTTCCCTGAAGAACTACCTGGTTTACCACCAGATAGGCAAGTGGAATTCCGAATTGACATCATCCCTGGTGCTGCACCAGTAGCAAGAGCACCTTATAGGTTAGCACCAACGGAGATGAAGGAGTTAAGGACGCAATTAGATGATCTGCTAGCAAAAGGTTTTATTAGACCTAGTTCGTCTCCTTGGGGAGCGCCTATTTTTTTTGTCAAGAAGAAGGACGGATCGATGCGTCTGTGCATCGATTACCGCGAGCTTAATAAAGTAACTATCAAGAATAAGTATCCTTTGCCCAGGATCGACGATCTGTTCCATCAGTTACAAGGGGCAAGCTACTTTTCTAAGATCGACTTGAGGTCAGGCTATCATCAGTTGAAGGTCAAGGATGAAGATGTGCACAAGACAGCGTTTAGGACTCGTTATGGTCATTACGAGTTCCTAGTGATGCCTTTTGGGCTCACTAACGCGCCGGCCGCGTTCATGGATCTCATGAATCGCGTCTGTAAGCCTTACTTGGACAAATTCGTCATCATCTTTATTGACGACATTCTTATTTACTCGAAGAACCAAGCTGACCACGAGAAACACCTTCGTTGTATTCTCAGACTTCTACACCAAGAGAAACTCTACGCCAAATTTTTGAAGTGCGAATTTTGGCTTCGAGAAGTCCAATTCCTTGGACATGTGGTAAGTGAGCGTGGAATCCAAGTGGATCCCGCTAAGGTAGAAGCAGTTATGAATTGGCAAGAGCCAAAGACGCCTACTGAGATTCGCAGTTTTCTGGGTTTAGCAGGATACTATAGGCGATTCATCGAAAACTTTTCAAGGATTGCTGCGCCTCTAACTTCGTTGACACGTAAGAAGGTTAAGTTTGATTGGGGCCCTAAGCAGCAGGGATCCTTTGACATTCTGAAGAAAAAGTTGAGCAATGCACCAGTGTTAACATTGCCCGATGGTATAGAAGAATTTGTGGTGTATTGTGATGCATCACACACTGGTATGGGCTGTGTACTCATGCAGAAAGGCAAGGTTATTGCCTACGCTTCACGACAGCTAAAGGTGCACGAGAAGAACTACACCACCCATGACTTGGAGCTGGGTGCCGTTGTATTTGCATTAAAGCTATGGAGGCATTACTTATATGGAACCAAGTGTGTGATCTATTCAGATCACAAGAGCCTTCAGCATTTGTTTAATCAGAAGGACTTAAACATGAGGCAACGACGCTGGATGGAAACTCTAAATGATTATGATTGTGAGATAAAGTATCATCCAGGCAAGGCAAATGTAGTTGTTGATGCCTTAAGCAGGAAGGAAAGAGTAAAGCCGATAAGAATCAATGCCAAGCGCATTGAAATCAAGAATGGTTTGGACGAAAGGATATTGGCTGCACAGAAGGAAGCTGTGTTGGAAGCTAACTATCCTGAAGAAAAACTAGGAGTAACTGAGGAGCAGTTATCCTATGACAAAGACGGAATGCTTAGATTGAATGGATGAATATGGGTTCCAGTTTATGGAGGACTTCGAGATGTTATCCTCCAGGAAGCCCACAGTTCCAAATATTCCGTTCATCCTGGAGCTGATAAGATGTACCTGGATCTAAAGGCAAGCTACTGGTGGATTGGTTTGAAAAAGTCTGTAGCTGCCTATGTAGCTAAATGTTTGACTTGTGCGCAAGTCAAAGCTGAGCATCAGAAGCCGTCAGGTTTGTTGCAACAACCTGAAATTCCCACGTGGAAGTGGGAGATGGTGACGATGGATTTCATCACCAAATTGCCAAAGACGAGAAAGGGAAACGATACTATATGGGTCATAGTAGATAGGCTGACCAAGTCAGCACATTTTCTTCCCATTAAGGAAACTTACAGCTCAGATATGTTAGCTCAATTATATGTAGATAAGATCGTAGCTCTACATGGTGTACCATTGTCAATTATCTCCGATAGAGATACGAGATACACCTCTCATTTTTGGAAAAGTTTCCAACAGTCTTTGCTTAGTCGACTTCCAAGAAATTGTTGTGCCACCGTATGTGAATACATAACCTGTCTGAGATTTTGCTTTGTGAGGATCTGATAGATATCCGACATCAGCATACCCAATAAGTTGGGACTTTTGATCCTTTTGATAGAAAAGACCTAAGTCTTGTGTCCCGCAATATACCAGAATATATGTTTTACACCATTCCAGTGTCTACGTGTTGGATTCGAACTGTATCCCGCTAGTACATGAACTGCAAATGCAATGTCAGGTCTTGTGTTATTTGCAAGATACATAAGGGCACCGATCGCGCTTAAGTACGGTACTTCTGGACTAAGTACTTCTTCGCCTTCTTCTTGAGGGCGATAAGGATCCTTGTGTGGATCTAGCGGTCGGACAACCATAGGTACGCTAAACGGATGTGCTTTATCCATATTGAAACGTACGAACATCTTCTGGATGTAGTTTGATTGATGGACAAATGTGCCATTGCACAGATACTCAAATTGTAGTCCGATGCATAATTTTGTCATACCAAGATCTTTCATTTCAAATTCCTTCTTTAACAACTGAGCAGCTGTCTCTATCTCTTCAGGAGATCCGATGATGTTGATATCATCAACATAGACTGCTATTATACTGAAATTTGAGAGTGAACTTTTAATAAAGACACATGGACTGATTACATCATACTTGTATCCTTCTTTTTCGAGATATTCACTAAGTCGATTGTACCACATACGACCAGATTGTTTGAGACCATATAAAGATCTCTGGAGCTTTATAGAACACATATCTCGAGGTGTTGATTTTAATGCTTTAGGTAATTTTAATCCTTTAGGAATTTTCATGTAGATGTCATTTTCAAGTGTCCCGTATAAGTATGCGGTGATGACATCCATTAGTCTCATATGAAGTCCTTCAGAGATTGTGAGGCCGATTAGGAACCTAAGGGTTATCGCATCCACTACAGGGGAATACGTTTCCTCATAATCAACTCCTGGGATTTGGGAAAACCCTTACGCTACAAGTCGAGCCTTATATCATACAATCTCACTCTTTTCATTTCTCTTTATTGCAAACACCCATTTATAACCTACTGGTTTGACGTCTATGGGTGTTCGGACTACAGGTCCGAAAACATGTCCCTTTTCGAGCGAATTTAATTCGGCATTTATGGCTTCTTGCCATCTTGGCCAATCATTTCTGTGCATGCACTCTTCTAAAGTTTTAGGTACATAATCATTTTCATCGATTAAATCCGTTGCTATAGCATATGCGAATATATCATCAACACGTGTTTTATTCCGGTTCCACATTGTACTATCTGGTACATAATTAATAGAGATCTCATTTTCGTTCGGTACCGGTGTTTCTTTTGAAACTTTATTTTCCTCTGGAATTATAGTTGTCTCTTCCGGGACATTTACCTCTACCGGGGTTTCATTTATAATCTTTTGTGAGTTTTCACCAACTGCGTTACATTGCTCTTTTCGTTTACGTGGGTTTTATCTTTGGAACCGATTGGCCTCCCACGCTTTCATTGTATAGTAATCGCTTCTGGGATTACTTCATGTAACACCTCGAAAATTTACGTCCAATAATGTACTGACACGTGTCATAGGCTTTGAATATGTGAAAAAGTACGTTAGAAGGACTAAAGTTGACAAACAGTGAAACTATGTGAATATAAGGGTCTAAAGTGTCAACAATGGATAAATAGGCTCTACAATAACCCTACATGGTGTTTATAATCTTAAACGGATAAATCATGGATCATACGAAGCGGAAAATGAAAGAAAGTGAGGAATTACAAATTACAGGGGCTAAATGTGTCAACATGTTGAAAGTATACCTCTGAGTGACCTTTTGGCAAACCCGAAGCTTTGGAATGATAAAATATACTCGCAAGAATATGTGATAAAAATTTCATCAAGTTTCGTTATCGTATGAGAAAGTTATGATCAAAACCGTGCACGAAGGGTTAAATGCGTTAACGTTAAAATTCGTGACTTTTCGGGTAAGCACAAAGTTAACCAAGGACTTTACCATGTTTGTAAATGTCCCAAGGTCCTTAAAAATCAGATTTGAGGGTCTAATGAGCAAGATAAATAGCCAAAACCACGTTACAAAGGACCAAGGACCAAAATGTAAACATGAAAACTTGTTAAGCTGGTTACCCACTTGTACGCGGCCCGCGTAAGGGGTCTCGCGGCCCGCCTACAAGTCGCCAGCGAACAAAACTCACAGATGTCAGTTCTTTCAGGTCTGTTTCGAATGTTTCCAGGTGTTACTCGATACCTGGGGCTCTCCAATGGGATTTACATGCATGTAGGGGCACTTGGACACATCTTAGAACATTTATAGACCCTTGTGGCAGCTCCTAATGAGATCAAAGTTTGTATAAAAGATCATTGAAGTTGCAACATTCAACACTTGCAATTACAAAAATTCACAAGACCACTTCTGGAGCTTCTCTGATCAACCTCAGGCTTTCTAGTGCTCTCTAAGCTTAATTAGGACTCTTGTAAGTATTCCTAACCCCTTCTAATTCGTTCTAGCTTAGTTAATTAACCGAAAGTCAAACCGTCGTAAATTAAGTTTGACTTCGTGATTAAACGAAATTTGCTCAGTCATTTCTCGAATTGAAAGTACCTACAAGTAGGTATTTATGTGGGTAACAAACCCTTAAAAGGGTATTTTCAGATTCCCACTCTAACTATGCTAATTGTCGAGTCAAAGCATACTTTAAAAAGTCAACAGAATGATTATTTGCAAGTTTAAGCATAATTAACAATGTAGGGTACATGCAACCTGTTTGATCATTAAAATAACATGGTAATTAATGTGAGAACATGTCTCAACATATTCAACTCGACAATTTTCAGTATAAACCCGGATCGGACCCGAAAGTCGCATAAATTGATTTTTGCTTTGACTATCAGTTCTGATCCGTTCATGCATGTTTGAGATCTGCCTTAGAGCTTATTTTGGACCAAGTTTCATATAAGTATAACTCTCTGAGATTTTACAACTTGGTTCAATACTTATCTGATTCATATGCATGTTTCCGATTAATGCTTAAAAGTTGACTATTATGCCATTTTGACTATAAAATGTGATTTTTGGAAAAGTGAAAGAGTAGAAACATTTGTTACTGATTTATAAACTTGCACCTAAAATTTGATATCAGTTTGAGGTCTAGATTAAGAGTTATGCTCATTATCGTAATTTGAAAGCTTTATGTCAATTAAATGGCGTAATTAGCGTAAAGCCTATTTACCAAAATACCCCTAAGGTGCATAGTTTGGTTTTAAATGATAAGCTTCACATATGGGTCATATCCTACTGTTATAACATGTTAAATTAAGTATATTTACTGTATAAATCAGACCTGGAGCTCAGATTACAAATAAACTCTTTTATAATCTTTTAAATGACCAAAATGCCCTTAGGAGGCATAAGTTGAGTTTAAATTCAGTTGGGGCATAATAGAAGATATCTTACTGATATTATAACATATTTAAGCCATATTATCTCAGGGAACTTGCATATGACTCTTATGGTTACCCGTAACGCCCTTTTCGCGCTCAGTTCGGTTTATGTAACTAGTTTGCATAAATTGACCGAAACGGGTCAAACCTTATCATCTTTGTCTCAAAATCCAGAATGTATTTAGTATACCCATATTATACAAGTATTCAAACTTGTCGGGTCTAAATCACATTCTATCCGGTCTTCGCTTAATCGTGCGTTTGAACCGTATCGTCCTTAAAACTAGCCGGTCTAAGCTTAAGCTTAAATAAAGACCCGTTAGAAATCTAATAGGTTATTATAAACCTTTGTTCCAGAATAAGAAGAACCAGTAAAAGCTACCTTCACTTGCTAGTTGTGATTTATACTTTACTCAGGTAAATACTTTTAACTTATTTTCCCTATACGGGCTTGGGTTACGGTATATAGAATACCGCTTGATCGAGCATCAAATCTTACATCGTTGGGTGGTTAATTGAATAATTTGATCGGCTCGTTTAAACAGTCTTGTTCACTTAAAGCCTTTGGGGGGTTAATGACCATGTCCCGGATATCCCTGGCATCATTTTACGAAATGGCCACGACCTGAGCACGAGGTGTAGGCGTACACCTGTTAGTGTATAACTCAATATTGTGGTGTGTCTATTGATCTTTAACCCGGACAAGATCCGGGCTACTGAACGCACAAGTAACATGTAATTCGTTCACAAGATTATATTACATAATTATCCCAAGTTATAAAATGTTTTGTGCCACGTGCATTCAAATCAATTTTCAACCCTTTTCAAAATGAGTCAGTTAAATTGTATTTACCAGTGTAAACTGACGTATTTTTCCCAAAAGGTTAAGTGCAGGTACTACTCGTACTAGGCTGGCTGTCTTCTAAACTGACGTATTTTTCCCAAAAGGTTAAGTGCAGGTACTACTCGTACTAGGCTGGCTGTCTTCTAGAGCGTCCACAATAAGTCTAGCAAGCTTGGATGACAATAAACTGTTGAACAATATCTTATTTTATTTTGATCCGCCTGTGGATCCGTTTCAACTATTAGTGATATTTAATATTACACTTTATTAAAGTTGAAATGAATCTATCTTTGCTTCCGCTGTGCATTTATATATTGTGTTGTTTGTCTATGATGATACCAACTACGTCACGATACTCCCCACCGGTGACACGTGGAAATTAGGGGTGTGACACTTCAATTCGAGCAGGTGCATTTGATGCTGGTACATGTGACTTTGTCACTCTATTCGTGTCTGTGAATGCATCTGGTAATTCATTCGCTATTCTTTGCAAATGTATAATCTTTTGGACTTCATATTCACATTGACCACTTCGGGGTTCGAGATTTGATAGCGATGATGCATTCCACGTTATTTCTTGTGTTACCAGTCTTTCCTTGTCCTTATCTCCCCCTAAGACTGGGAACATTGTTTCATCAAAATGACAGTCAGCATACCATGCTGTAAACATGTCTCTCGTCATTGGTTCTAAATATTTAATTATGGACGGGGAGTTAAAACCAATATAGATACCCAGTCTTCTTTGGGGTCCCATTGTAGTACGTTGTGGTGGCGGTATTGGTACGTATACCGCACAACCAAAAATTCTAAGGTGGGACAAACTTGGTTCTCGTCCGGAGACCAGTTGCAATGGGGAGAATTCATGATCAGCAGTTGGTCTCAATCTAATCAGTGCAGCGGCATGCAAAATAGCATGACCCCATGCAGAAGATGGTAATTTACATCTCATTAAGAGTGGTATAGTGATTATTTGTAATCGTTTAATCAGAGATTCAGCTAAACCGTTTTGTGTGTGAACATGAGGTACTGAATGTTCAACATTGATCCCAATTGACATACAATAGTCATTAAAAGCTTGAGATGTGAACTCTCCTGCATTATCCATCCGGATGTTTCTAATTTGATTGTCCGGGAAATTAGCTCTCAGTTGTATGATTTGAGCTAGAAGTCGGGCAAATGCTACATTTCGAGTAGCTAAAAGGCTCACATGTGACCACCTTGAGCATGCGTCAATTAAGACCAAGAAATAGCGGAATGGTCCACACGGAGGATGAATAGGCCCACAAATATCCCCTTGAATTCTTTCCAAAAATGAGGGTGTTTCATGTATCAGCTTAGTTTGTGTGGGGCGAGTTATAAGTTTGCCCAGAGAGCATGCTGCACATGATAAATCTTGTGGTAGTAAAACATTTAAGTTTTTAAGAGGGTGCCCGGTTGCACTTTTGATTATTCGTCTCATCATTATGCTACCAGGGTGACCTAAACGGTCATGCCATATATTGAATGTGTCTTTATCTAACAACTTTTGGTTACTCACAATGTATGATTCGATAGGATTGATATTAGTACAATATAATCCAGAGGATAAGGCTTCTAATTGTTCAACAATTGTTTCTTGGCCATTTTTGTTTGAAGTAATTTGAAGATATTCAATATTATTTTCAGATATTGTTTTTAGGTGGTAACTGTTTTTTCGAATATCTTTAAAGCTAAGTAAATTTCTTCTGGATTTACTAGAAAATAATGCATTATTAATAGTTAAATGGGTACCCGAAGATAATGTTATGTGTGCTCTGCTGGAGCCTTCGATAAGGTTACTGACACCAGATATAGTACCATTCGGTGTCTCTGCCGGAGACAACTCAGAGAAAAATTTCATATCTTTGAGAATAGTGTTAGTACTACCGCTATCTACCAGACATTCATCACCAATAATAGCTCTGCTGGAGCTAGTATACATATTTCTTCAGGAAATAAAATTAAATAAAAGTTAATGCAAAGAAGTAAAATGAAACATTGCAAGAGTTTCAAATCGAATCAAGTACAAAGGTCAAGTACAAAGGTCACATGCATAAAGTAAAGCATAAAAATGTACATTAAATATGTTTAAACATCACGAACATTTTCAATAAAATCACATGCATCCAAATGAACGTCTGGTATCATGGCTGGAGGTGCATACTCAATCAGATATGTTTCAGCATTCTTTCCTTTTTCTTTCATCATGCGTTGATATGCCTCAACGAGGTGTTTAGGGGTGCGGCATGTGCGGGATCAATGATTTGACATCCCACATCTATAACAAATGTTGCCTTGGTTCCCGCTACTTTTCCCTTTTGAAGGTCGCCCCGTATTATGTCGACTCGATTCACCACCGCTATTTTTAGTGTTGTGAGACTCCCGATGCCATGTATATCCCCGTCCTCGACCATGACCACGACCTCTGTTGGGGCCGCGGCCTCTACCTCTAGCTCGTCCGCTTTGATAATTGGCCACATTCGCTTCAGGGAATGGGCTTGCACCGACAGGTCGCGATTGATGATTTTGTAGTAGGAGCTTGTTGTTCTGCTCCGCGACCAGAAGACATGATATCAATTCAGAATACTTAGTAAATTTACGTTCCCGGTATTGCTGTGACAGGAGCATATTTGAGGTATGGAACGTTGAGAAAGTTTTTTCAAGTATGTCTTCATCGGTTATTTTTTCACCACATAATTTTAACTCAGAGGTAATGCGGAACAAGGCAGAATTATACTCACTGACAGTCTTAAAATCCTGTAGTCGTAAATGAAGCCATTCATAGCGGGCTTTGGGGAGTAAGACCAACTTCTGGTGGTCAAAACGTTCTTTTATATTTGTCCATAGTTCAAGGGGATCCTCAACAGTTAGATATTCCCGCTTTAGATCTTCGTGAAGATGATGGCGGAGGAATATCATAACTTTCGCTTTATCTTGAGGTGAAGTTTGATTGCCATCAATAATTGTATCCCCCAAATTATTTGCCGACAAATGAATTTTAGCATCAAGAGTCCATGGGAGGTAGTTGTTACCCGAGATGTCAAGTGCGGTGAATTCAAGCTTTGATAAATTCGACATTTTATCTACAAATGAAAGAATTAAGGATTTAAAATTGAGCCGCAATATAAAATATATTCATTGTAGGAGAACTTCAGGTTCTCTATAGGTAGAACTTCGGGTTCTATATGTTAAGCCATTGTTATATAATAAGAAAATGAATTTAAAAATGTTAAGTAATGGTTGACGACTCATTAAGTGTTTAAATTGTTAACAATTATAAAATATTTTCACCATAAAACAATATATAATTATAAAAGGTATAAAACACGTTAATTTAATTGTAAATTGTATACAATCAAAAAGAAAAGGTGGAGAACTTAAAAAGACAAAAGTGGCGACTTCGAGAACCAACACATGCCCACTTTGACCATAATACCATAATAATATTAATTTGTTTGATAATATATATATATATATATATATTCTATTGTATTATTATTATTTTGTTTTTAATAATATAATATATACAACTGGTGTACAGTTGTAACACATTTGGTGTTTGTTTATTATTAAAAGTTGGATACGCTCCAAAAAAAACACAACTTTCAATTTCCCAATGAAAATCCTCCATGAAAAACTTTGATTCAGATTCCCTTTTGCATAATGACCATGAAAATGGCAACAGTTTCAAAATTTGCGATCTCTGTTCTCAATCTCCCATAAACACAATGGTCGTCAACAACCGTTCAGAACCATGCCGCCTCAAACACAGAGATCGGAGAAATTTCACTGGTGAGTCTGGACTTAATCGCCGGAGAGGATTGCCGGAAAACGAGCGGTTTACCAGCGAAAATAGAGCGGTTTTCCGGTAATAGAGAGAAAAAAAGGGACAGTTGTAGGGAGAGAAGGTGAACAGTAGATCTCCAAAAAATACCGTCATCTCCGGCGACGGTTAAACAGCCGGATATCGGTGAAAGTGCCGGACTAGTTGAAGATGATTGTAGTGTCGGTTAACTAGTGACTTGAATCGCCGGAGGAAGTTTTTCGGGTAAGAGTTTTGTGTGCGGCGGCAGTGACCACCGTTGGGTATCATCGATCGATTCGTTTATTTATTTTCGGGTAAAATTTGTTTCAGTAAGAACAAATCAAAGAAAAATCCTATTTGTTCTAACTAAGATCCCATATGGGCAAATCTATTATGGGTATTTTGAACTAAATCAAAAAATATAATCCTGTTGTTCCAAAGGAGTAAATCCAAAATCCCATTTTAAGAATCGTTTGAAAATGCGCCTTTTTTTATGAAAACAAATGCCCACAGCAGAAGGGTATTGAAAAAAAAATTTGGGATTTATACTTTGGAGACACAAATCGATTTACATGGAAACATATTCAACACTTAGTAAAGATTGTGATAATGCGTACCAGGATGTGATGAGCAGTTCAATTTCTGAAACACAATACAAGTGCAGATGAATCGGATAATGTGGTTAGCGGCGTGAAACAACTGTCAATTTTTCTTCTTGTTGTGTGATGAAAAGAGAGGGTTGAAATCTACAGTGAATAGAGCAGATCGTGCTGATAACGTGATAAGAAACTAATAGGAAATTGAATTGTAAATTTTGGAAAACGTTCTTATTTCATCATTCCATAAAATAATATACATTCATGTGTAATTGACAAAACGATTATGGTGGGAGTTATTTATATGAGTATATCTGACTTTATAACAATAGTTATATATAACATAAATATTTTTTAAATACTATTTGGCCCTATGATACTATGGGCCTTGTGCGGTCGCACTTCCCGCACAGGCCCATAGCCGGCTCTGCTATATGTGTTCTCAGAACATATATGTATCATGGTAAACTCAGAATATACATAACAACTAAACTCGGACAACTCAATTAGTAATGAAACCTGGACACCAATCAAAACTCGGGACACCATGACCCTCGATTAAACTCGGATCTATACCTCAGTTATTATAAAACCCAACACATTATATCTATATCCTGATTCCTTTTGATGAAAACCCCTGACCCCCTTTCCCTCTATAAACCCGGACTTACACCATCCCACAAATTCGAATACTTCACCCTTTTGGATACTGGGTGTTAAAGAAACTCGGGCCAAACAATTACGATACCCTGAAACCCATTAAATTTAAGAAACCCTTATCCTAACAACCTAATAAACTCGGACTATATGTCCAGTTTAAACATTGACCCATTCCATGATCTAAGTTCTGAACAACATCCCATGTTTATAAATTCTGAATCCCTTAGATAATTTGAACACCCATACCCTGAATGTTCAAACTCGGACCATAGCATGTTTAATACCCTGAACCCCTTTTAAACTTGTTAACCCTGATATGTTTTAAACTTGATAACCCTAAACTTCCTTTTCACTTGAAATTCTGACTAGAACATAAATGTTTTATAAACTCTGATCAATATAAACTCGGATAGAATATAAACTCTGATACTTGTCCAAACCCTGACTCACATAAGTCCTGACATAAGTAAACTCTGACTTTGTGACTTCACAAAGCCTGACTGTTAACTCCGAACAAAAAACAAAACTAACAAAACCAATTTTGCAGTTTTCAATACAACAGTTACAATCAATTAGTACGATCAAAACCCTATCTATCATACGAATAAAGCAACTATTCAACAATTCTATCATATCATTTGTGTCCTAATACTAGGAAACAATCATACAATCATTCTCAAACTAGCACATTCAGACAAGATGATTAACTAAACCTAGAACCACATGTTTGGACCTCTAGGGTTTGCATGAAATCATAGAGCAAAGACATCAAAGTACAATCATAAACCAATTACCTTAGATTCGATGTGGAGTTTGTTCTTGAAGAATTGAGAGATCAAAGATCAAAGGTTTAGATATTTGTGAAACCCTAAATGATTAAAGAACTTGCAACTGCCATATGATTGGAATTGGTGAGTAATGATTAGGGTTAAGGAGTTTTGTTTTATTTTCAATATTAACACTAACCACCCCTAACTTATTAACTTTCACACAAAGCACATATCATCTTGTAATTTACAAATAAGGCATATAATTCACGTGTTTGTCATGTATTGCATAAGTTGTCATGTATGTGTTCCGGTAATCCCCGAATTACTAATGTAGACTCATTTAACTAACCCTACTTAAATGCAGTGCTATGAATGTATGATTAAATTAACTGTGGTTATGTTTAGGTAATAACCTGAAGTTGCGGGTTGTCACAAGCTACCCTTTACACACACAACGAGTGGTTTAAGCTTCAAATGTGTAAAGATCGGTCCGATAATATGCTGAAAATAGACGTTTTAAAACAATTCAATTCTTCTGCTGTAATCGATACTGTTTCCAAGACTTTGAATGCTGAAAATAGTTGTTCCCAAGGCACTGCAACTTCCAGCAGCAAAATGCACGAAGATGATGCTCAAGTGTCACCTAGGTTTAAAAAGGAGCGCACGAGGTGACCAGGAAAGCACCTCATGCATATCTGGATCAAAATTGGTTAAAATTGGGGTATGTAGGATATGTAAATACAACTAAAGGAATGAAGAGATTATGGATGATTATTTGATATAAAATGTCTATAATGTAAAATAGATGAGACGGATGCACCTATTGGTTGTACATTGAGCAACGCCTCTCGTACGTGAAGGTCTTGCCTCGTGCCTTGTTTTTTGGGACCTTAAATGCTTCGGAGCCCCATGCTTTTTAGGCCAAGTTCATCACTAAGACCACCCGTAGTGGAAGTGAATTGGGCATTTTTTCCCCAATCACACCTAAAATCGCCAGTGCGCCGCCCCCCCTTGGGCGTTTTTTTTAATATTTTTGATTGACCAATAAGAAATTTCCAACTCATTTATGATATATGTTTTATTTTTCTAAAAAGAAAATAATTAGGTAATCATTGTTGGGGCATTATACCACTACACCGATTTTAGAAAAACGCCCTACAACGTCCCATTACTGACTGGACCGCCACATGACGAATAATACCCAAGGGTCTTCCTTTACCACTACACATGGTCTAATAATCATGATTCAATAACTTAAGTAATATTTGTGCTAGAGTTTCTTGCTTTGCCTTGCCAAGAACGTAAGCCATCAGATATTTGCGTAGTATCTATTTATGCAGAGTGTCTCTGAGAATTCACGTACCTTGTTAGAGCTCGAAAAATGTGTCATTCCATAATGTTTTATGATTATTTAAAAAAATCAAATTACTATTGTGATAAAAAACTAATGCTAAGTGAGCTAAATTCTAAAACATAAAAAATGATTTGTAAATAGGCGTATATTGGAATTAGTATGTATTTACTGTTAAAAAAAATAATAACATATATAAATTAGATTTCTTGTAAATCGTGTGCCCCTCGAAATCACGGGAAGTCGGGAAGGTCCCCGCGCACTATCATAGCCGCCATATGGACATCACACACTACTAGAAAATCCAAAATTTTCTACACCGTTTTTCGTAGGAAATGCGTCACAAATCGCGATTTCTTATGAATTTCTGACAAAACGTATATGTAGGAAAACCCCTCGTAGGAATCTGGTTTGTTACACATTTCCTACGCAACTTATGATGCATTTCCGACCAAAAATTAGTGTCGGAAATTCCTACGCATTTTCTACACATTATTACTATTATTATTAATAATAATATAATTATTATTTTTAGTTTTGTTACGCAATTCCCACACAATTTTCCGACGCATTTCCAACACTCTCCTTTTTTACGGATTTCTGACACTTTCCTTTCTGACGCATTTCTAGCACTCCTTTCCTACGCATTTTTGACGACAATAAATAAAATAAAAAAAAATAAAGTTATTCGTTTTGCAACTTCCTACGCATTTGTGACGGAAAATTTAAAAAAGAAAAAAAAATTATGTGTTTCCAGTTTTATATATTTAAAAACAAATCAAACCTTTGAAATTTATTAAATTATTCAAATTCAAATTTATAGCACACATCGAAATATTAGGGGTGTGCATGGGTCGGTTTGGTTCGGTTTTTACTATTAACCATAACCATAACCGCTAGTTCGGTTATGGAATTTTGGTAACCATAACCATAACCAAACTTCGGTTATGGTTAATCGGTTATGAAGTCGGTTATGGTTCGGTTTTGGTTAATTTCGGTTAAGTAACCAAGCAAGGTTTGAAATAAATAGGGTTGTACACGATTTGAACTTAGCTTGAGCCTATTTTATAAGATAACGGAGACTAAACTTTTTGGTTAAACTACCGATTTAGGGTTCTTTTTAATAAAGTAATTCTCAAACAAAAACAATTATGGCCATAACACCTTAGTTCTGTATCAAAATAAATGGCATCTACATCAACATTATTTTGTTACTAACATACTTTTATCTTAGTAAAAACCCTCTATATGGTTTTGTAAAAAATAAATCCATTATATAAAGTTAACATCACAAGTTCGGTTCGGTTTTGGTTATATCGGTTAACCAAAGCTTCAAAACCATAACCATAACCGATTGAGCGGTTATACAAAGTTTCATAACCATAACCATTGGTTATACTGGTTATCGGTTATTAGTGGTTCGGTTATGTCGGTTATGGTTCGGTTATCGGTTATGGTGGTTAATTTGCTCACCCCTACGAAATATATATTGTGTCTAATAGTGTGAACTGTGAAATATGAGGCATTCCTAAACCAATTGCATCAGATCCTTTATGATTTCATGCCTCTTGCAAAAACCAATGAATATACTATGTATAGAACAAATTTACAACTGATTAATATGTTTCTTGCATGGTACATAACCACCCTTGTCGCCATAGGTAAGCACATGCTCTGATCCTTGCAATATATTCCTCAACTTGCTTTCACTTGAACTTTCCTTTTTTTTTTTGGAGCTTAGTGTGATCCACATTGACCTATGCCATGGAAAAAAATCACTTGTAATAATAAGGGATGGCTCAAGCGTATTAGAGGCCTAAAGCAAAATGACAATTTGGGGCCCTTCCGAATTTCATTGTCATTGATTTTTCGCTTGTTTTACAAAATATCCAATAATATTAATTATTACCATGTCAATTTCATATAACTAGTGGTTTTGATGACGTGCGTTGTGCAAGGGGCATTAGTGTCTTCGCATAACATATGTATGTCAGCTCAATATGGGCGTATTCCCAGCCATGTACATGCATATTTTCAGCCCTCTATAGCTTATAACATTAACATATGTATGCCAGCTCAATATGGGCATAGTCTTCGAATACAAGAAAGTAGTGTAAAGATCAACCCTTAAGGAGGAAGCGATGTCTCACCATTTAGTGTCACAGTTCGGTAATAGCTTAAGGATAGAAAAGGGCGGATCCCAACCATCTTTTGCCTTATTTATAGCTCATGAGACAGCATTTTCCTCCTTGAATCATGAACATCACTTTTCAAGCCAAAAAAATCAGCCAAACTAAACAAGGAACCAATTTTCAAGCCTCACTACAAACTAAATAACAAATCAACCTACGGTGTATAGTTTAGTGGATTTCAAGCCTCATTACATTACAAACTAAATAACAAATCAAGTTCCATTACAAACTAAATAAAAAATCAAGCCTCGTTCATCTATAATTTGATTGGTATATCTCATTCTATTACTAACACATTACAAGTATTATTATTATTTTACAAAACAAACCTAATAAAAAATGAAAGTTTTGCTCCTCGAGTGGGTTGTACAGTACCTATATCCCATTTATTTCTTCATCCTTTAATCCGCAAAACTCATATCAATATAATTCATTGATGATTTAGAGAGCCGATAAGCAACCCAAAACAAATCAAAACACAACATTAACATAGAAAATGCGACATGTATGATGAAAAATTATTAACACGACATAAAAATAAAAGAGGGTTACCGATTTCGAGATGGCAGTTAGGGCTTGTTCGACAGTGGCCGGAGTTAAATTCCAATCAGATTGTTCGCGTGTGCTCAGCGGTTGTTAGGGCATGTTATTTTAGCAATGGAGAAACTTAGGAGGTGAAATGGGGAATGAGATTGAGAGGGTGGATGAATCTTAGAAGTGAAAAGGTTTGAGAAGTGAAAATGGGAAAGTGAAAGAAGATGTGCAGGAGGGAAAATGTCCCGCTTTTTGCTTTAGATGAGCATATAAAACAGGAGCCATTGGATCTATTGCATATGGACGGTCAGATTTAATCAAGATTGTGCACACGGATTGCCATCATCATCATCACTATTATTATTATTATTATTATTATTATTATTATTATTATTATTATTATTATTATTATTATTATTATTTGCTCATAAACACATATTAATACTCGAAATGGCTTAGAAAAATACTCAAAACGGGTCGAGCTTTAACGAGTCTGAGCCTAAAAATAAGTTTGCGGTGGTTTTCGGTGGGGTGTCGATTCGGTTCATTGCGAAAACGGTATAATATGGGCACTTGATATATCAATGGAAACAGACAAAAATGTTTTGTATGGTGTTGTACAGTATCGTATCGGTACTTGTATTTGAAAGTAAAATTTGGTAAAATATTGGTACTATACCAAACTGAAAGTACTGGTACCGAAAACGCCAATTAGTGGTTACCGAAAACAATTCGGTACGAGTAATTCAGTAGTGCACACATACATATATATATATATATATATAGACACACATACACACAATATACACTCATATAATTAAACATTCAAATATTATAACTATTACGTTGCAAATACGTAACAAGTTGCTAAGCATTTTCGACACAATTATAAATAATAAACTTAATGAAATATTTAAGTATAGTAATGAATTTTATGTTACAAATGTGTAGCAACTTGCTCCGCATTTCCTACGCAATAAGTAATAATAATACTAATTAAAAATTAAAATATATTTTAAGGATAAATGATTTGTCACAAATGCGTAGCAACTTGCTACACATTTCAGACATAATAATTAATAATAGTATTAGTTAAACATTTAAATACGATCTGAATATAATAGTAAATGTTTTGTCACAAATGCATAACATATTACTACACATTTCATATGCAATAATTAAAAATATTATTAGTTAAGCTTTTAAATATAATTCAAATATAATATTACCTGTTTGTTGTAAATGCGTAGCAAATCGCTACGCATTTATGACACAACAACTAATATTTAAATTAATTCAACATATAAATCTAATTCCAACAAATAAATAATAGTTCCGTCGGAAATGCGTAGCAAATTACTACGCATTTCTGACGCTATAGTTAATAATAATAATAATTAAACGTTTAAATATAATATAAATACAAATATAATTTATCCGTCGTAAGTGCGTAGCAAGTTGCTACGCATTCCTACGGAATACTTAGAATTAGTATTTCTATTGCTATTGTGTCGCAAATTGGCCAAAAAAATAAAGGTTTTTTTTTCGTAGGATATGCGTAATAAATGTGTCATAATTTGTGACACATTTTTTTGCGTAGGAAATTTCTTTAGCAAAATTAATACTTTTCTAGTAGTGATGTAAGGTGTTGCTTAATGCACTCCCATTTTTTTAATTTTTACTGGTTGTACTCCCCCCTTAGACTTTTTAAATAAGTATAATCAAACCTTTTAATTTGTATTTTTTTAATTGCAGCTAATATAAGTTTTTAAACATTTCAAAAAAGATAATTAAATCAGATAGCTAAAACTTATCTAAAATTTTATACGGATTGAATCTGTATCAATTATTGATCCCCAAAAAATTCAAAAAGTGCATTAACATAGTTTGTTTTGTTTTTGGTTAAACTTCAACTGTAATGTAATTTGTTTTGGTTAAACACTTAAAACTTCATCTATTTTTTCTATATAAGACCACTCATAGTGGGGCGGTATTTTAAAAAAAAATTGAAAAAAAACGCCCCCACCCCCATTACACCCGGCGTTATTATGCGTTATTTTTGAAAAAATTGGATCTTGGCGTTTTAATTAAAACGCTGGAAGTGGTCAAATGGTTTATTGAAGTGGCCAATGGGAGTGGAGGAGAGTTTGACTAGCCAATGACCAACTAGTTTGTTTGTTTTTTTTTTGTTTAATGATTGGAAGGGACATTATTAGGCATTATTCCCACTACGCTACTTTTGCAATAACGCCCCATGCTGACTGGACTGCCACGTGTCGGATAATGCCCCATGATGGGGGCATTATTTTTCTTCACCACTACACATGGTCTAATAATGATAATCTTGATGATGTAGATGGCTTGAAACGATTGATCGTTCCATCACAACTGAATCTACACATGCTTTTTTCACGTGAATAAGTTTAGTTAAACTTCTTTTTTTTTTTTTAGTTTAGTTAAATTAGTTTAGTTAAACTTCATAATTTCTTTTTAAAAAAATTCACAAACTTTTGAGTGAATGTTTCCTTTTGAAATATAGTTGTCAAACACATCCTATTTTTATATAAATAATATACAGCAACATGTAATAAAAAATATTTCACGTCAAATCAAATTGTTAAAAAGTATCAAAATTATCTGTGCGAAAAAAAACTTAAACAAAACAGTCAACAAATAATACAAAACAAAATCATCCGGGTGAAAAAGAAAGAAACTTTAACAAAACAATCAAGAATTAATAAAAAACAAACAGGGAATGAACCAAAAAAAAAAAAAAAAGAAATCGTAAACAATTGAACAAAATAATAATATATAAAGGGTCTACATATTCACACACCCAACTCTCTATTTCCACACCCTTCAAGACGCCTCGTATAGACCTATATGAGGCGTATTACCTTTTTCAATTTCCAAGAGAATCTCTAATTATGTCATATTTTGTCTTATTTGTCTCGTATATGCCTCGTATAGGCCTATACTGGGCGTCTAGGCAAAAAAAGACCATTTAACCCCTGATTTAGGCCTATACTGCGGGTAAATTGGTCTTTTTTGCCTCTCTTATATGCCTAGTATAGGCCTATATGAGGGGTATGTATATAATTCAAATTACCATTTTACCTCTGAGTTAGGCCTATACTGGGGGCAAAACAGGGCTATAATGGTCTTTTGGACACCGGTATACGCCCAGTATAACCCTATACTGGGCGTCTATTTTTTTTTCTCTTTTTAAATATTTAAAAAGAGAACAAAAAAAAAATAGAAATAGACGCCCAGTATAGGGCTATACTGGGCCTATACGAGGGGTCTAAAAGACCATTATAACCCTGTTTTGCCCCCAGTATAGGCCTAATTCAGGGGTATAATGGTCTTTTGGTCCACATAGACGCCCAGTATAGCCCTATACTGGGCGTCTATTTTTTTTTTTTTTTTTGTTTTCTCTTTTTAAATATCAATAACACTAATATTAACTATAAAAAACTCATATTAATATCAATAACACTAATATTAATTATAAAAAACTCATATTAATTATAATAACACTAATATTAATTATACAATGCCTATACGAGAGCTATACGAGACTTATACTACACTATACGATACGATACAACACGATAGACCTATACAAGACCTATACGAGACTTATACTACACTATACGATACGATATGATGCGATACAACACGATACTATAGGATACAATACTACATCCATAGGTCCATACAATGCCTATACGAGACCTATACGAGACTTATACTACACTATACTATACGATACGATACAATACGATACGAGACTATATGATAAGATACAACACTCGTATAGGCATGTAGGTGTAGTACAGGTCTCGTATAGGACTATAGGTGTGGTTTAGGTCCCGTATAGGCCTATAGGCGTATACAAGACCTATATGGGACCTATACGAGACTTATACTATACACTGTACGATACAATACGATACGATACCATACTATACTATACGATACTATACGATACTATCGTATCATATAGTGTAGTATAGGTCCCTTATAGGTCTTGTATAGGCCTATCGACGTATACGGGTGTTGTATCTTATCATATAGTATCGTATTGTATTGTATCGTATCGTATAATATAGTGTAGTATAAGTCTCGTATAGGCATTGTATGGGCCTATGGATGTAGTATCGTATCCTATAGTATCATGTTGTATCGCATCGCATCGTATCGTATAGTATAGTGTAGTATAAGTCTCGTATAGGTCTTGTATAGGCCTATCGCGTTGTATCGTATCGTATAGTATAGTATAAGTCTCGTATAGGTCTCGTATAAGCATCGTATAATTAATATTAGTGTTATTATAATTAATATGAGTTTTCTTATAATTAATATTAGTGTTATTGCTATTAATATGAGTTTTTTATAGTTAATATTAGTGTTATTGATATTTAAAAAGAGAAAACAAAAAAATAAAAATAGACGCCCAGTATAGGGCTATACTGGGCCTATACGAGGGGTCCAAAAGACCATTATAACCCTGTTTTGCCCCCAGTATAGGCCTAATTCAGGGGTATAATGGTCTTTTGGTCCACATAGACGCCCAGTATAGCCCTATACTGGGCGTCTATTTTTATTTTTTTTTGTTTTCTCTTTTTAAATATCAATAACACTAATATTAACTATAAAAAACTCATATTAATATCAATAATACTAATATTGATTATAAAAAAACTCATATTAATTATAATAACACTAATATTAATTATACGATGCCTATACGAGACTTATACTATACGATACGATACAACACGATAGGCTTATACAAGACCTATACGAGACTTATACTACACTATACTATACGATACGATGCGATACAACACGATACTATAGGTTACGATACTACATCCATAGGCCCATACAATGCGATACAACACGATACAATACGATACGATACTATAGGTTATGATACAACGCCTGTATACGTCGATAGGCCTATACAAGACCTATAAGGGACCTATACGAGACCTATACTACACTATATGTTAAAAACAATGTAATATTTCTACGATCGAATATTTTTAAAGGCCGATCTTGAAAATGGTAAAATATTTTTATAAAAAAATAAAACTTTTCTTAAAAAACAACTCAAATTACCCCACCAAAACACCCATTTTTTTACTAAAAAAAAATCACCCTCCAAAAACAATCAAATTACCCTACCAAAACATCCATTTTTCAGCTAAAAAAACACCAACGAGGGGTCCTAATATTAATTATTTAAAATAAAAAACTTGTTTTTGTATAAAAGTTTACTAAAACGATTAATATTGTATAAAATGTTTGTTAAAAAAAAAAACCCTTATATACGCCCAGCATAGGCCTATACGAGGCATATAAGGGGCAAATGGTCATATATGAGACCTATACGAGGGGCCCTATACGCCCAGTATAGGCCTATACGAGGCATATTGAAGCAGTCAAACCAGAAGTGACATTAGTCAGACACTGACTTTGATGTAACCGTATACGCCTCGTATAGGCCTATACGAGGCATATACGAGGCAAAGGGTGTCTAAACAGGCAGATAGGGTGTGTGAATAGGTTGAGCCTATATAAAAGGTAAAGGGTAGAATTTAAAAAATTATAAAAATGATATTTTTGGAAAGGGAGGTATAAACACTAAAAATGGAGGTTCATTTAGCCACACCCTATTTTATTTATAAACGGAATCCGTGGATATATACATGTTCGTTAACACAGCTATTGTTGTGGAACAATGCTTGTATAAATGAGAATGTCATAAACTCTCTTTAAATTGCGAGATGAGGTCTTCAATACTTTAGCAGTTTAGCTCTTTATCTTTGCTGCTAAAAAAATGTTGCATACTCTTTTAGAATACATGCTAGAGGGTTTCGTACGTTATTCGGATTCTTGGTTGTGACCGCAATGGCGTTTGAGAACACCGATTGGGCGAGCAACGAAGATGATAAAGAGGGACACGAGGGAGCTTCGTTAGAGGAGCAGAAGCTTGATGTTGCATACTTGCAGAGGCTTAATGGGCCTAACACTAATTTATTGGGCTTATCAAGTGGAACCCTAATGAAATCCTTAGTCGCATCAGTTTGATCAATAAATACACATACATGCATTGCGCGCATTTGCGATTTTAGTACGATACAAAATGATGTTTGCCACACTAATAGAATACACAAAACATTATATTAAATATTCGTTACAACCTTCGATATATTTAAATAATTTCACAAGGCAAAATAACAATTCACTCAAGCACTCCCCCGTTTATATAATTTGCCTCTCTTACTTTCCTTTCGTCTGAGAGTCGTTTTGCAAATCTACATTTGAAAAAAAACATGCATTAAAAAGTTCTACATTATTAAACCCTACTCAACTCTAAAAATGAAATTTTACTAAGTACATTTGGTTATTTAATTTTATTTAGGTTAGCAATGGCAATTATGCAACAAAATTGTACCTTTTCAATGCTTCACGATTCGTACCACCATCTGGGACTGGTTCAACAATTCCAGTACTAGTATTCACTCGAGAAACAAGGTTATCTAGTAACCCTTCCCCGACTTTCACTAGGCCTTCCAAATTTTCCTTTGTTGCCACGTCAACCGAAGCCAAATCTCCGGTCAATCCATCGTCCTATTTTTGACACGGTAGTGAACAAAAACTTTTAACAATTAGTCTTATCATACAAAATATAATAATGATTGGTATTAAAAGAGACCATCTTGGCTTAGAACAATATAACAAATGTTTCAACTCATGTATGCATATCGAGATGAGTTAACCATATGTACCTGAATGAGGAGATAGTTGTCAACAGACTTGAAGGCTTCAAAGACAGTGTTATTATACATAACAACCAAATCAGCACTTGCTTGTGTGAAAGCATCTATCAAGGGGGCGGAACTTTGGTTGACCAACCACCCTAGCACTCCCCATTTGGCAGCCATTTTGGCGTCAAATAGAGGTTGTTGCTTCTCTGTGCCCGTCCCGATTGATATCAAGAGATATCGACGGTAATCATGTGGCTCGATTGCGGGGAAATTTGGATCTTTTTTTAGAACCTGCCTAGCCACTTCCCCTATTGCAACCAAAGACTGCCAATCGAGAACTTTATGATATCAGACAACTCCACTTTTACAATGTTTAAACTATTGAGTCTAGGGTTAGCTAGCTACTCTGATTACAATATCTATAACTTTAATTCCATATACTTCTAATATGTTTAGAGCATCCCCAATGCTTGAATTGAATCATATATATACTCTAAAGTAATTATGACTCTAGATATATATTATTGCCATTTATAATTATGCCACCGCATGTTTTTTTTTCTTTACTTCATATGCTTTAATGTACGGTAATTTCATTTGTGTCTGAACTTTACCCTAGTTAATTAGTATCTGTGTGTCTCGTCTGTCTGTAGTCGGAAATAGTTTTTCATTAGAACATAAAGCACAATATTAATTTAAAATTCCATTTTTTTTAATATTACAATTTTTAAACATACAAGAAAATAGTTGAAATGAAATATTTATTAACCGCTCTTTAAATTTAAAATAAAAATACGTTAGATATTTAAGTTTTGAGAAATTGTATTTAACTACACAATATGGTGTTTTAATACTATTTAGTTTTAAATTATCTTCTACTCTCAAAATATAAAAAAAGTGCATTTCTTTTTTAGCAAAACTCAGTATTAAATAAAATTTATATCGAACGCAAAAAAACAAAAATAACAATGTATTTTTGAATTATTAAATATTACATATTATTACAAAAAATATTAAATTATATGCTATAGGAAAAACTAAATAAAATAAAACTTAAATTTCAATAAAAAAAAGAGAAAAATGCCCGGATAGTCCCTGTGGTTTCACCTTTTTTCACCTATAGTCCCTATCTTTCTAAAATGACCCGGATAGTCCCCAAGGTTTACCGTTTTGTTCTCGGATAGTCCCTGAGTCTAACTTCAGTTACTTTTCTCTGTTAAGTGGTTGTTAAGAGGGTGTGAAATGACAAAAATACCCTTTCCTTAAAAGGCCAAACCACAGGGACTAACCTCCACCCACCATCACCCTCTTCCACCCTTTACCATCACCACCACAATCACTGTTCATTTTTATTTATACTAAAACATACAGACCGTAAAATCAAAGCCCGTCACTATTATCTTCTCCTCAAAATCAAAACCTGCAATATGTTTTAACACTAATAACTAAACATGTTTATATACAACTGAATACATTACTCCACTCAAACATCATCATTCATCGCATCTTAATGAAAAAACAGAGCAAGTATCCCAGCATATAATAATGTGTCAAAATCTAATTAAAGTTTTGAAAAAACGCTTCCCAAGATTCAAGGATTACTAGCACCAAAATCTAATTAAAGTTTACAACTTTCTAGCCACAGTGATTGTTTCTGATCAAAGTTGATATGAATTGTAAGTAATTGAGACCTAAATTTGAAAACAATAAGTAATAATTCTACAAAAATAAACCTGCAACACTAAATCCAAGGATTATTATAGGTGGTGGTTGAGAGATGAGCCACCACCGGTGGTCGTTTCAATCTGCAACCCTCGAAGGACTGTTCAAAACCTACAACCTTCTCTCTCTCAGATCTGCGACGGTGGCCGTTTCATCCCCACCACCGTTCGTTTCACCGTTGTTGGAAAAATGCTCACCATGGTCGGACCTTAAACACCCAATTTGAAAAACCCCCAATTTGGAGCTCTTGCCATTGGAAAAAACCCACCATGGTCTAAGCTTAAAAACACCCAATTTGAAAAACCCACCATGGTCGGACCTTAAACTGCCGTCGGAAAAATGGCTTTTGTCGGAGGGTGGTGCGATGGTGGTCCTGGTGTGAGGGTGGTTGTGGTGCTGGTGTGTGGGTGGTGATGGTGCTCGAGAGAGAGAGAGAGAGAGAGAGTAGAGAGAGAAAGTGTGTGGGGAAAGATGAAGATGAAGTGGATGGATTGGTTAAATAACAAGTATTTTTCTTTTAAGAGGGTATTTTTGTCATTTCACACCCTCTTAACAACCACTTAACAGAAAAAAGTAACTGAAGTTAGACCTAGGGACTGTCCGAGAACAAAACGGTAAACCTTGGGGACTATCCGGGTCATTTTAGAAAGATAGGGACTATAGGTGAAAAAAGGTGAAACCACATGAACTATCCGGGCATTTTTCTCTAAAAAAAAAACTATGATTTTGACTTTTCAATTCTGTCCCTGTCTTAAAATAAATTTCAATAATAGCAACCATTCGTTCATCATGAGTTTTGCAAGAAACCTGGGTTTAAAAAAAGTCCATAAATACAATGAAAGTTTCGTTGCAGTTGTTGTAGTCCACTTATGGTTGCGTTGATAGCCGAAAGAAAAGGGGTAC
The DNA here is from genome assembly GCA_030545235.1 of Helianthus tuberosus. Taxonomy (NCBI): domain Eukaryota; kingdom Viridiplantae; phylum Streptophyta; class Magnoliopsida; order Asterales; family Asteraceae; genus Helianthus; species Helianthus tuberosus. The sequence goes on from CM060403.1 coordinate 144,847,345, forward strand.
ATGCGCTAATCGGCTTTTGTCCTAATTGCTGAGTGTTATGTGATTTATGTCCAAGGCTTGATGCAAAAACTATTACCGAGCCGGGGGTCTCACTGGAAGCAGCCTCTCTATTCCTACAGGATAGAGGTAAGACTGTCTACATCTTACCCTCCTTAAACCCTATCTTAGCTTTGCTATTGGTGGGATATACTGAGTGTGATGATGATGATGTTGTAGTCCACATATATATATAGAATTCAGTGGCGGAACCCGAACGATTTAGTTGGGGGGTCATTATAAGCTTATATTCTATACCGGTTCAAATTATGTGGTCCATCTCTAAGTTTGTTCTTCAAAATTTATAAATAAAAATTCAAAAAGTTCCGATGACCGGAGGGTCAACGGACCCTCTTGACCCCCCTCTGGTTCCGCCCGGTACATGCATTAAATTGCACCGTATTTGTGCATTAGGTGTCGCACTTCGTGCAAGGATATATCATTCAATTATTAGAGTACTTTGTATGTACTTTGTGCATGAAGAGAGTTGTACACCATTCATAAAAAGATTTTGCAATTTGCTGATGAATTGTTGTAGATTTAGCAACATCCACTGGAAAACTTCTTGTGATTTTGATATTCGGTTGTAATTGTGTTGTAATGGTTGTGTCCTAGTGCCTTGTTTAATAAAATCTTATTTGCCGTTAAAAATGTTTTACTTCATGCCTTAGCGGCTGTACATAGTTAATTACCGGATTATTAGCCGCAATGCCACCGTCAATAAGGTTAAACTCTCGATCATCGTTTTGAAATTGATGGGCAGGGAGGTAAGTAGGTGCCGCAGATGTCCCGATGCAGATGTCCAATAATTGTGCATCCATGCTTGGTTCCCTGGCCACCTTCAAGTATTAACTCATCTTAGTTAGTTAAGCTTAATGGTATAAAAGTGTGTAGTAAAGGTGTTATTTCTCAAATGATCAAGGTATCTAATCTCATGGTAAATGCATATTTAAAAGTTCAGAGGTTGTGTGAGTTAAACGTAACAATTATATATTACCACTTATAAAATAATCAAAAAAGACACTGTAAATAAAGCCAATTTCACAAAGTAATCAAGAGAAAAGAAGGAATTAAATATTTATCTAAATTTTGACTTGAGATAAAGCCAATTTCACAAAGTAATCAAGAGAAAAAAAAGGAACTAAATATTTATCTAAATTTTCACTTGAGAATTGAGATACTCCAAAGCAGTGTTGTAAGAATCGTTAGGCGCTAGTCGGGCGGTGGGGTACCGACTAGCGATTAATCGGGATTAATAGGGATTAATCGGAATTAATCGGATTGAGATTTATATATGTAATTTTTAGTTACATACATACATACGCATTTTTATGTGTAGTTTTTTAAAGTAGACATGTTTTAACCCCTCATTAACTCATTTTTTTAAGTAATTGGAAGGAATTTATATGGTTTGGTCAAAATTTGGCCGGCATCTAGCCAAAATTTGACCAGAATAGGACCGACATTGACTGCCTAGCTATTAATCGGTCATTAATCGGTGAACCTCCGATTAGTGATTAATCGGCGACTAATCAATCTCATGGTAAATGCATATTTAAAAGTTCAGAGGTTGTGTGAGTTAAACGTAACAATTATATATTACCACTTATAAAATAATCAAAAAAGACACTGTAAATAAAGCCAATTTCACAAAGTAATCAAGAGAAAAGAAGGAATTAAATATTTATCTAAATTTTGACTTGAGATAAAGCCAATTTCACAAAGTAATCAAGAGAAAAAAAAGGAACTAAATATTTATCTAAATTTTCACTTGAGAATTGAGATACTCCAAAGTCAAATCTTCTTTTTGTGTCCGTTTGAAAATACTTTTTACTAAAAAGGGAAATTTTGTAAAAGGATCTAAGTTTTTTTTTTTTTTGATGGCAAAAAAAAAAAAAAAAAGCTTAAAAAGTGAAAAATCTACATAAATCCAGAATAGTTTGACCTACAATCAACACATTATTGGACATGATGTAATAATAAAAGTTTTTTTTATCTGTTTTTATATGGGATTACCAATACGACACAAACCCTATAATAAAATCAAATAAAAAGATCCCAAAGAAATTAAAATGCATACCTGAAAGGAGCTAAAGATTACAGGTTGCATATTCTTAATATCAAATGTGGGGATCACAACGTTAGTCATTGTCTGACTTAACTTTGTGGTTCCTAGTAAGCTTGTTACAAGGTTTTTAAGGTACTTCCCGTTGTATTTTGGTCCTACCAGTGTCTTCAACAACTTTATAAATCCAGCAAATGGCCCTCTAAAATATGCAGCAAAACATCAAACTAAAAACATAAAGGTAATTAAAAACATAGGGTAAGATGAAATAAAAAGTTTATTTTGCCTAAGTAGGATGAGAAAAAATCTTAACCAATTTTTTTTTCAAATCAATGGTTAAGATGAAAGTGTAGAAGAAAAGAGGAGTGCAATGGTATGTTGGGAAAATCATATTTATGGATTTTCTCTCTGCAGATGCAACGCACATGCATATTACACCCCCATTTGTTAAACGTTTATAACTTTTTTATACGACATTAGTTTTTCATAAAAGTTTCACCATAAAATCGAGCGTCTTTTAATATTTAATTTGAGTACCATATTGCTATATAAAATATGAAGACTAAAAAAACCCATTAAAATGTGTTGTATTTCTATATTGTATAACATTTTTTTTTGTGCTTGATTTTTGTACTATATTTTTGTGCTAAATTTTTTGTGCTGAATTTTTTATTTGTCTTAAATTTTTTTTTTCTCAATTTTTTTGTGCTGGATTTTTTTGTACTACATTTTTTTGTTGAATTTTTTCGTGCTATATTTTTTTTGTACCACATTTTTTGTGCTATATTTTTTTGTACTAGATTTTTTTGTTGTATTTAAAAAAAAAACAAAATAGGTGTTACATGTCATTTTCACTCATTTTTACAAAGACCAAAATGCCATTCATTCCTACTTATTAGGAGTGCCACATGTCATTATCACAATCATTTTTAGGCTACTTAGGCAAAATCCACTTTTTAGTGGATCCTTCCCCTTAAAAACATTGCATCATGTATTTAACTAAATTAGATCTTACCCAACTTGTCGGAAAATTTTGGGAGCATTGTCAAGATAAAACTGAACGATGTCTTTGGCAGCATACATAGGTCTGTTGTTCTCATTTGGAGCCGTTAGCATGATCGTAATTAGACCACCTGTGCTCGTTCCAGAAACGACATCAAAGTAATCCGCTAGCCTTACTTCCTCGCCATCTAACTCCTGTGTGTATGGTAAATCAATAATTACTATAATTGTTGATTAAAGTCTGAAAACTAAGTGGGCATGAAAGCAAGTAACTTATTTGATGTGATATTGTTTTAAAGATCAATATATGCATACATGCACCAGAAGTTGTATCTATATATGTACCTGAAGTTGTGATTCAAGGTACTGGAGAATGACACCAGGGATGATACCTCTTATGCCTCCACCATCAATGCTAAGGATTGTTATGAGATTTCCGGAGCATGGTGGAGGGAGAATGATACGGCTTGATGCTTTGATTTCGCTAGCCATATTGTAAGCTTAAAAATCAGGAAAATTAAGATTAGAAGGAAGACAGCTTTGATTGAGTTTATATGCTAAGGTAGTTGTTGTATTTATTATTTTAGTTGTCCCATTTTTATCATAGTCCAATAGGATATTTATTTCAAATTGATTTTTTTTTCATAAAGAAAGGCACATCTTTGAAAAATTAAAATTTGACAATTCTTGTGAGGGGATCAAGATTTACTATGCTAAAATGAAAATAAAGGCGGAATGATAATGTTATTGTGCCTTTTTGGACGAGTTTTTTTCCTAAACTAGTGTTGCTAGAGAAAATATTTACCATTTTGGTGTTTCTTCAAAACTATTTACCAAAATAGTGTTTTTCTTTATATTTATTAAATTAAGAAAGAAAAACAACTTTGTGTATCCCGCATTTCAGTTGAATTAGATGCGACTCCCTTCAATCTTCACCATTGATACCATTGAATCATAATCGATCGAACTCTGCCAAAGCCATTGAAACTGTTTAATCATAATCGGTCGAACTCCTCAGCCAACACCATTGAAACCGATTGATTCATAGTTTTAAAATGATGGACTGAATCGATCGGCCTCATCCAGACTTCGACCTCAACCAATTTTAAGAATTTCATGGTTTTAAAATGAGAATTTCGAATCATAATGGACGGAACAGAATTGTTGAACTTTGTGTAATCCCTGAACTTTGTGTAATCCCATAGTATCTTTAGTTAATTTTTAATATGGAACTTGTCTTGTGTTTATGATGTCAAAGTTTTTTCAATTAAATTTGAATTGAACAGAAATATTGACGCTGTTTGTTTATGATTTTATAGTTTTTAACACTTTGCAGAGAGATTGAATCTGTTTGAACATGGAGACTGAATTATATTAGAACGACTTATTAGAACAATATGCATTTGTGATTTGATCATTTTTAGAATTATATAAAAACTTCCGGAATTTGCTTTCTTTAATTTCCAAGTTTTTATTTGTGTTTTCAATTGAATCCGTTTGAATAAAAAGACTTTATATTCGAACAAAAAGAATCAAGCTGATTAAACTATATTATACTTGTATCTGTGATTTCATATTTTTTTATAATTGTATTATTACTTCCAGAATTACCATTGTTGTTAGATATATATATATAAAAAAGAAACACCATTTTGGTAAATAGTTTTGAAGAAACACCAAAATGGTAAATATTTTCTCCACCAACACTAGTTTGGAAAAAAAACTCCTTTTGGACGGGGCAACACGAACAGAATTACAGAAAGAATAGAGGATAATTGGGAACATCTTTCGTATCATTTTCTTTTATATACATAAAACTAAAGGCCTTTTTACAAAAAAAATGTACATATAAAATACACTATTTAGACTAAACTGATCCTATACTATATTATATTATATTTAGAGAGAGGGGGAAGAATTATGAAAATACCGGTTATGAGAAATTATTATTATTATTATTATTATTATTATTATTATTATTATTATTATTATTATTATTATTATTCTACAACATTTGTTTGTGAGTAAAATTTACTATTCATTTTTTCTACATTTTTCACCCTTATATATTTCTTCATTTACAACTTTGTCACAAACCATTTTTTATTATAATCCTAACACTTTAAACTTTGATCCTTATTTGTTTCATCTTTAACAGCTTTGTCGTTTTACGTTTCGGTCAAAATTGTTCAAGTTAACACGCTGCAACACGCGTATGTGGTTCAACATTTTTAAAGTTTTTTTTTTTGCCGTTTAACGGCCGCATCGCATTATGCAGGTACTATTAGTTAATATTTTCTATGTTTTACTTTTCGGTCTAAGTTTTTCGAGTTAGAGTCTGCAACGTGAATGCGTGATTCAACGTTTTTATGTTTGCTTTTTATTTGATTTAATGGTCTCGTCGTAAAACGCGGGTCGTAAACACTAGTTGTTAATATTGGGCAACTATGTAAAATTCCACCCTTCATTTTTATGAAGTTATATCTTTTGGAGTTGGTTTTGGTATAAAATATTTTTTACCTAAGAAACGTAGGAAATTGAGCTAAACGGACTTTGATTGAGCTCATTCAAATGGTGTTGGAATTGGCTCATCGAACCCTAACCCCTCAACCCTAAAGCTAAACCATAAAACCAAACCCTAAAATCTAAACTTAAAACCCTAAGAGCTAAATGCTAAAAGCTAAACCCTAAATCCTAATGCTAAATCCTAAGCTAAAATATAAAGCTAAACACTAAATGTTAAACTCTAAACCCTAAAAGCTAAACCATATATGTAAAGGTTCTTGTAAAAAGGGCATGTTTCGTACAAAGTGTAAGAGTCTATGCATGTATGGTGTTTTAAATTTTCGGTATGATGTTTTATATTCTTTTGGCATGTTAATATATAGAAAAACAACAAACATAACAATTTAAAACATAATTAAATGTATTCCAGAAATCTAAAACACAATATATAGAATTTAATTAGTGTATTTTAAATTAAATGTCTAGAATATATATGATTGTGTTATAAATTGTTATGTTTGATGTTTCTAAAATTTAAAACACCATGCCTATATTGACTTCTTATACTTTGTAGGAAAAATGTCATTTTTACTCTAACCTTACCCTATATATACAAATATGTGTGTGTGTGTGTGTGTGTGTGAATAGGCTACAAAGTCCATAACTCTTAAAAAGTGTAAAAATTCATATAACACCAAAATGTCAGCCAGAAAACACACTTAAAATCCACAAATATTAGAGTGAAGATTATTTTTGTTTTATATTTATTATCATGTTGTATTTTATATTCATAGCTGTATGATGTTGTGTTGAAGTTTTTATAAAGTGTATGGTATCTAATATAGTGTTTTTGTAATATTCACTCTTTATTTGTGGGTTTTAAGTGTGTTTTACGGGTGACATTATGGTTTTTTACGACTTTTTACACTTTTTAGCAGTTTTGGACTTTGTAGCCGAACTCCACCCCTACAAGCGCACATTTATTAATTTCGACCAAACCATCCAAGAGTATATTATAGCGCTATAGCTGTGACGACCCATCTCCACTTCCATTTGGTTTTGCTCATTTGCACATTTTGCTCAATTGCACATATTGCTCTTTGGGAAGTGGAAGATGATAGAATCCGTTAAACATGCCAGCTCAGGTTTGAATGTGCCCCAAGTGACCCATACTTGTTAAATGCAATTTGCTTAGTGTTCTACTTATGCCATATGAATAGTAAAATATTATCGTACATGATTTTCTATAAAACCTATATTGCTCACCAACTCTTGTAGTTGATCCTTGTTTTCACATATATGTTTCAAGCACTAACAAACGATATTATCCATGTGACACCCCAGGAAAACCAGGAAACCACGCAACCTAACTAGCTTCCTTAGTAACTACGTGCTAAATTTCGGGACGAAATTTCTTTCAACTTGGGGATGATGTGACAACTCGTATTTCAAAACTTATCTTGGTGTTTGATGTAACTTGTTTGAACGATATGTGATTATGTGATACGTGATTTTAATGGAATGTTATGTTTATTATGTTACGTGGATGTGTGTAATGTATGTATATATGTATGTTTAGTTGCACAACACTTGCTTAGTCGCACAAACCCTTTGGGCCGTACACTATGTCCCTACTCGCACACATCTCTCTCGGCCCACTCTACTTGAACTCGAGACCAAGGGCAACCCACGAATGGGTTCGGCCCACTCCCTCATGCGCATAACAATATGGAGTTTGGTATAATCCTCATAACTTGCAAAACTCAAACACACACCAAACCCTAAACTCTCTTTCTCATCCCCTAACTCGACGGCAACAACTCTTGTTCCTTCGAAGCCCTTAGTGGATCGCCGCACCATCTCTCTCTCGTTCTATCACAAGTATGCTCTCAAACTCTCGGTTAGTATATTTGGTCTTGTGTTGGTTTGTGATTCTTTGTTGGTTTTGGCCATGGGATTTTGTGAATATATGATATGTTATGATCGAAATATTATGATTTTATGCATGAACTTGAATGTTCATGATTCATGATATCCTTAGTGTGTTATTGACATGATCAGGGTCCGAAAGCAAGTTAACAGGTTGATGATTTTCGAATATAAGATGTATTGTATGCTTAGTTTGATGTTGCACAAAAACTAGGGTTGCATGTTAGAAATTGAAATCTTGCTGATTCATATGGTCCGATTGTTGTTCTTGATTTAAGGATGATTAGGGCTGAATGATTAGGTATGATTGCTGAATTAATTGTTGTTTGATTTGATTTGAAATTGCCAAACGTGTTAGCAATTGTTACGGAGATCATTGGCTGCAAATTAGGAAGTTGTTACATCCCTGGTCTCGACACGGGTTGCGAGTCGAGAACCCATAGTCTTGACTCGAGACCACATCGGCAAGGCACACAAACAACAAGACTCGAGACCCTAGTTGCGGGTCTTGTTGCGACTCGAGACCTGACCCGAGACCACCTGGTCTCGAGTGATGAATGCATGATCCGAGATTTCTTTTGTTGCGACTCGAGACCATTAGGCCAACAACTCGAGACCGCACAGTCTCGAATCGAGATCGTACAGTCTTGACACGAGACCACCAGCTTGCACACCTGCTATGGACTTGCACTTTATCACAGGCCCAATATCCAGGGTCGCACACTTGGGCTTTGCACGAATACTTGAATGCTGCTGTTATATGAGTTATGTACTGTTATTTGAACTATCATGATAATATGTGTATGCCGTGATCAATCTGTGTATTTAAACTGTTAGTTATGTGTGTAAAGCATACGTGTACTACTTGAACCTAGACCTGACTTGTATGGTAACCATGTTAGGACGTGGTTGACCACAAATAGCTCAAGTGACCTTTTTGTGTATCTGCCGAGCTAACCTAAGGTGAGTTCACACTTTCTACAAGGCATGGGATTCCCGGTGGTTGGGAATGGGTAATTGATTGAAAGGAAACCTGCGTATTCTTCTTGGTTAGAATACGTACCTCCACCCTCTTAATTGAAGGGTGACAACATTGGAACCTGCGTGATCTCCTTATACGGGAGACGTACCTCCACCGTCTTAACTGAAGGGTGACAACATTGTTACTAGACCAAAAACTCTATCATAAGTCCCTCATTTTTATATCGACTTAATCGTCGGGCCAATGGAGAACGAGTCATTAGTTAAATAGCGCTATTAGGTTTGACAAGCCTCACACCGTACCGCAAAGGACGGGAGTGGACTAATGGATCTGGGCACGTCAATGATGATAGACATTGACTTAGGGCACCTAACTTTCTCAGTCAGTCATCGATATGGTAACGGGTCTAGTGGGATTTTCATGGGGTAGCCCCCATGGCTGGGAGCCAGAGTAAAAGGAAAGGATTAATCATGTTTTTAAACTATGGGGTAACCCCCACGACAAGTAAGCAAACTAAAGGAAACTTATGTTTTTGAAACAGCTTAAAAACGAACACCCAACTGTGAACTCGCTCAACTTTGTTGTTGATTCGTGATTATATGCCTTGCAGGTCGTTAGTTGTTTAGATGGAGCTTGCACATGAGGACGAGGTCGTTGTGGGACATGGACTGTTGAGTTCCGTGTTAAACATTTGAACTTTTAAACTTATTTTTTGGTTTCAAACTTTATGCTTCCGCTGATAACTTGAACTTAGTTAATTTGTTTTGGACACCAATTATATTGTTGGTTGGTTTTATGTTTACTTTTATACATTGTTCAATATGATTGGTGGCTTCCTGGTCATGTCATGCTCCCTGTGGTGATACTCCGCTTGTGGAATTTCGGGGTGTGATAGATTGGTATCAGAGCCATTGGTTATAGCGAACTTGGTTTTAAAAAGGGAAAAGTTTTTTGGTAAAAACCAGACTATAACCTGTACAGTGCTCAACGATCCACAACGACACTTCGCTCCAGGTGCAAGACTCAACCCAATAGGTGATTTGATTTATATTTGTATTTGTATTGCCTGCCTGTTAGTTTACATAGTGCATTGATCATGGTATGCTTAGTTAGCGTAACAATTATTGCTTGAAACCCTGTGTGCTTGCTCTCTTCTGTCATCCCATACTTACGCACTTTCGGAACACCTTTCTCACTTGTGTTTACTTCGATGTGAAGATCATGAGTGGACATCTCAACCTGACTCAAGCCCAGCTGACGGCTCTAATCAACGAACGAGTTGATGAGGCACTCGCAGCAGCTCAAGCAGGAGGTATAACCTGCCATTTCGACCTATCCTAGGATGTTTCGATCCTACTCTTGTAAACCAACTCTCATGCTTAACCTTATCCTTTCTTTCTCGTGCGACAGGTCTGAATGCTCAGCCTCGAGTGTGTACGTTCAAGAACTTTATGGATTGTCGACCTAGTACTTTCAGTGGTACCGAAGGAGCTGTAGGTCTCCTCCACTGGTTCGAGAAGATCGAATCGGTTTTCGAAATGTGTGAATGCCCTGTTGCTAGTAGGGTGAAATTTTCTACGGGAACTCTTGAAGGTGGTGCATTAACTTGGTGGAACGCACAAGTGCAAATGCTAAGGTTGGCAGCTGCTAATGCCACCCCATGGAATGACTTTAAAGAGCTGATCAAAGAGGAGTATTGTCAACGTGATGACATTCACAAGCTGGAAGTGGAGTTCTACAATTTGAAGATGACGGGGTCTGAAATCGAGGCGTATACGAAGAGATCGAATGAAATAGCTGCTTTGTGTCCTACCATGGTGGATCCTCCCTACAAACGTATCGAACTATACATCAAGGGTTTAGTGCCAAAGATTCAGAGTATGGTGACAGCTAACCTTCTTATGATTCAGCAGGTCATACGACTATCCCACCGTCTCACTGACCAGGCAATTTAGCAGAACAGGCTGCCAAAGTGTATTAGTGCTACTACTACTTCTGATGCTCCTAGAGACAACAAGCGCAAATGGGATGGAAACTCAAGCAAGGGTTCAACTTCTGTTCAGTCTCAGTCTCAGTAGTGAAGGACTAACGACTACAAGAGCCCTAGTCAACAGTCTTCTGGTAACCAAGGTCAGGGTGGGTACAGGGGAAGCCACCCTAAGTGCAATCGATGTAACTTGCACCACAGCGAGCCGTGTAGCAAGGGCAACTGTCAGAGATGTAACAAACCGGGTCATGTAGCCAAAGATTGTAGGAGTCCCTATCCTGCTAATCAGAGACGCCAGCAGCAACAGACTCCACAGAACCAACCCAACAGTAGCAGCAGAGGGGTAACAATAAAGGATGTTTTCAGTGTGGTGCTGAGGGGGCCACTTCAAAAGAGACTGCCCCCAGCTGAACCAAAATTAGAACAACAACAACCAGGGAAATGGGAACAACAATGGGGGTAACAACAATGGCAATGGTGCCAGGGGACATGCTTTTGTGATTGGTCAGGGTGATGCGAGGAACGATCCCAACGGCGTGACGGGTAAGTTCCTACTGGATGATTTCTTTGTTTCTGCTTTATTCGATTCGGGTGTCGATACTAGTTACGTGTCCTTAAAAGTTAGTCAGATGCTTAAGCGTACCTCAATTACCATAAACACCAAGCACGTTGTAGAACTAGCAAACGGAAAAAATCTTGAGGCCACTCACATAGTTAAGGGTTGTAATCTCGCTTTAGCTGGTCAGACCTTCTCTATCGATCTTATCCCCATCGTTCTTGGTAGCTTCGACGTTGTCATTGGGATGGATTGGTTATCCCAACATCGAGAGGAAATAATCTGCAAGGAGAAAGTCGTCCACATTCCTCATTCTGGAAAAGAACCCCTTGTTATTCGTGGCGACAAGAGTGGTGCTGTCGTGGGCATCATCTATTTTCTTAAGGCCCAGAAGTGTTTGCGAAAGGGCCACACTGCTATTCTAGCGCTCGTTACTGACACCTCAACGAAAGAAAAGAAGATAGAGGACATCCCGATCGTACGCGCTTTCCCTGAGGTATTCCCTGTGGAACTACCCGGTCTTCCACCTCATCGTCAAGTCGAGTTTCAAATCAAGCTAGCTCCATGAGCAGCGCCTATACTCGTGCGCCTTATCGCTTAGCCCCATCTGAGTTAGAAGAATTATCAGCACAGCTGCAAGAGCTTTTGGACAAGGGTTTCATTCGTCCTAGCTCTTCGCCCTGGGGAGCCCCAGTCCTGTTTGTGAAGAAGAAAGACGGTACCTTCCGAATGTGTATAGACTATCGCGAACTCAACAAGGTGACCATGAAGAATCGTTATCCTCTACCCCGTATCGATGACCTGTTCCACCAGTTGCAAGGGTCGAGCTTTTACTCTAAGATTGATCTGAGATCAGGCTATCATCAACTGAGAGTCCGAGATGAGGACATCTCTAAGACAGCATTCAGGACGCGTTATGGGCACTACGAGTTCCTGGTCATGCCTTTTGGGCTAACAAACGCACCTGCGGTTTTCATGGATCTTATGAACCGAGTGTGCAAACCTTACTTGGATAAGTTCGTTATTGTTTTTATCGATGACATCCTGATCTATTCCAAGAGTCAGGAGGAATACGAGCGTCATTTGTGACTCATTCTGGAACTTCTTCGAACAGAACAGCTTTATGCTAAGTTCTCGAAATGTGACTTCTGGTTTCCTGAAGTCCATTTTCTAGGTCACGTGGTTAATCAGGAAGGGATTCACGTTGATCCATCCAAGGTTGACTCCATCAGGAATTGGCCTGCACCTCGAACACCAACTGAAATCCGTCAATTCTTGGGTTTGGCGGGTTACTACAGAAGGTTTATTAAGGATTTCTCAAAGATTGCGCAGCCTCTTACTGTTCTTACTCAGAAGGGTATCACCTACCGTTGGGGTGATGCTCAGGAATCCGCATTTCAGCAGCTGAAGTTGAAACTTTGTAGTGCACCTATACTCTTGTTGCCTGAGGGCATAGACGATTTTGTGGTTTATTGTGATGCGTCCATCCAAGGACTTGGTTGTGTCTTGATGCAACGCGAGAAAGTCATTGCTTACGCATCGCGCCAACACAAGGTTCACGAAAAGAACTATACTACTCATGACTTGAAGTTAGGAGCAGTGGTGTTTGCTCTTAAGATATGGAGACATTACTTGTACGGTACCAAGTGCACCATTACACCGATCACAAGAGTCTCCAGCACATCTTCGATCAGAAGGAGTTGAACATGCGACAGCGTCGATGGGTTGAATTCCTCAACACTACGAATGCGCAATCAAGTATCATCCTGGTAAAGCCAATGTTGTGGCTGACGCCCTCAGTCGAAATAAAACCAAACCTAAGCGTGTACGTGCGTTACAACTTACTATTCACTCTAGTCTTCCTGCCTAAATTAGTGATGCTCAGGTAGAAGCATTGAAAGAAGAGAACATCAAGGCTGAGTCCCTGCGAGGATTGGAAAAACGGTTGGAACTAAAGGAAGACGGTGCTTACTACTTGGCGGGGCGCATCTGGGTTCCATTTCATGGTAATCTACGTGAACTTGTGATGGATGAAGCACACAAGTCTCGACACTCAGTACATCCTGGTTCTGATAAGATGTACCACGATCTCAAAGCTACGTACTGGTGGCCCCACATGAAAGCTAACATAGCGACCTATGTTGGTAAATGTTTGACCTGTGCTAGGGTCAAGGTTGAATACCAGAAGCCATTGGGCCTACTTCAACCAACAGAGATCCCGACATGGAAATGGGAGCAGATTTCAATGGACTTCGTTACTGGCTTACCTATATCTCAACGAGGAAACGATACCATTTGGGTGATAGTGGATCGTCTAACCAAGTCTGCACATTTCCTGGCTATCAAGGAAACGGATAAGTTCTCCACTCTAGCAGACATCTACTTGAAGGAAGTAGTTTCGAGGCACGTGGTGCCAACTTCCATCATTTCTGATCGTGATCCACGTTTTACCTCTGATTTGTGGCAAGCGATGCACAAATCCTTTAGCTCACGTCTAGACATGAGCACAACTTATCATCCATAGACGGATGGGCAGACTGAACGCACCATCCAGACTCTTGAAGACATGCTTCGTGCATGTGTAATCGACTTTGGTAATGACTGGGAAAGGCACCTACCTTTGGTGGAGTTTTCGTATAACAATAGTTACCACACTAGCATCCAGGCTGCTCCGTTCGAAGCATTGTATGGATGGAAATGCCGATCACCCTTATGCTGGGCAGAAGTTGGTGACAGCCAAATCACTGGCCCAGAACTCGTCGTCGACACGACAGAAAAGATTTCCCAAATACGACAATGAATGGCGGCAGCTCGTGACCGTCAGAAAAGCTATGCTGATAAGCGCAGGAAACCGCTCGAGTTCCAGGTTGGGAATTGAGTGCTACTTAAAGTCTCACCTTGGAAAGGTGTGGTTCAATTTGGCAAGTGAGGCAAGCTGAATCCACTTTATGTTGGACCTTTCGAAATCACTGAGAGAATTGGTAAGGTGGCCTATAGATTGGATCTACCCAAAGAACTCAGTGGAGTTCACAACGTTTTCCATGTGTCGAATCTGAAGAAGTGTGTGTCAGATGATACCCTCATAGTTCCTCTCAAGGAACTCACTATCGACGATCAGTTGCGATTCGTCGAGGAAACAGTAGAGATTACGGACCGAGAAGTTAAGGTTCTCAAACGTACCAGGATACCCATTGTTCGAGTTCGTTGGAACTCCCGTCGTGGCCCAGAGTTTACGTGGGAACGAGAAGACCAAATGAAGCACAAGTATCCCCAGTTGTTCGAGAAAAGTGAGACCACTACTGAGGCTGAAGCTACTGCGGAATTTCGAGACGAAATTCCAAACCAACGGGGGAAGGATGTGACACACCAGGAAAACCAGGAAACCAGGCAAACCTAACTAGCTTCCTCAGTAACTACGTGCTAAATTTCGGGACGAAATTTCTTTCAACTTGGGGATGATGTGACAACTCGTATTTCAAAACTTATCTTGGTGTTTGATGTAACTTTTTTGAACGATATGTGATTATGTGATACGTGATTTTAATGGAATGTTATGTTTATTATGTTACATGGATGTGTGTAATGTGTGTATATATGTAACTTTAGTTGCACAACACTTGCTTAGTCGCACAAACCCTTTGGGCCGTACACTCTGTCCCTACTCGCACACATCTCTCTCGGCCCACTCTACTTGAACTCGAGACCAAGGGGCAGCCCACGAATGGGTTCGGCCCACTCCCTCATGCGCATAACAATATGGAGTTTGGTATAATCCTCATAACTTGCAAAACTCAAACACACACCAAACCCTAAACTCTCTTTCTCTTCCCCTAACTCGACGGCAACAACTCTTGTTCCTTCGAAGCCCTTAGTGGATCGCCGCACCATCTCTCTCTCGTTCTATCACAAGTATGCTCTCAAACTCTCGGTTAGTATATTTGGTCTTGTGTTGGTTTGTGATTCTTTGTTGGTTTTGGCCATGGGATTTTGTGAATATATGATATGTTATGATCGAAATATTATGATTTTATGCATGAACTTGAATGTTCATGATTCATGATATCCTTAGTGTGTTATTGACATGATCAGGGTCCGAAAGCAAGTTAACAGGTTGATGATTTTCGAATATAAGATGTATTGTATGCTTAGTTTGATGTTGCACAAAAACTAGGGTTGCATGTTAGAAATTGAAATCTTGCTGATTCATATGGTCCGATTGTTGTTCTTGATTTAAGGATGATTAGGGCTGAATGATTAGGTATGATTGCTGAATTAATTGTTGTTTGATTTGATTTGAAATTGCCAAGCATGTTAGCCATTGTTACGGAGATCATTGGCTGCAAATTAGGAAGTTGTTACATCCCTGGTCTCGACACGGGTTGCGAGTCGAGAACCCATAGTCTTGACTCAAGACCACATCGGCAAGGCACACAAACAACAAGACTCGAGACCCTAGTTGCGGGTCTTGTTGCGACTCGAGACCTAACCCGAGACCACCTGGTCTCGAGTGATGAATGCATGATCCGAGATTTCTTTTGTTGCGACTCGAGACCATTAGGCCAAGAACTCGAGACCGCACAGTCTTGACTCGAGACCGTACAGTCTCGACACGAGACCACCAGCTTGCACACCTGCTATGGACTCGCACTTTATCACAGGCCCAATATCCTGGGCCGCACACTTGGGCTTTGTACGAATACTTGAATGCTGCTGTTATATGAGTTATGTACTGTTATTTGAACTATCATGATAATATGTGTATCTCGTGATCAATCTGTGTATTTAAACTGATAGTTATGTGTGTAAAACATATGTGTACTACTTGAACCTAGACCTGACTTGTATGGTAACCATGTTGGGACGTGGTTGACCACAAATAGCTCAAGTGACCTTTTTGTGTATCTGCCGAGCTAACCTAAGGTGAGTTCACACTTTCTACAAGGCATGGGATTCCCGGTGGTTGGGAATGGATAATTGATTGAAAGGAAACCTGCGTATTCTTCTTGGTTAGAATACGTACCTCCACCCTCTTAATTGAAGGGTGACAACATTGGAACCTGCGTGATCTCCTTATACGGGACACGTACCTCCACCGTCTTAACTGAAGGGTGACAACATTGTTACTAGACCAAAAACTCTATCATAAGTCCCTCATTTTTATATCGACTTAATCGCCGGGCCAATGGCGAACGGGTCATTAGTTAAATAGCGCTATTAGGTTTGACAAGCCTCACACCGTGCCGCAAAGGACGGGAGTGGACTAATGGATCTGGGCATGTCAATGATGATAGACATTAACTTAGGGCACCTAACTTTCTCAGTTAGTCATCGATATGGTAACGGGTCTAGTGGGATTTTCATGGGGTAGCCCCCATGGCTGGGAGCCAGAGTAAAAGGAAAGGATTAATCATATTTTTAAACTATGGGGTAACCCCCACGGAAAGTAAGCCAGCTAAAGGAAACTTATGTTTTTGAAACAGCTTAAAAACGAACACCCAACTGTGAACTCGCTCAACTTTGTTGTTGATTCGTGATTATATGCCTTGCAGGTCGTTAGTTGTTTAGATGGAGCTTGCACATGAGGACGAGGTCGTTGTGGGACATTTACTGTTGAGTTCCATGTTAAACATTTGAACTTTTAAACTTATGTTTTGGTTTCAAACTTTATGCTTCCTCTGATAACTTGAACTTAGTTAATTTGTTTTGGACACCAATTATATTGTTGGCTGGTTTTATGTTTACTTTAATACATTGTTCAATATGATTGGTGGCTTGATCCTGGTCATGTCACGCTCCCTGCGGTGATACTCCGCTTGTGGAATTTGGGGGTGTGACATCCAAGTTTACTCTACATAGGATTTAGACATTTTGCTTTAGACTTATATATAATCAAAAACATTTATTATGTGATGTTTTGAAACAAGTTGTTTTTGTTAGTTTGTTATTTGAAAATAATGTAATGTGGTTGATTAATATATTGCAACTTTAAATTAGTGCCATGTGTTTTGAAAAATCTTGTTATATGACGCCCGGACGTTTCGGCCGTCCGTTGGGATATTACACATTTGATGCACTTCCTTTGTTGCCTAGAGTTGGTGAGGAAGTTGTTGCTTAGATCGTCGAAGCTATTTATGCTCTCTTCGGGAATGTTGTTTTACCATATCCGAGTCATTCCTATGAGTGTTTGGACAAACATATGGCATCACATACGCATGGACCATTGTTCCACTTTGGTAGCTCCTGAGAAGAGCTGGAGATCATCAGGATCTCCACACGTTTGGGCAAACATGTGATACCACACAGGCATGGACCATTGTTCCACTTTGGCGGCTCCTGAGAATTGCCGGAGATGTCCATCAGGATCCCCACTACCATCATACATCTTGGCGTTAGTCAGCATCTTTGTTTTTCAAGGGAAGTTGAAACTAACCATCTTTTTGGTGCACTTATTGGAGTCTTTTGATTGATAAGGCTTCAACAGCTAATCTAGGAGTTCCTCGCTTTCTGTGTGGGGAATAACTTTTTTTGCTCTGTCAATAGGAGTATCCTTTTCTACATTCCCCAACGGGGATTTGGAGGTGGGGAGTACCTAGGTGTAATAGGGTGGTAAAGACATGTAGGGCAACTCATGGGGAGTTGTGGTCCCATAGGGACTTGAGCTTATTGAACTAAGGTGTTCCCCGGTACTTCAAAGGCTGCCCTTGGGCGAGTAATCCCCTGATGAGTGTAGATCCGGACTCGAGAGTTACCCCTTGGTGTCTTGATGCGTGTGAAGTGTGTATGGTTTTTAATGTATATTTTAAGCCCTTTTACACTTTTTTAGCCAAGTTTTAAATTTATAAAACACGATATTTACTAACACTAAACACACATATGGGCAAGTGCACCCATCGTGAGCGTAGTATAGTGTTGGTAAGATACCGAGGTCGTCCAAGGACACAAGAGCTTTTAGTACCGGTTTATCCTCAACGTCTAATCAAATCAAAAATTTTGAAAAAGATTTTTAAAACTAGAAAAATAAAACTAACTAAAATGCTGAAAAATAAAATAAAAACAGATAGACAAGATGAATCACTTGGATCCGACTCGTGTGTAGTGTAACCTTTGATTATTTCCGCACTTTTGCACTTTTTAAGAGATTATCTTAGTTATTGTAGTAGGCCCCTCTTTTGAAGGTGACGTTACCCTCAACCTAGTAGTTTGAGTCAGCAAGGATACAATCCTAAAGGGTCGGATTATTGAAAGATAATTAATTAAGTTATTAATGCATAATGTGGTAGGCCCCTCTTTTGAAGGTGACTTTACCCTCGGCTAAGTAGTCTGAGTCTGCAGGGATACAGTCCTAAGTAGCCGGGTTAAAGTATTAATAGTAGCTTACATATGAGGGGATCAAAGAGTTTGGACCCCCGCCATCCAACACCGGTGGGTATTAAAGGAGGTCCTACTAAATTTGACCCAGGTCCTTGCAGGATCTATACACGGAACAAGGCAAGACTCTTACTAAACCGTTCCCTTAACCCCCGACCAGGTAGCCAACATATCTCCATATAGACCGTGGAGATATGAATGGTGAAATCTTTTATTTTATATAGACAGTAAAATAATGCCAAGACACCACGAACAAACGATAAGGAAGAATCACCTTCAACATAAGAAACTAGTTATTAAAGTCATTAATACATAACCAAATAAAAAGTTCGAAAAGATTAAAAATAAAAAGTATTACACTAAACACTTGTCTTCACCAAGTGATGTAAGAGACTTAGGCAAACATGGCCTTTGATTGTCAAGAACTCTTACGATCAATCTTGGATCCCGAGACGACTCACACACTCTATGATGGATGATGGTGGTGGATGATGGTGTTGTGGTGGTGGTGGAGTGTGGGTGAAGTGTGAGAGAGGTGGTGTGCCAAGGGATGGTTTGCAAATGAGCCAAGCACCCCTATTTATAGCCTGAACAATAGCTCGGGCACGGCCCCGTGTCCATTGGGCACGTCCCCGTGTCCATCCTCCTTCTCTTTCTTCATTAATTGCAGTTTGTCTGCATTAGTTACCACGCCCCCGTGTCCGCTGGGCACGACGCCGTGTGAAGAAGTGTATCTGTACTATCAAGATTTCCTCAGATTCTGCGAATCTTAGAGTTGACCACGGCCCCGTGTCCGCTGGGCACGCCCCCGTGGTGGGTGATAGAAGCTTCTATAGCTTTTTCTTTTCTGCAGACACTTGGGCACGCCCCCGTGCTCAGTGAGCACGGGGCGTGTTCAACCTTCTGTTTTCTTGTTTTGCTTGGGAAGATGCTGTCGGGGGGTCGGGCATGCCACGTTTATCCCTTTTCTTGTATTTTTGTTAGATTTAGCTGCCTTTTTGCTTCTTTTGTTCATTTGAGCTCATTTAATCCTGAAAATACAAAAGGAAGACAAAAACACACTTTTTCCAACATTAGTACTAAAAAAGGGTTAGTTTTATGCCTAATTTGATGAAATTTATATGTTGCATTCTGTACACATCATGTCTGAATGCTCTAGTGGCTAGAGTGGAAATAGCTAGCTGATGGATCTACTGATTTATCAAAGGAGGAGTGCCTCCCAGAGCACCTTGGGGCTCCTCTTCATAGGAGAGCCTTACGGAAACAACCATCATTCTCTATTCCCGAACATGCTCGTCCGTTAGGCATTGCAACATGGAGAAATGTGCCTTTACCCCTTCAGGGGTGAGATTCATCATGTCAGACTCGTCAATAACATATCTGGAGTAGGAGGAGGCCTGCCCTCATCTTGAACTTTTTGATTTTCACTAGACATTCTTTACCACTTTTGAGGCAACAAAGACAACAGGTGTTATAAAAAATGAGACCCCCTCTAAGTGACTAAGTCGAGGTGTGCCCTACGATGGGCGCCACTTGTTGTTATAATGAATTAATAGTGGTAATTGACGTGGTTCGGTGTGCTTATAAAAGATGCTTAATTTTAGGTTGTTTTATACAATAGTTCAACTTTTAATATTTATAAAAACATAATAAACTACTATCACACTACAACTCACATTGGGAAAGTGCACCCATCGTTGGCGTAATATAGTGATGGTTAGATACCGAGGTCGTCTAAGGATACAGGGGTTTTAGTACCAAGTCGTTGTTAACATCTAACCAAGTCCAAAAGTTGGGTTTGTTAAAAAGAATAAAAAGAAAAAGAAAATAAAATAAATGGCTCAAGAAGAAAATAAAAATCGTATGAACCAATGATATTGATGCCTTGTTAACTAGATCAGATCATGGGGTCGGAAGGGCTCGATTGTCAGACGACGGACTGTGTGTGAAAATGCTTATTATTGTGTAGTATGTAGGTCAGAATCCTAACACACTCGATCCTTCCGCTTTGGATCAGTAGGGAAACATCACTTGAGGCCGATATATAGTATTAATTAATTAAATAGTCCAAGGGATATATATTACTTGTTTCTATTAGTCTGTCGGTAAGTCATCAATTCCCCTAAGGTAGTTACTTTTATATATATCAAGTCCTTTACACTTTGGTAGTATCTCCGCATAAAGCAAAAGCTTACCCAACCCGAAGTCCCATCCAAAATGTGTAACCTCCGCTTAGAGCATCAACGTGTTTTAACTGTACCTAGACATCGAAAACACGAATGACCCAAGTTAATGGTGTTAGAAGATTGTTGGTAGATTTTAAGGATTATGCGGAAACTCTAATGACCCAAGTTAATGGTGAAACTATTATTTCACTCACTTTCAATAAGCTTTGTCAATTAATTAAAGTCATTAACACACACACATACACACAGAGATCTTAATTACCCATGATCTTCCTTAGCTAGCTTGACATCAAGAGGGTAGGTTTCCCCCAATCACCTCAAGAATCTTGCCAAGAATGTCCATGGAAGAATATAAGATCAAACTTAAACAAATTATATAAATCATTGAAAGCTTGATAACACTAATGATTCTTGGGTTTCTCCTAATGATTACAATGATTAGAGAGTGTAGGTAGAAGAGAAGTGTGTAGTGGAGAAGAGGGGAGAGAATGAGCAACTGAAAATGGTAGAGAAGGCCTTCATTTACAGGCTGGCTAGGGCTAATGCATGCCCCATGCATTGAAGGCACGAGTCGTGTCTTCTACTATCGAGGCATGGGGCGTGCCTTCAGGGCACGGGTCGTGCCCGGATTCTTTCACCTGATCTACGTGAAGTGGACTTCTGGGGGTGTCTGGTGGTGTTGAGATTCGTGACACGGGGCATGTCTACTGAGGCATGGGGCGTGTCTGGACAATTTCTTCCAATTTTCTCTGTTTTTTGCCCGATTTTGCTTCCTTTGTTATTCTTGGGTTATTTTTGTCTTAAAAAATCAATATAAACCAATTTAAACCGATTTTGAACAATTCATTAACAAAACAACTTAAAAATATAACAAGAATGCTAAAAAATTTTGACAAATTTTGATTAATATTTTTATTTTCGCCTTTGAATAATTTGCATTCCTTTCTCTTGCTAGCTTCAACCTTTTTAATGGACTATAAATTTATAAAAAAATATAGTTTGGTCTAATATAAATTTTGAAAAATTTTGTGGTGATAAAGCGGTTCCACGAGAGTTTTGTGTAAATCTTGATTTTAGGATTCGCAAAAAGATTCAAGTTTTTATTAATCCATATTTCCCTCTCCACACTTAAAATGCACATTGTCCTTAATGTGCGTAACCTTAGTTATTGTTTAGGAAAATGTAACTAAAAGGTTTAAAGAGGAAAAAGAAACAAGACTTCCTTTTGGGCGAAGTCGAAGCGAATCCGAGCGATGTATGTTTGTCCATTTTTGCTCCATTTATTAGCTCGCGATTTCCTTTGCTCAATTATCTTTCTTTTCCTACAACTTATTATTTTCTCAAGAACCCACATTATTTTAACATGTATAAGCATACTTATTTAAAACAAGAAGTAAACATAAAGCATAATAACCCAAGTCTTATTTACTACCAATAAACGGTTTAGGTTACAAAGTAAATTCTGGTTTAATGACCATTAACCATAATCAAGTGTCCTTTCTAAGTTACTAGCTTTTGCCTATAACAATAACATAAACATTTAAGATTAACAAAAACTCTAGATTATATCTTAGAGTATGGCCTAAAAAGCTCTTGAACTAATCCCGACTCCTATGCCGCGGGTGTCGTTGAGTGATCGGTGACATCATCCACTTATTCACGCGGAATGAGGTTTTCATTTTCTGCTAGGGGTTGAACACAGTCTCCCCATCCGGTAAGTTCAACCGGGATGTCCTACCCCGTTGGTACGATGATTTCTTTCACGCTTGTCATTACAAATAGGTTAAGCCTTTCATGGAGGAGTTCCACCTCCTCACACAAATCACGATAACCTATGGTCAATGCATCCACTTGTTGCACCAAGAGTTCCTCCACGATCGCCATCTCTCCATTGCTTCCTTTAACTTCATCACAAGTCGACAAAGGGTCCCTTCCGCCGAAGGTTAGTACCTCCTTAGTGGTGGGTTTGGATTCACGTCGGGAAAGTTTCCGCCACTTGCCATGAGCTAAAACCAATAGAGATATACATTAAAATGAGAAGGAAACAAGTTTTCTGTATGTTGAGGCACGACCCGTGTCTGGTTGAGACATGTGGCATGTCTCGAGTCGCATCAGACCCTGTTCCAGCCCATTTCACGATCAAAACTCTAATTTTCTTTGAGATTTTGTTGTTTTGGGCCATTGTTTATGTAACACCCGTCTAAATTTTATAGGAATTTAATGTAAATACACATGATTTTACATAAGACGGTACCTTACTTCAAAAGATGTACAAAATTCAAGTTTACGAGTGATTACATTCTAGACAATTACTTAACTAGTTACGTCATTCAAAACATGATTAACAAATTGTTTACAATATAAACATTGTCTAAAAACAAAGTTAAACTAATGCGGAAGCTTCAAAAGATTGTGTTCGGTTCGAGAGCATTGTCTTGACCATCATCCGCGTACATGCAATACCTAAAAGTTGGAGATTTTGACAAATATTAGTATTAGTGTTCTTAGAAAATTTGCATAATCGAAACTACGCTAAGAAACGGGTTCGATTAACTAAGATATGCATAATTTTAACAAAATTTACTGGACTCTACCGTAACTTACGGTAGCTACCGTAAGTTACGGTAGTCGCTGAGTAACAATAGTCTGCCATAAAGCAGTAGTGAACCACCGTAACACTTTGTTTTCTACCGTAAGTTACGGTAGAGACCGTAACTTACGGTAGATTCTGCAACTTTGTTGTTTATCCCATTTATTCATTTCACCCAAACTTCCATGGATGGAATATCACTTCTAACTAAGAAGATCCCAATCATGGGTTCTTTATTTTCAACACGCACGCTCCCATCATCGGTTTGCGTATTTAGTAATTCACTACCCATCACTAAGGTTCGAAATCTACGAGTAAAGTACTACCGTTACTCGGTTTATACCATCTCTTAATGACCCGTTAGTTTGCCCTTAGGAAATTAATCATTCAAGCAAACCAAACTACCAAAATCTCGTACTCCAATATACTTATTATTAACAATAACATGGACCAAATAACCATATTAACGAAGCGTTTAGCCACGTACTAATTGATTATTCGACCCGTTTGGCTCATCTATGGAATCCACCATTGTAATGACTACCGAACTACTTTTAACCTACTAATCCAACTGACGAACAATGCCGCATCAATCAACACAACCATTATTTTACAACGCAACTATACATATTCTAGTATTAAGTACTCAATGTAACAAATCAAGTTACATACCTTTAGTGCACGCCCTTCAAACGCAAATCACCACCGACTTGTCCACTCGACGCTCCGGTATCTTTTCCTATAGAGTTCAATCATGACGCGTTTAGAACTCTTTTAAATCACATATCACATAATTTTCCAAAACGTCACAATTATGCGTTTTAACTTCAAAATTTCAGTTTCGAGCCTTCTTTAAGGCATTTTTACAAACACTTAAAGGGCATGATTTTATATCTTTTATATTCAAGTTCATGGCTTGTCGCTTAGCCTAAATTAACATCAATCAAGCTATCACATATAGAATCAAACATCAAATCTTTTCAGAAATCAGTTTCTACGAATCAATCTACACTAGAATAACCTTCTAAACCCTAGTGTTCATCAACTTCTCACAAAACCCATGAATCACCTTCAATGTGTTCATGAGATTTTCAGAGATTAGACATGATTTCACTTATAGTTATCTAGGGTTTACTCCTAGACACTATATCATCCTTAATCTATTCATTAAACCAACATGCATCAACAGATTTCAATCTCCCTAGAATCATGAGAATTTCAAGTAGAGATTTCTTATCAAATTTTACATACCTTATGACCCCCTTGTAATGGAGATCACTAATCTTAGCTCGGATTTCGATTTGGATCAGATTTGAACCTTCAATTTATGAGTTTTGTGATGAACTAGGGCTTTGGGGGAGCTTGGGGTCGCCCCTGCTTCTGATCGATCTCAACAACACACAGGCAAGTGTGTTGTGATTTTTAATTTTTTTGTTTTATTAATAATAGTTTTCATTTAGACACTTTTGGTCCCTCATCTTTCGTTCATTATTTGTTATAACTCTTTAACTATTCATAACTCAACATCTAACTAGGTTAATGTCATTCCTAGTTAGTTTATTTTTCTTATTTATTCACTAACATTATTGTATTATAAAAATTTATATTTTCGGGATGTTACAAGTCCACCCCCCTTAAAAGGGTTTCGTCCCCGAAACCAGAGTACATACCGAATAGTGTAGGGTAGAGACGTCGCATCTCTTCTTCGGACTCCCATGTAGTATCCGAACCTTTTCTATGCTCCCATTTGATCTTAACTTGATCAATTCTCTTATTTTGCAAGTGCTTAACCTTCCGATCTAAAATCTCTAATGGCCTTACCGCATAATTCTGGCTATTATCCACCTCGATATCATCGTAAGGGATATAAGTTGTTTCCTCCGCTAAACATTTTTGTAACTGAGACACGTGGAACGTACCATGTATTCCACTGAACTCTTCCGGTAGCTCGAGGCGATACGCCACCTTGCCAACCCGTTCGATGATTTTAAATGGCCCGATAAACCTCGGGCTTAGTTTCCCCCTTTTTCTGAATCTGATAATGCCCTTCCATGGGGAAACCTTTAACATAACCATGTCACCTATCTGAAATTCGATCGGTCTTCGTCTTTTGTAGGCATAAGACTTTTGCCTATCTTGGGCTGCCTTCAAATGGGCTCGTACCACTTCAATTTTCTTATTAGTGGCTTGGACAATATCTTTATGGGCCAGCTCGCGTGGTCCCACTTCACCCCAACACACCGGGGTTCTGCATTTCCTACCATATAGCATTTCTTAAGGCGCCATGCCGATGCTCACATGGTAACTATTATTATACGAGAATTCGGCCAAGGGTAGATAAACATCCCAACTTCTGCCGAAATAAAAAATACATGCCCGTAACATATCCTCGAGCGTCTGTATTGTTCTTTCACTCTGCCCATCCATTTGGGGATGGTAGGCAGTGCTAATGAAAAGTTTCGTTCCCATTTGTCCTTAAAAATCTCGCCAAAAGTTTGAAGTAAATCAGGTATCTCTATCCGACACAATAGATACCGGTACTCCGTGACGTGCCGCTATTTCGTTTGTATATACCTCGGACATCTTTTCCGAAGTATATGTCTCTCGTATAGGAATAAAATGAGCACTCTTTGTTAGTCTATCTACAATCACCCATATAGCGTCAAATCCCCGAATCATTTTAGGTAGTTTGGTCAATAGTTCCATAGTGATATGTTCCCATTTCCAAACCGGGATCTCCAAAGGTTGCAGTTTTCCATATGGTTTCTGGTGTTCCGCTTTGACTTGTAGACAAGTCTAGCACTTCTCCACGTATTTTACTACATCCCTCTTCATTCCGGGCCACCAATAATTTTGTTTTAGATCGTTGTACATCTTGGTCACACCCGGATGAATGGAATATCGGGATTTAGGAGCTTCATCGAGTAGAAGCGTCTTAACCCCACAAGAATTTGGAACCCATACTCTCTCGGATCGGGTCTTCAACCCGTTCTTTTCATCCGTCAAATCTTACAACTGGCCGATTATTCTTTCCTTTTTCATGTTCTCTTCTTTTACTGCTTCTACTTGCGCTTCTCGGATACGTTCAAGTATACCCGAGGTCACCACAAGCTGCATCGATCTTACTCGTATTGGGACATAGTCCGCTTTTCTGCTCAGAGCATCCGCCACCACATTTGCCTTTCCGGGGTGATAGTGTATTTCACAGTCGAAATCCTTCACCATTTCTAACCATCGTCTCTGGCGCATATTTAACTCCTTCTGATCGAAGAAGTACTTTAAGCTCTTGTGATCGGTGAATTTGGTGCACTTTACCCCGTACAAATAATGCCTCCATATTTTTAACGCAAACACCACCGCAGCTAATTTGAGATCATGCGTGGGATATTTCTTTTCATGTACCTTCAATTGCCTCGAGGCATAAGCTATAACTTTGCCCCGTTGCATCAGAATGCATCCGAGCCCCGATAGTGAAGCATCCGAATAAACCACCAAATCTTCGACTCCATCCGGTAATGTCAATACCGGAGCTTGAGTTAACTTCTCTTTTAGCATTTGAAATGCTCTTTCTTGTTCGACACGCCAAATGAACTTCTCCTCCTTTCGGGTTAACTTAGTTAGCGGTGACGCAATCTTGGAGAAATCTTGAATGAATCTCCTATAGTATCCCGCAAGCCCTAAGAAGCTTCTAATCTCCGAAGGATTCTTCGGAGGACTCCATTTTGACACGGCCTCTATTTTTGAAGGATCTACTAATATTCCATCGGCGCTTATGATGTGGCCGAGGAATTGCACCTCTCGCAACCAGAAGGCGCATTTCGAGAATTTCGCATACAGCTTTTCTTGCCTGAGTGTCTCTAGCACCTCTTGTAAGTGGCGTGTATGTTCTGCTTCATTTTTCGTGTATACCAGAATATCGTCAATAAACACGATTACTGATTTATCCAACATCGGCTTGCAAACCCGGTTCATGAGGTCCATAAAAGCCGCGGGTGCATTTATCAGTCCGAATGACATCACGAGGAACTCGTAATGTCCGTATCTCGTGCGGAAAGCCGTCTTCGGTACATCCTCCTCCCTGACTCTTAGTTGGTGATACCCCGATCTAAGGTCAATTTTTGAAAACCAGTTCGCACCTTGTAATTGGTCGAATAGATCGTCTATTCTCGGAAGCGGGTATCGATTCTTTACCGTGAGTTTGTTCAACTCCCGGTAATCGATACACATGCGCAGGCTTCCGTCCTTCTTTTTCACGAATAGCACGGGCACGCCCCAAGGAGACACACTCGGCCTTATGAATCCTTTATCAAGCAAGTCTTGAATATGCGACATTAATTCTTGTAATTCCGACGGTGTGAGTCGGTATGGTGCTTTTGCTACGGGTTTCGCGCCCGGAACTAATTCAATTCCGAACTCTACCTCCCGCTCGGGCGGCATTCCCAATAAATCATCCGGAAATACATCTTCAAAGTCGCGTACTACGGGTACGTCTCCAATCTTCGGTAATTCTTTCTCGGGCTCGTTTGCGTATATCATAAATGCTTTATATCCATGCCTCATGAGCTTGTGGGCTTTTATCATCGAGCATATTATAGGATTGCCTCATTTTTCACCATAGATTGTGACGTGATTTCCGCTCGGAGATGTTAGCTTTATCTCCTTACGGAAACACACGACCTTTGCGTGGTGTCGAGATAGCCAATCCATTCCTACAACCACTTGAAATTCCCCCATTGACATCGGGATTAGGTCTATCAAGTATTCTTCATCATCGATGCTTAATTTGCAGCTTTGACAGACATCACATACTATGAAACTTTGTTATCTCCTATTTCAACCTCTAAAGGCATAGGTAATTTTGTCAACACAAATGAAGGATGTCGAATAAATCCATTTGAAATAAAGGATTTATTCGCACCCGTATCAAATAATACACGTGTGGGGATCGAGTTTATTGCGAATATACCTGAGACCACATCGGGTTCTGTCTTTGCTTCAACTGCTGTAAGTTGGAAGGACCTAGCTTTCGCCTTTGGAGCTTCCGTTGGAGATTCTTTAGTGTCTCTCTTTCCAAAAAATTCTGGGCATTCAGACTTTTTGTGGCCAGGCTAATAACATTTATAGCAAACGGAAACCTTTCCGGGACATAACGATGCGGTGTGTCCCGTCTTCCCACATACCGGACACGGCTTGTCTTTGAAGCGGCACTCACCCTTGTGCCCCTTTCCACACACCTTGCAACCTGGCGACCCGCCTTTAGCATCCACTTTCTTTCCCAATTCCACAGTTCGAGCTTTCTTTGTAGGGCTTGGATTCACATCCTGTGCCCTTCGTTCACCCCTTTCAACTTGTTTCTTCAATTCAATTTCCCGTTCCCGAGCAACGTTTATGATCTCGGTAAGGGTCTCGTATTTTGAAGGAGTCATAAACTCCCTATAGTAGTAGTATATCTTCTGTTCTTTATTCGTTACCAAATCATTGCAAAATTTCATCTTATCCATAAACGTCGCCGTGATCTTGTCTATGGTCTCGCCCTTGTGTCTACGTTGCATATACTCTTCCTTGATTCTATTAATGACCGCCTTGGGACTATGATGTTTAAGAAACGGCGTCTTAAACTCCTCCCATGTCATGGCCCTCACCGCTTCGGCTCCTATTTCCTTCTTTCTATTGTCCCACCAATCTTTGGCTTGACCCCTCAACTGACCCGTTCCGTAAGCAACAAAGTCACTTTCGTCACAATGGGTCCTTTCAAACACTCTTTCAACATCGCTTAACCATCTCTGGCATATTATCGGGTGAACCTCCCCGTTGTAGATTGGCAGTTTACACGCCATAAACTCTTTGTACGAACATCCCTTACGTTCTCCTGATTTTTCTTTCATAAGGTTGACACTATCTTCCAACCTTTTGACTCGTTCTTCGACAAGTGACAACACCGTGTTTTGAATTTTGTCTATAAACCCGGATAGACTACCTTCAATTGCCTTCCCCACTTCTTCGGAAATTATCTCTTTCATTTGTTCGGTGCTTGTCGGCACCGGATCATTATCGTTTCCTTTCGACATCTTGAAACTGAAATGTTTACATTAAACATTTCATTTATAACATAGCTTTATTTGCTTTGGTTTAGCCAAGTTCATAACTTGCTTTACGAGTGATTACATTCAAGACAATTACTTAACTAGTTACGTCATTCAAAACATGATTAACAAATTGTTTACAATATAAACATTGTCTAAAAACGAAGTTAAACTAATGCGGAAGCTTCAAAAGATTGTGTTCGGTTCGAGAGCATTGTCTTGACCATCATCCGCGTACTTGCAATTCCTAAAAGCTGGAGATTTTGACAAATATTAGTATTAGTGTTCTTAGAAAATTTGCATAATCGAAACTACGCTAAGAAACGGGTTCGATTAACTAAGATATGCAGAATTTTAACAAAATTTACTGGACTCTACCGTAACTTACGGTAGCTACCGTAAGTTACGGTAGTCGCTGAGTGACAATAGTCTGCCGTAAAGCAGTAGTGAACCACCATAACACTTTGTTTTCTACCGTAAGTTACGGTAGAGACCGTAACTTACGGTAGATTCTGCAACTTTGTTGTTTGTCCCATTTATTCATTTCACCCAAACTTCCATGGATGGAATATCACTTCTAAATAAGAAGATCCCAATCATGGGTTCTTTATTTTCAACACCCACGCTCCCATCATCGGTTTGCGTATTTAGTAATTCACTACCCGTCACTAGGGTTCGAAATCTACGAGTAAAGTACTACCGTTACTCGGTTTATACCATCTCTTAATGACCCGTTAGTTTGCCCTTAGGAAATTAATCATTCAAGCAAACCAAACTACCAAAATCCCGTACTCTAATATACTTATTATTAACAATAACATGGACCAAATAACCATATTAACGAAGCGTTTAGCCACGTACTAATTGATTATTCGACCCGTTTGGCTCATCTATGGAATCCACCATTGTAATGACTACCAAACGACTTTTAACCTACTAATCCAAGTGACGAACATTGCCGCATCAATCAACACAACCATTATTTTACAACGCAACTATACATATTCTAGTATCAAGTACTCAATGTAACAAATCAAGTTACATACCTTTAGTGCACGCCCTTCAAACGCAAATCACCACCAACTTGTCCACTCGACGCTCCGGTATCTTTTCCTATAGAGTTCAATCATGACGCGTTTAGAACTCTTTTAAATCACATATCACATAATTTTCCAAAACGTCACAATTATGCGTTTTAACTTCAAAATTTCAGTTTCGAGCCTTCTTTAAGGCATTTTTACAAACACTTAAAGGGCAGGATTTTATATCTTTTATATTCAAGTTCATGGCTTATCGCTTAGCCTAAATTAACATCAATCAAGCTATCACATATAGAATCAAACATCAAATCTTTTCAGAAATCAGTTTCTACGAATCAATCTACACTAGAATAACCTTCTAAACCCTAGTGTTCATCAACTTCTCACAAAACCCATGAATCACCTTCAATGTATTCATGAGATTTTCAGAGATTAGACATGATTTCACTTATAGTTGTCAAGGGTTTACTCCTAGACACTATATCATCCTTAATCTATTCATTTAACCAACATGCATCAACATATTTCAATCTCCCTAGAATCATGAGAATTTCAAGTAGAGATTTCTTATCAAATTTTACATACCTTATGACCCCCTTGTAATGGAGATCACTAATCTTAGCTCGGATTTCGATTTGGATCAGATTTGAACCTTCAATTTATGAGTTTTGTGATGAACTAGGGCTTTGGGGGAGCTTGGGGTCGCCCCTGCTTCTGATCGATCTCAACAACACACAGGAAAGTGTGTTGTGATTTTTAATTTTTTTGTTTTATTAATAATAGTTTTCATTTAGACACTTTTGGTCCCTCATCTTTCGTTCATTATTTGTTATAACTCTTTAACTACTCATAACTCAACATCTAACTAGGTTAATGTCATTCCTAGTTAGTTTATTTTTCTTATTTATTCACTAACATTATTGTATTATAAAAATTTATATTTTCGGGATGTTACAGTTTACGTTAGAAATAAAGTTTCAACCAAAGATCTCACCTTTTGGTTGGGTTTTCCTCAAGAATATGGCCCAAAACATGGAGGTTTGTGTGTATGGTGAAAGTGAATCTAGACCCAGACCTAGAAGATGACTAGAAATGGAATGTTGGTAGCATAGGGACATGCCTAGGTTTGAAACATTTACCTTTCTTGGTATATGTGTGGAGAACCTTGATCTTGTTGGGTTGGAAGTGAGAGCTTGAGTGAGGACAAAATGCATGTAAGCATCTAGTCTTATAGCAACTTGTTAGGAGGCACAGTCCGTGTCAGGCAGATATGGGGCGTGTCTCACAGAAATGAGATTTCTGATCAAAGATGGAGGCAAGGGGCGTGCTTGCTAGACACGACCTGTGCTTGGGGAACTAGTTTTTTTTTTTAATTCTCGAGTGATATGTCTTACCCTTCTTATCAAGGAAGCCATCATATCACTTAAGATGATGTCCGTTTACCTTGAACGTGTCACCGTTGCTTGGCTTAATGTCAACTGCGCCATATGAATAGATTTTTTCGATCGTGTATGGTCTTGTCCATCTGCTTTTCAACTTTCCCAGAAAAATCCTAAGCCTAGAGTTGTACAGGAGGACTGGGTCTCCTTTACCGAAGTCCTTCGATCCTTGAAGATGTTGATCATGCATTTTCCTGTTTCGATCTTTGCAGATTACGGAGTTATCGTAGGGTTGATTTCGTAGTTCTTCTAGTTCGTTTAGCTGGGAAATCCGGCTTTCCCTAGCTTTGTTTAAATCCATGTTGGCGTTTTTGAGTGCCCAATAAGCTCGGTACTAAAGTTTAACCGGTAGATGAAAGTTTTATCCATAGACAAGGTAGAATGGTGCCATGCTGATGGGGGTTTTGTATGCTTTTCGGAAGGGCCAAAGAGTATCATCCAGCTTATCCACCCAATCTTTACGATTCTAATTAACCGTTTTCTCGAGGATACGAATTAATTCCTCTGTTGATTACCTCTGATTGACCATTTTTCTGCGGATGGTATGCACTGGAGAATCGATAGTTAACCCCATATCTTGATATTGCATTTTCCATTTGGTGATTGCAGAAGTGGTGTTTAGGATCAACTTACCTCTTGATGCGTTGTTAACTAGATCGGATCATGGGGTTGCAAGGGCTCGATTGTCATTAAAGGGACTGTGTGTGAAAATGCATATTATTGTGCAGTATCTGGGTCGGAATCCTAACACATTCGATCCTTCCGCTTTGGATCAGCAGGGAAATGTCACTCGAGGCTGGGATATAGTATTAATTAATTAAATAGTCCAAGGGAAATATAGTACTTCTTTTTATTAGTCTGTCAGTGAGTCATCAACTCCCTTAAGGTAGTTACTTTTATATATATCAAGTCCTTTACACTTTGGTGTTATCTTCGCGCAAAGGAAATAGCTTACCCAACCCGAAGTCCTAACCAAAACCTTTAATTTCCGCTAAGAGCATTAACATGTTTTGACTTTACATAGATATAGAAAACTTGAACGACCCAAGTTAATGGCATCGAAAGATTGTTGGTAGATTTTAAGGATTAGTCAAAAACTCTAATGACCCAAGTTAAGGGTGGTACTATTATTTCACTCACTTTCAATAAGCTATGTTAATTAATTGAATTCCTTAACACACACACACACACCTTGCTTACCCATGATCCTCTTTAGCAAGCTTGACATCAAGGGGGTACGTCCCCACCCCCCCAAAACACCTCGAGAATCTGGCCAAGAATGGCCATGGAAGAAGATAAAATCAAACTAGAAAAGAATATATAAATTATTAAAAGATTTATTAAACTATTGATTCTTGAGTTTCTCCTAATGATCATAATGATTAGAGAGTGTGAGTAGAAGAGAAGTGTGTAGTCGAGAAGAGGGGAGAGAATGAGCAATTGAATCTGGTGGCAAATAGTAACACCCGTTCTTATAAATCAAGGTTTAACGTATATTTTGCGAAAATAATCATGTAATTAATGATTATATATACATCGGAAATACGGGTTTGTTATAAACTTTTACAATTTAAGTGATATACATAATGTGATTTAATTCACCGTTTAGAATAACGACAAAACAACGTTGCGGAAGCTTTGTTTAATGTGTGTTCGGTTCTTGCTCGATGCTCGATCTTTATCCGGGACTCTCGACATTCACCTGTGATCAAAACCAACTTAAATGTCAGTTTTGATAATTAATTAAACTAATACAACGGGGAAATTAGGAAAATCCAACATGGATATCTTAAACCCAAATCAAAAACTTATTTCTGACCTCCACCGTAACTTACGGTGTCACCGTAAGTTACGGTGGCCTCTGTGTTTCAATTATTCAACCGTACAACAGTAGGCATTTACCGTAACCAAATCATGTCCACCGTAACTTACGGTGGCACCGTAAGTTACGGTGGCCCCTGCATCATTCCTTTCCTTTTTACCGTTTTTGACACGAAAACTTTCGTATCTTTCAATCCGCTCGTCCGTTTAACCTACCGTTTCTTCCTACGTGTTTGTAATTTAATTCTCCATCATATGGAGTTAAAATCTAACATCCGGTTTAACAAAATTTCAGACTTTTAAGTCTTTGGCTTATTACCCATTTTGCCAACTTTTGACCCGTTCGTGATTTCATCATCAAACTTATGTATTTGACCTTTATATCTCATATACTTCTTCAACTTAATGTTATTTACCATACTAGATTATAATCCCCGGTTTATTACACAAATTAAACCCGTTTTTGTTTGTATGCTTATTTTGACCCGTTAAGGGTATTTATGCACTAAGGTCCCATAACATCCCTTTTATACTTATCTTAAGGATTTAATCTACCAAAACACTTATTTCCAACAACCTTTAAAGGTCGTTTGCCCGGTTTACCCAACAAGGGCATTTTAGTCAACTTTAGCCCCTCATTTACGACGAAGGGCATTTGCTACTTATTTGACCCAAAAAAATGTATGTTTAACCACAATCGTATTTATACGTACCTGACTCGAGTCAACCTAGTGACCCGTTTCAACACCTTTCTTTTATTACCGATATTCTATGGCGACGCAATTATCCAAATTACTATTCGCTCCTGTAACACATGACTTGACCACCACATTAGTTGATTTTGTCAAATGACGTTATTCCCACCATTTGACCCGTTCGATCTATATATATAACCCAACATTTTCATATGTAATAAAAACATGGTTTTTATTTACAAATCACACATCCGAACCATTTCGGATTTTCTCACTAGATCCCTTTCTTTCTAAAGTCAATTTCCTATATTTTTAACCCATTCGGCTTATGCTATGGGTGTCCTTTGAAACTTATTTTACTTTAGTCAATACTTGACTAAATTTCCATTTTTACCCATTTTCCATTACTAGTTACGCTATAAGGTAACTTTAAGAAAACTCTTAAACTATTAACCAATTCATGACTAGTTTACCATTTTGCCTTTTTCACCATTAAGCATGGTTTAAAATGTTTCTATTCGTTCCAACCCAATTCGTTTCGTGTTGGAACCCATAATTCAAATCAAATCCTTTGTTGTATTTATCGCCTATAAAATAAACACGTATACTACAATTAGGTGTAAGTTTTACTTACCTTGCATCCGAAACATGCTTTTACTTCTTATTTGCTTCGTTTGACCCGCTTCCTTTCTAAGCCTCCACCTAGCTTGTCAAGCGTCAAACTATCATCATAATTCGTAAGACGGTTAGTTTAGTCATTTTCACATACGACTATTCCATCTTACAAACTCTATGACGGAACTACTATCCGACTTTAATATTGGTTTATTTGACTTTCGATAGTCAACTAACTTCAATCATATTACACGCACAATAAGTTCAATCAACATCACGTTTAGAACCCATATTATTCCGTATTACACGTAGTTAGTCGAGATAGCCAATTACGCGTTTCTTTCATAATTTCATTGTGTCAACATTCATTCGGGCATTTTAACAAACACCTAATGTGCATAATATCACTTATTTACTAACTAGTTCATAACTAGTTATCTTTACCAAGATTTACATCAACATATTCAAAACTCTAAGTCTAGTGTTCATGAACTACATCAAGAACTTATATCATAACCTCAATATTCATCAATCTTGCATTCTAATCTGAGTGTTCATCATCTTAACATAAAACCCACTTAGCACATAATAGGGTAATTACCAAATCCCTAGTTTTGTCAACAATTCATCAAATTTTCTGCTAGGGTTTGTTTCTAAACCAAGATATAATCACAATAACACTCATAGATTCAACATTCATTCCAAAATTTCTACTAATTAAACTTTACCCAAAAATCAAACATCACCGAATCTGAAATTGCAACTTACCTAATGTTAGACAAGTGTAGGTGATCAAGATTTTTGATTCATGCAGCGATTACATGCCCAATTCACCCTTCAATTGATCAAATTAGATGAAATAAGGGTTTGGGGGTTCTTCCCTTCTCCTGGTCGCTCCCATCCACGCACACACTGATGTGTGTGTGTGTTTGATTTTTTTTTTTATATAAAAATCTAGTTTGGCCACTTATACATAATCAGCCCCTTTAGTTTATCTTTTTAGACTATTTGCACATCAAACTAACTTCTTTCATTTAATTACAAGACTTGTACTAAGTTATTTATTTCCTAGTTACTTTATCTTGTTCACAACCCGTTTTATTTTAAGTCCCGTTAAATCTCGGGCCTTTTTATATACTTTGCTTTCTCAAAGTATTTCTCCTCCTTTTGATATATATATTAGATTTATTTATTTAAATCCTATAATTTGCCGGGTAAGTTTTATCACTTACTATATTTTACCCGTCGTGTAGTGTTAACGTGGTTTGATTACCAAACCCGTTTTCGGGGTGTTACAAGTCTACCCCCCTTAAAGAGGTTTCGTCCTCGAAACCTTTTCTTACATAATTCATTGAGTTTAAACTAAATGTATTTGAGCCGAGAATTCTTTTGAACATTACTTATACTTTTATCCAATTGTTAGTATTACCAGAAAAGTATGGTAACATCTTTTTGGTTATTATTTGTCTACGTATCTCATACGACACAGTGCAACTCGGAATAACGTGATCTCGTTATTTCCACTAGTTTAGTTACTTAGCGATATTCATCACTTTCATATACTATTGAATTCTTTATGGATCCGTTACTTTGACCCGTTTAAAAGGTCTTTAGTGAAATCTTTCACTTTTAGCAACAATTTCTTTTGTTTTCAAATTCATTTATTCGGTTCAGTTATACCGAATCCACCTCTTACAAGCAACCAACTTACTTAAATGACCTTAACCGGTCTCACTAACTAGACTTATTAGTCCAGTTGCTTGTTACCGCTCACTTGGTGATAATGTGATTCCACTTCACATTGCATTTCTTGACCGTGATCGTGTCACGTCATGTTTAATTTATATCAACCTTTCATTTTCGAAAATACCACTTTTTCGAATATATCGTCTTGCACCTATCGATGTTAAGACCCATACTCTTTGATATTTGTTATTTCCAAATTCGTCTTATAGTATTCATATTTGTTAAAACGTTGTTTTTTACTAAAACTGAATTTTAGTTTAACGTTTTTCCATTTAACTATGTCAATTACTCATATTAAGGAAATTGACAACCCATAATTTATTCTTTTCCGTTCTCATTTTACGCGGGGAATCATGACTAGTTCCCTTGCTTTACACTATTGACCCGTAAGTTCTTTCACTTAGTCTCATAGGCTATTTCTTTAAATTTTTCACCTTTTTAAGGTGAAATATTAACAACTCGTTTCCTTCTCTTTATGACTCGAGGGTCTTTTTGGTCCCGTAGACCTTAACACTGTGTTTAATCCCGTAGGTTATGATGATCCCGTATATCATCTTTTATTCTTGTCTATATTCAAATGTATATATACATATATAGCTTCAAGGCATCTCTTATTATGTTTGGAATCGTTTATTTTCGCTCTTGAACCTCAATTGACCTTGACCGTAGTCTAAGGCTTCATTTGTTTACTTTCGGTCTAATCCTCCGACTTTATGACTTCTGACGTTATTTACGCGTCAGATTGTTCTACGCTTACCGTTTCCCGGTTCATACTTATACTTCTATACAACCCATTACCCGGGTTCTTTTATCTTAACGTTCTTAATGCCCATAACCCTTTACATAGATTAGTTAACATCTCACACTTTTACTTATTCAGTCCGCGCCTGCTTATATTAGTAAGCGTCATTATTTATTTAATTCGTTTGACTTGTTCGTGTGAAATTTCATCACTGGTGAACGCCAAATTTCATTCTTTGTTCGACCCGTTCGACTTTTAACTAGCCGAACGAATTTTTTTTTATCAAAATTTATGTTTGCGAAAATTCTTGTCATCTTTTAGTCATGACTCATATTCCGAGTCTTTTGACTTTCTATTTCGCGTTCCTGTTTCTCAGTCTACGTATGCGTTTAAATCCTTACCCACCAACCGGGTGTTTTACCGAAGTCGCTATTATTGCAACCCTCCCGGTATGCATTAAGACCTCGCTTCAATCTTACATTCCGACTTTGTCTTTAAGTTTGACGTTTTACAAAAACGACTCGTTAAGGGACATATTTTGCATTTTCCGGGTTCGAGTGTAAGTACACTCCCTCCTAATACTTGTCTAAATCATTTTACAAGCTTGCGTTTTCTGGGTTCGAGTGTAAGTACACTCCCTCCCAATACTTGTCTAAATCGTTTTGCATGCTTGCATTTTCTGGGTTCGAGTGTAAGTACACTCCCTCCCAATACTTGTCTAAATCATTTTTCATGCTTGAGTTTTCTGGGTTCGAGTGTAAGTACACTCCCTCCCAATACTTGTCTAAATCATTTTTCATGCTTCTTTGTCCCTTCACTCGGGCTCATTATCCTGATGTAATACGCTTCCGTCACTCGGTTGTGCGTTTACATTATTATCAAATATTTTGCTTATCCGATTCATTTGGGTACTTTTTAATCAGTCCCATTCACTCCGCCCTTACTACATCGGATGTAAATGTGCCCGCCATAAGAAATTCATGGTTTCATATGCCACTACTTACTTGGCCAGAGTAAGCGATTAACACATGACACACATGACCTTTTTATAGTTTTCACATCACGCCCTATGTAAGTAACGCCTCTATTTGTTTCTCTTGGAAACAATATCCCGAATACTTTCTCTATTCGGATTTTTCTAAGTTTTTCAATCTACATATGCAACTTTCAATTTCTACTTATTTGTTGCATATAACTATTTGTGCGATTATTTAAAATGTGCACCTGGTAATGTTTGCCCCAACGGGCGTTCCTTGCCATTAACCTTGTTCGCGGTCGTTACACGATTTAGTCCTCGGTGAGCATGCCCCTCTCGTCATACTTCGGACCGTTCCTCTATCATATCCTTAATTTGTTCAACTCTTGTCATCTTTAAATGCAAGTGTCCTTCAATCAAGATATTCACAAAAGTTAGTAATATCAACTTCAATAATCGCCTGTATTATAATACAAGGCTTTTTCTACTGTACGCGTCAACGCGCGTATTTTTTGTCAACTATATCAATCATTTAATTGGGGTAACGTGTATTACACGGTAACCCTATGTGTTGTCTACAACACTTTAATACGCTAGACCATTAGCATACATGCACTTACCGGATTTGCGATCAAGCCTCGAACCGAACACTATTCTTTGTCAAGAGCATAAGGTTTAAGTCCAAGCATGGTTCCTCCCCACCATACTCGAATCTCTTAAACCAAGGCTCTGATACCAACTTGTAACACCCCGAAAACGGGTTTGGTAATCAAACCACGTTAACAATACACGACGGGTAAAATACAGTAAGTGATAAAACTTACCCGGTAAATTATAGGATTTAAATAAATAAATCTAATATATATATCAAAAGGAGGAGAAATACTTTGAGAAAGCAAAGTATATAAAAAGGCACGAGATTTAACGGAACTTAAAATAAAACGGGTTGTGAACAAGATAAAGTAACTAGGAAATAAATAACTTAGTACAAGTCTTGTAATTAAATGAAAGAAGTTAGTTTGATGTGCAAATAGTCTAAAAAGATAAACTAAAGGGGCTGATTATGTATAAGTGGCCAAACTAGATTTTTATAAAAATAAATAAATAAATCAAACACACACACACATCAGTGTGTGCGTGGATGGGAGCGACCAGGAGAAGGGAAGAACCCCCAAACCCTTATTTCATCTAATTTGATCAATTGAAGGGTGAATTGGGCATGTAATCGCCGCATGAATCAAAAATCTTGATCACCTACACTTGTCTAACATTAGGTAAGTTGCAATTTCAGATTCGGTGATGTTTGATTTTTGGGTAAAGTTTAATTAGTAGAAATTTTGGAATGAATGTTGAATCTATGAGTGTTATTGTGATTATATCTTGGTTTAGAAACAAACCCTAGCAGAAAATTTGATGAATTGTTGTCAAAACTAGGGATTTGGTAATTACCCTATTATGTGCTAAGTGGGTTTTATGTTAAGATGATGAACACTCAGATTAGAATGTAAGATTGATGAATATTGAGGTTATGATATAAGTTCTTGATGTAGTTCATGAACACTAGACTTAGAGTTTTGAATATGTTGATGTAAATCTTGGTAAAGATAACTAGTTATGAACTAGTTAGTAAATAAGTGATGTTATGCACATTAGGTGTTTGTTAAAATGCCCGAATGAATGTTGACATAATGAAATTATGAAAGAAACGCGTAATTGGCTAACTCGACTAACTACGTGTAATACGGAATAATATGGGTTCTAAACGTGATGTTGATTGAACTTATTGTGCGTGTAATATGATTGAAGTTAGTTGACTATCGAAAGTCAAATAAACCAATATTAAAGTCGGATAGTAGTTCCGACATAGAGTTTGTAAGATGGAATAGTCGTATGTGAAAATGACTAAACTAACCGTCTTACGAATTATGATGACAATTTGACGCTTGACAAGCTAGGTGGAGGCTTGGAAAGGAAGCGGGTCAAACGAAGCAAATAAGAAGTAAAAGCATGTT
This sequence comes from Helianthus tuberosus, assembly GCA_030545235.1. Classification (NCBI taxonomy): domain Eukaryota; kingdom Viridiplantae; phylum Streptophyta; class Magnoliopsida; order Asterales; family Asteraceae; genus Helianthus; species Helianthus tuberosus. The sequence goes on from CM060403.1 coordinate 144,887,720, forward strand.
TCGGATGCAAGGTAAGTAAAACTTACACCTAATTGTAGTATACGTGTTTATTTTATAGGCGATAAATACAACAAAGGATTTGGTTCGAATTATGGGTTCCAACACGAAACGAATTGGGTTGGAACGAATAGAAACATTTTAAACCACGATTAATGGTGAAAAAGGCAAAATGGTAAACTAGTCAAGAATTGGTTAATAGTTTAAGAGTTTTCCTAAAGTTACCTTATAGCGTAACTAGTAATGGAAAATGGGTAAAAATGGAAATTTAGTCAACTATTGACTAAAGTAAAATAAGTTTCAAAGGACACCCATAGCATAAGCCGAATGGGTTAAAAATATAGGAAATTGACTTTAGAAAGAAAGGGATCTAGTGAGAAAATCCGAAATGGTTCGGATGTGTGATTTGTAAATAAAAACCATGTTTTTATTACATATGAATATGTTGGGTTATATATATAGATCGAACAGGTCAAATGGTGAGAATAATGTCATTTGACAAAATCAACTAATGTGGTGGTCAAGTCATGTGTTACAGTAGCGAATAGTAATTTGGATAATTGCGTCGCCATAGAATATCGGTAATAAAAGCAAGGTGTTGAAACGGGTCACTAGGTTGACTCGAGCCAGGTACGTATAAATACGATTGTGGTTAAACATACATTTTTTTGGGTCAAATAAGTAGCAAATGCCCTTCGTCGTAAATGAGGGGCTAAAGTTGACTAAAATGCCCTTGTTGGGTAAACCGGGAAAACGACCTTTAAAGGTTGTTGGAAATAAGTGTTTTGGTAGATTAAATCCTTAAGATAAGTATAAAAGGGATGTTATGGGACCTTAGTGCATAAATACCCTTAACGAGTCAAAATAAGCATACAAACAAAAACGGGTTTAATTTGTGTAATAAACCGGGGATTATAATCTAGTATGGTAAATAACATTAAGTTGAAGAAGTATATGAGATATAAAGGTCAAATACATAAGTTTGATGATGAAATCACGAACAGGTCAAAAATTGGCAAAAAGGGTAATAAGCCAAAGACTTAAAAGTCTGAAATTTTGTTAAACCGGATGTTAGATTTTAACTCCATATGATGGAGAATTAAATTACAAACACGTAGGAAGAAACGGTAGGTTAAACGGACGATTGGATTGAAAGATACGAAAGTTTTCGTGTCAAAAAAGGCAAAAAGGAAAGGCATGATGCAGGGGCCACCGTAACTTACGGTGCCACCGTAAGTTACGGTGGACATGATTTGGTTACGGTAAATGCCTACTGTTGTACGGTTGAATAATTGAAACACAGAGGCCACCGTAACTTACGTTGACACCGTAAGTTACGGTGGAGGTCAGAAATAAGTTTTTGATTTGGGTTTAAGATATCCATGTTGGATTTTCCTAATTTCCCCGTTGTATTAGTTTAATTAATTATCAAAACTGACATTTAAGTTGGTTTTGATCACAGGTGAATGTCGAGAGTCCCGGATAAAGATCGAGCATCGAGCAAGAACCGAACACACATTAAACAAAGCTTCCGCAACGTTGTTTTGTCGTTATTCTAAACGGCGAATTAAATCACATTATGTATATCACTTAAATTGTAAAAGTTTATAACAAACCCGTATTTCCGATGTATATATAATCATTAATTACATGATTATTTTCGCAAAATATACGTTAAACCTTGATTTATAAGAACGGGTGTTACAAGTTGGTATCAGAGCCTTGGTTTAAGAGATTCGAGTATGGTGGGGAGGAACCATGCTTCGACTTAAACCTTATGCTCTTGACAAAGAATAGTGTTCGGTTCGAGGCTTGATCGCAAATCCGGTAAGTGCATGTATGCTAATGGTCTAGCATATTAAAGTGTTGTAGACAACACATAGGGTTACCGTGTAATACACGTTACCCCAATTAAATGATTGATATAGTTGACAAAAAATACGCGCGTTGACGCGTACAGTAGAAAAAGCCTTGTATTATAATACAGGCGATTATTGAAGTTGATATTACTAACTTTTGTGAATATCTTGATTGAAAACATTTTAAACCATGATTAATGGTGAAAAAGGCAAAATGGTAAACTAGTCATGAATTGGTTAATAGTTTAAGAGTTTTCTTAAAGTTACCTTATAGCGTAACTAGTAATGGAAAATGGGTAAAAATGGAAATTTAGTCAAGTATTGACTAAAGTAAAATAAGTTTCAAAGGACACCCATAGCATAAGCCGAATGGGTTAAAAATATAGGAAATTGACTTTAGAAAGAAAGGGATCTAGTGAGAAAATCCGAAATGGTTCGGATGTGTGATTTGTAAATAAAAACCATGTTTTTATTACATATGAAAATGTTGGGTTATATATATAGATCGAACGGGTCAAATGGTGGGAATAACGTCATTTGACAAAATCAACTAATGTGTTGGTCAAGTCATGTGTTACAGGAGCGAATAGTAATTTGGATAATTGCGTCGCCATAGAATATCGGTAATAAAAGCAAGGTGTTGAAACGGGTCACTAGGTTGACTCGAGCCAGGTACGTATAAATACGATTGTGGTTAAACATACATTTTTTTTGGGTCAAATAAGTAGCAAATGCCCTTCGTCGTAAATGAGGGGCTAAAGTTGACTAAAATGCCCTTGTTGGGTAAACCGGGCAAACGACCTTTAAAGGTTGTTGGAAATAAGTGTTTTGGTAGATTAAATCCTTAAGATAAGTATAAAAGGGATGTTATGGGACCTTAATGCATAAATACCCTTAACGGGTCAAAATAAGCATACAAACAAAAACGGGTTTAATTTGTGTAATAAACTGGGGATTATAATCTAGTATAGTAAATAACATTAAGTTGAAGAAGTATATGAGATATAAAGGTCAAATACATAAGTTTGATGATGAAATCACGAACGGGTCAAAAGTTGGCAAAAAGGGTAATAAGCCAAAGACTTAAAAGTCTGAAATTTTGTTAAACCGGATGTTAGATTTTAACTCCATATGATGGAGAATTAAATTACAAACACGTAGGAAGAAACGGTAGGTTAAACGGACGAGCGGATTGAAAGATACGAAAGTTTTCGTGTCAAAAACGGCAAAAAGGAAAGGAATGATGCAGGGGCCACCGTAACTTACGGTGCCACCGTAAGTTACGGTGGACATGATTTGGTTACGGTAAATGCCTACTGTTGTACGGTTGAATAATTGAAACACAGAGGCCACCGTAAGTTACGGTGGAGGTCAGAAATAAGTTTTTGATTTGGGTTTAAGATATCCATGTTGGATTTTCCTAATTTCCCCATTGTATTAGTTTAATTAGTTATTAAAACTGACATTTAAGTTGGTTTTGATCACATGTGAATGTCGAGAGTCCCGGATAAAGATCGAGCATCGAGCAAGAACCGAACACACATTAAACAAAGCTTCCGCAACGTTGTTTTGTCGTTATTCTAAACGGCGAATTAAATCACATTATGTATATCACTTAAATTGTAAAAGTTTATAACAAACCCGTATTTCCGATGTATATATAATCATTAATTACATGATTATTTTCGCAAAATATACGTTAAACCTTGATTTATAAGAACGGGTGTTACAAGTCTACCCCCTTAAAGAGGTTTCGTTCTCGAAACCTTTTCTTACATAATTCATTGAGTTTAAACTCAATGTATTTGAGCCGAGAATTCTTTTAAACATTACTTATACTTTTATCCAATTGTTAGTATTACCAGAAAAGTATGGTAACATCTTTTTGGTTATTATTTGTCTACGTATCTCATACGACACAGTGCAACTCGGAATAACGTGATCTCGTTATTTCCACTAGTTTAGTTACTTAGTGATATTCATCACTTTCATATACTATCGAATTCTTTATGGATCCGTTACTTTGACCCGTTTAAAAGGTCTTTAGTGAAATCTTTCATTTTTAGCAACAATTTCTTTTGTTTTCAAATTCATTTATTCGGTTCAGTTATACCGAATCCACCTCTTACAAGCAACCAACTTACTTAAATGACCTTAACCGGTCTCACTAACAAGACTTATTAGTCCAGTTGCTTGTTACCGCTCACTTGGTGATAATGTGATTCCACTTCACATTGCATTTCTTGACCGTGATCGTGATCGTGTCACGTCATGTTTAATTTATATCAACCTTTCATTTTCGAAAATACCACTTTTTCGAATATATCGTCTTGCACCTATTGATGTTAAGACCCATACTCTTTGATATTTGTTATTTCCAAATTCGTCTTATAGTATTCATATTTGTTAAAACGTTGTTTTTTACTAAAACTGAATTTTAGTTTAACGTTTTTCCATTTAACTATGTCAATTACTCATATTAAGGAAATTGACAACCCATAATTTATTCTTTTCCATTCTCATTTTACGCGGGGAATCATGACTAGTTCCCTTGCTTTACACTATTGACCCGTAAGTTCTTTCACTTAGCCTCATAGGCTATTTCTTTAAATTTTTCACCTTTTTAAGGTGAAATATTAACAACTCGTTTCCTTCTATTTATGACCCGAGGGTCTTTTTGGTCCCGTAGACCTTAACACTGTGTTTAATCCCGTAGGTTATGATGATCCCGTAGATCATCTTTTATTCTTGTCTATATTCAAATGTATATATACATATATAGCTTCAAGGCATCTCTTATTATGTTTGGAATCGTTTATTTTCGCTCTTGAACCTCAATTGACCTTGACCGTAGTCTAAGGCTTCATTTGTTTACTTCCGGACTAATCCTCCGACTTTATGACTTCTGACGTTATTTACGCGTCAGTTTGTTCTACGCTTACCGTTTCCCGGTTCATACTTATACTTCTATACAACCCATTACCCGGGTTCTTTTATCTTAACGTTCTTAATGCCCATAACCCTTTACATAGGTTAGTTAACATCTCACACTTTTACTTATTCAGTCCGCGCCTGCTTATATTAGTAAGCGTCATTATTTATTTAATTCGTTTGACTTGTTCGTGTGAAATTTCATCACTGGTGAACGCCAAATTTCATTCTTTGTTAGACCCGTTCGACTTTTAACTAGCCGAACTAATTTTTTTTTTTTATCAAAATTTATGTTTGCGAAAATTCTTGTCATCTTTTAGTCATGACTCATATTCCGAGTCTTTTGACATTCTATTTCGCGTTCCTGTTTCTCAGTCTACGTATGCGTTTAAATCCTTACCCACCAACCGGGTGTTTTACCGAAGTCGCTATTATTGCAACCCTCCCGGTATGCATTAAGACCTCGCTTCAATCTTACATTCCGACTTTGTCTTTAAGTTTGACGTTTTACAAAAACGACTCGTTAAGGGACATATTTTGCATTTTCCGGGTTCGAGTGTAAGTACACTCCCTCCCAATACTTGTCTAAATTATTTTACAAGCTTGCGTTTTTTGGGTTCGAGTGTAAGTACACTCCCTCCCAATACTTGTCTAAATCATTTTTCATGCTTGCGTTTTCGGGGTGTTACACAAATGCCTCTATTTATAGGCTGGCTAGGGCCGAAGCATGCCCCGTGCCCGGTCAGATGACCTGCTATAGCCTATTATGCGAGGCACGGGTTGTGTCTTGTATATGCGGGTCGTGTCAACTTTGTGGGCCCCACGTGTTCTTCCAAAATCCCCCAAAAGCTTTATCTTGTCATGTACTACCGAGGCATGAATGGCTTCTTTTGCTTGATCTTCGCGCAATGGATTTTTGGTGGTGTCGAGATCCGTGGCGTGGGGCGTGTCTGCCAAGGTATGGGGCATGTCTGGACAATTCCTTCTAACTTTCTCCATTTTCGCCCGGTTTTGTTTCTCTTGTTATTCTTGGGTTGTTTTTGTACTGAAAAATTCAATAAAAACCAACTTAAGCCAATTTTGAACGTTTCCTTAATGAAACATATTATAAATGGGTGATAATTTGACATAAAAACATGTGCATTTTTTGCTCATATCAGTAATAAAGTTTGTATTAGTGGTATAATAAAGCACTTAACCTTCAGAGAACCAAGGCTAAGTGGTATGAGTAAAAACAGGGAGTATGCAAAATTACAAAGGAAAAGTAAAGTAGCGAATGGTTTGCAAGTATGAGGTGTGAGTCTTGCATCTGAAGTGTCTTTCAATGTCTCCATGGCTAGGTATTTAAAGGCGAACGTGTGCTTTCCCTTGTTCTTAAGTGGACCCGTGACATTTCTAGGAGAGGAAATGCAGCAGGGTCCTTTACTTTGTTCGAGAGTTACGTTCTTCTGTTCTGTACCATTTGGGGTAATCCTTTGACTCCATTCTTGTTGATAGCAACTGATCTTGAATTGCCTCATTGTGTCGTATTAATTAGTCTTGTCTTTAATCTTTTGTCTTTGACTTATGAGACTTCTAACTTGGCTCAATCTCCGCACCTTACAGCCGTTGTATTGCTTACGAGGAGATGGCTCCTCTTTATTCGTTTCTAGAGATGTACTGCCTTATTGGCTTTGTGCTTATTCACATGGTGACAAGAGGATGCCTACACCTTGTCCGGTGTTGTATAGAGTAATTATTTATCTACTTCCATTATTATGGGAGGGAAAGTGGGTTTTGACCCACCCCATCATTAGAAAGCATGATCGGTGTGGATACAGTTGTCCCCAATAATATTCCGTACGTAAATAAAAGATTTTTTATTATTGTTGGTGCATATTGTGTGAATAGCTTCTTATAATTAGGTCTTTGGATGTCTTGTAATTAGTGAAACGATTAAAGATTAGCGGGTTTAGCTTTATATAGTTAGTTAACAGTGATTAGGCCAAACCAAACCCACATTTGTGGTGTGGTAGACGAATTTGGCTTGTCCAATTCGCATGCATGTGTGAAACCAAGCCCAACATGCATGTCTTGTGTTATATAAACATTGTTATACATTAGGGTTAGGGTTAGCACTTTAAAACATTGTTACAGAGAGGTAGAGAGAGAGAGAGTGAGTGAGAGATGTAGGATCGTTTTTAGACCCGAACGAGTCGATCAGAAGAGTTTTTCTCAATATGAAAGGCGGAAACAGACGTATCGAGTTCAATTCAGCTAGAATATCACTTTAAACTGTCTTTTGATTGATTTAACAAAGTATTACAGCGAGTAGACACTTTGGCAGCACTTTGGCTCTCAAACCGGAAAAGTTACAAATGATTTCGTTTGAAGGCTATTTATAGAGTTGGTGATTTCGCTTGAAAGTGTCACAGGTTATTTCAAACGAAATTACCAATGTTAATTTCGTTTGAAATAGCACATGCCACTTTCAAGCGGAATTAACTCCTTCAAGCAAAATTACCTCCAAACCTAATTTCTTGAACTACGTGCCCTGATCTAACAATTCTAGTACAAGACTCGATATAAGACGAATTCGACAGACGTATGCACCAACAAACTCCCCCTCGGATGTTGACGAGTCTTCAGTGTCGAGTCTTCACACTCTTCAGTCTTTATCAGTCTTTGTGCTTCTTCCAAAATATCTGATGATGTAAAACTTTCTCAATCTCTGTCTTCTTTTCATCTCCAGTTTCAAAATTGCAACCTGGCTCTTATCTCTCTCTAACTCTCTTGATCAGATCTCTTGATTCCTTAAGTTCATCAGCATCAGCAGTTCCAGGATCGTAACCTGGCCTACCTGCATAAACTCTACCTTACAATAAATTTCACAATTTTAACATTTGACAAATTTATTCTCTGCTTACCATTTGTATACACAAATCAATAAATGATTTTACAATGTTAAACACTAATGAACCACTTGAAAACATAACATTTTCAAACAATTTTTCATCTCAAACAATTTAAACAAATTCTCCCAAACCTTTTGTTCATCATGTTTAGCACTCGGAATTTTGAAAATCAGCTCTCCAACATCAGTTGACGAAAATCTTTTTGAATTTTTCAAAATTTATGCTAAAACACACTAAAAATCTTTTTGGATTTTGAAATAAACGAAAAACAGTAAGAAAAATATATATAAACAATATTTTTGTGAGTTTGTGTAAGAGGATCATATCAGTTTATGAGACAAATCACCAACACCGTTAAGGTTTATACATTTTAAGTTTTAAACGATTCACTTAGATTGTCAGTATACTGATCCACTTAAATTTTCACACAAAGTTCAACTGTTTTGAGATACGAGATTAATGATTTAAGCACTTAAACTTATTCGCGTGTCCCACCTCAGAATATACTCCTGTATCCAGATCCCAATATTCAGTCTTACAGGTGAGTATACCTAGATGATATCTGTAAAGGTTTAATTGCGAAACCGTGAGTGCTCAGGTCAGAACTTCCGTTCAGCAGAGAGATGACGGCTTCGACTTTTGGTGTGTCCCCTTGTAACACCTCGAAAATTCACGTCCTATAATGTATTGACACGTGTCATAAGCTTGAACGTGTAAAAGTATACTCTAGAGGGACTAAAGTTGACAAACATGGAAAGTATGTGAATATAAGGGTTTAAAATGTCATCAAGGGATAAATATAATTTACAGTAACCCTACATAATGCTCATACCCTTACACGAATAAATCATGGATCATGCGAAGCTAATTGTGAATGAAAGTGAGAGATTACAAACTACGGGGGTTAAATGCGTCAACATGTTTAAGTTATACCTCTGAGTGACCTTTTGACAAACCCGAAGCTTTGTAACTGTTAGTTATGCTCACTAGAATGCACGATATAAATTTCGTAAAGTTTCGTTATCGTATGAGAAAGTTATGATCAAATTCGTGTACGAGGGGTTAAAGCGTCAACGTTGAAAGTTTGGACCTTTCGGGTGACAATAAAGTTAACCGGGGACTAAACAAAGTGGGTAAATGTCTTAAAGCCCTTATATGTCAATTTAGAGGGTTCAAAGTGCAAGAAAATAAGTTAATTGACCTTTCGGAGAACCAAGAGCCAAGGATGCAAACTGAAAAAGAGATTTTTGGCCCTGATGACCTGCTTGCGCACCTCAACACTCACACCCTTGAGGTGCGCAAGGCATGCCCAGATGCAGAAAGTTGGATGTTGGCTGTTTTAAACGTTGCAATTGATCTTTAAACGATTTTCCTCATCTTGCTTGGCCCCTAAACAACCCCTAAACATCTAGGGACACTTGTTGATGGGTTATGGTCAGTTGTAGAGTCGTGTGTCAACATTCTATGGTGGATTAAACACTATAAAAGGCCATGAAGTTGCAACTCATTCTTCACACCTTCATTCTTGCATTCCTGATCATTCTGGAGCTCAAGTCTTCTCTCAAGTGATCACTAATCAAGCTTAGGACTTCAGTAAGTTTGCTAATCCTTTCTTAGTTAAGTTTTAGCTTAAAAGTCAAACCGTCGTAATTAACGGTTGACTTTAAGATTAATCACTAATGGTCCAGTGATTAGTCAAATCAAAAGTAGTTATAAGTTGGTAACTATGTGGGTAATAAACCCCCAAAAGGGTTCCCCCTGATTCCCACTCTAACTAGGTCAAATGTCGGGTCAAACTTGTTAAGAAAAAGTCAACATGATACTTAATTTCTAATTTATGCATAATCAGCAATGTAGAACACATACAACCTGTTTGATCATTAATATAACTTGGTAATTAGTGTAAGAACATGTCTAAACATGTTCAACCCGACAATTTACTGTTTAGACCCGGTTCGGAACCAAAAGTCGCAAAGCTTTGACTTTTGCATTGACTTCAGTTCTGACCCGTTTTGGTATGAATTAGAAATACCTTAGAGCTTCATTTGGACCAGGTTACATGCTAGTATAACCCTCTGTGATTATACACCATGGTTCATTAGTTAACCGATTAATACGCATAATTCCGTTAATTGCTCCTATGTTGACCATTATGCCCTTTTCATCTTAAAATGTGATTTTTGAAAATGTAAAAGAGTAGAAACCTTAATTACTGATATATAGACTTGTACCCAAAGTTTGACATCAGTTTGAGGTGTAGATTAAGAGTTATGCTCGTTAGCGTAAAATGAAAGCTTTATGTTAATTAAACGGCGTAATTACCGTATAGCCTAGTTAAGCCTACTTTTTGTTATCAAACTTATTACCCACTGATGTAATATATTATTTTGGGATTTTTGAAGATTTTTAATTAATTTTAGGCTGAGCATAACTCATAGTCGTAGGCTTAATCCGGTAATTGTCGGTTTTGCCCTCACGGGCTATAAAATGAGTTTTACACATCTAAATGACTCCAAACCTTTTGCTACTGATCTTAAATGATAAATAAATTATTTTAAGCTTTCTGGAATAATAAAAATATCAGCTTTATGTATCGAACCCGGAAATGGCTTCTAATCGCCTTATTAAGCGTTTTTAACGCATAGTATGTACTAAAACTATTTTAAACATACAAGGGTTGATACCTACTGATATTTGAGGCAAATTATAATATTTTAACAGTAAGCAAAAGTTGTTAAACTCAGACTTCAGTTTTGAGCTTTTCGGCTTATGTGAAATTACCAAAATGCCCCTACGGTGCATAGTTTGGTTATATTTGATAAATTTCACATATCTACTTTACCATACTGTTATAACTTAGTAAAATAAGTATTTTTTCTGATTATATCAGACCTGTAACTCAGGTAAATACTTAAACTCTTTTATAATCTTTTAAATGACCAAACTACCCCTACGGGGCATAGTTTGTGTTTAAATTCGTTTCGGGCATAATAAAAGACATCTTACTGATGTCACAACATATTTGAAGCATATTAACTTAGGAAACCTGTATATGGCTCTCATGAATACCCATTACGCTTATTACGCGTACGGTTCGGTTTATGTAACTAGTTTACATAAATTAGCCGAAACGGGTCAAACCTTATCGGTTTTATCTCAAAATCCAGAAGGTGTTTAGATTACCAATATTATACAAGTCTTCAAACTTGTCGGGTCTAAAACACATTCTATTCCGGTCTTCGCTTAATCATGCGTTTGAACCGTATATTTCCTTAAGACTAACCGGTCTAAGCTTAGGCTTAATTAAAGACCCGTTAGCATTCTAATTGGTTATTTATACCATCATTCCAGACTAGAGCCTTCCGGTAAATTGTACCTACGCTTACTTAAGTGAATGCGGCTGAGTTATTAAAATTCTTGCTATTTAAGACAGGAGCTAGCTCAGGTAAATACTCTTAACTTATTTTCTCTATACGGGCTTGGGATACGGCACTATAAAAGTACCGCTTGGTCAGGTGTATGTAGTCATTTAAATCAGATTGTGATTGATGTATTTACATAACCTGTTTAATATGTATTATTTGGTGTATGGCTTTTGGGGGTTAAATGACCATGTCCCGGATATCCTTGGCATCATTTTAAGAAATGGCCATGACCTAAGCCCGGGGTGTAGGCATACACCTGACAGCTGCATTATGTAAAAACTGGTAATCCACTCCGAGGTATCATCCTTGTGGGCATTATACCGGAACTGGTAATCCACTTAGAGGATGATAGCCTGTGGGCATTATACCTGTGGCGTGTCAGTTAATCTGTTCGGCTCTTCTAACCGGCCCTGATGGACGACAAATAAGTAAAACTGTATACAAGATTATATACAAATAATTTTCCCAAGTATAAAAGATTAATTTTGCCTTGTGCATTTTAATCCAAGTGTCGAAATATTTTGTGCCGAAGTGCATTCAAATCAATTTACAAACTCTTTTCAAAATGAGTCGGTTGAGCGTATTTACCAGTGAAAACTGACGTATTTTCAAAAGTCTAAGTGACAGGTACAAGTACGTAATAGGCTGGAAGCGGCTCAGGACGTTAATAAGGAATCTTGCAAGTTCTAGGCGTCTAAAGTCTGTTGAACAATATTTATGTTTTAAGATCCGTCTGTGGATCCTTTACTTTCCGTTGTAATACTGGATATTACTTTATATTCGGATTGTAATATATTTACCTTTTGCTTCCGCTGTGCATTTATATATTGTGTTGTTTGACTATTATGTTGCCAACCACGTCACGATACTCCCCACCGGGCCCACCGGTGACACGTGGAATTCGGGGTGTGACAGGTTGGTATCAGAGCCAACACTGAGTGAATTAAACACTAGCCTTTTGTGTTTAATCTCAGTTACACAGTTGCACATTCTTGAGTCTAGACAAGAACATAGGACAAATTCCAATTCGTTTCATTGTCTTTTAACTACTTCCTTGATTATTTTTCTGACTAGCCTTTGCATGGGCAAGTCAATTTTTATTAGAAGTCCTGTTTAGGGCAACTATATACTTGCTTAAATTTTAAAGGAACGACTATGTTTAAAATATCATTCCTATATTATAAGATCTACCATTATAATAAAATGGCAAAATCTAAAAAAGGGACAAGACCTAGCCTGGTGTCATTATTAAGACGCGGCCAAGATGGCAGTTCCTCAATTTAGGTTCAGATCCTTATTAACATCCCGATCTAGGATTGTTCTGCGTTTATTATTAAAAAGGAATCTTAAAGCTAAACCTAGCCTATATGACAAGGCCAAGATGGTAGGACCTATTCAAAAGATTCAAATCCTTGTTAACACCTAAGAACGTGTTAGCACTCTTGACAGATGTGATTCGAGAAAATCACAACAGTCATTCTTATATTGGATCCTTCCAATTTTCTTATCTAGTCTATTGATTTAGAAATCATGGCTTATATCATCCTATAAGATGATCATATTATAAACATCCCTTAGAAGGGAAATGCCTACGGGCTATAGTTAATGTCCTCTGAGACTAAGGACAGTGGTAGCCTACAACTCCCTGTCAAGAAAAAGTAATGAACCTTGGTTCACCCTAAATGCCTCGATCCCAAACGATCATGGCTTATAAATTAAACTTGTCCACGTGACTAGGCCTTTTGTGCTATTACTAAATTGCCTCGATTCTCTGAAATCATGGCTTATAAATTAAACTTGTCCACGTGACTAGGCCTTTTGTGCTATTACTAAATTGCCTCGATTCTCTGAAATCATGGCTTATAAATTAAACATGTCCACGTGACTAGGCCTTTTGTGCTATTACTAAATTGCCTCGATTCTCGGAAATCATGGCTTATAAATTAAACTTGTCCACGTGACTAGGCCTTTTGTGCTATTACTAATTTATAAATTTGCCTCGATTCTCTGAAATCATGGCTTATAAATTAAAAATTTTCCTTGTGACTTGATTTTTGTGCTATAGTTATATTTTAATTAAATCCAGGATAATAATTAATAAAAAATCCTGAATAGAAATAAATATCCTTCCTTTCCTGCCAGTATAAATATTAAAAGAGAATCTTAAAAGGTTTGACCTAGGTTGAATGTCTTTGAAGACCTAGCTAAGATGGTAAAACCTGTTTAAAAAGAGATTCAGATCCTCATTAACATCTGCAAATGTGTTAACACTCCCGACAACAGTGATGCGATAAAATCACACTTATCATCCTTATATTAGGAGTTTTCCAAATCCCTTAATTAGCGTAAATGATCAATAGGAATCATGGCTAGTAAACGTCGAACTTGATGTACGCATCAAAACATCCATTTGGGGTGTATACCTACGGGAAAAGGTGTATACATGAAAAGATAGTTTTTATTTCATAAATTCTTGTCAAGACAATGAATTATGAAATTTTCCGATCCAAAGGAATCATCGATTATGTTTTAGATTTTTCCCTAGTGACAAGGCCCTGTGCCATCAAGAGTCCTTGGGAACAAACTCTTGTGCTATATAAAATGTCAGTACGACATTGACAGTCGTGATTTATGTCCCCTGTCTAATGAATATGAAGGATTATATTCTGTTTACACGCCAAGGATGGTTTATTTAAAAATCTAGGCAGAACAGAATCAAATAACTTAAATACTATCTTTTGGCCTATATGGTTTATTTACACCATAGCTATTTAATCAGCAAATTCGACAATTCACCATATAATTAAATCAATTATTACTAATTGGTTTGTAGCCTTCAAAGCTCCACCATGGTTAACTCCTCTGAAGCTCACAATCATCCAGTTAATCAGAATGATGATACAAGACTTAATTTAACGGGCGCCGAGTTACAGGCTATGTTAGATACAGCTGTAAACAAGGCCGTGAACCGAGCGTTAAGGGGTCATAAGCGAAAGTACGATAATACCCTGAATAAAGGTTACAAAAAGGGTAGGACAAGTTCGAGCTATAACCAGTCCAAGCCAAAGAAGGCAAAACCTGAATGTGGAACCTGCGGGAAAAAGCACTTTGGAAAATGTTTCTATGATCAGACCAAGGGATGTGTCATCTGTAAGGAGATGGATCACAAGACCCATGAATGCAAGGACCTGAAGAACAACCAGCGGTCAGGTGAAAAGCTTTATGTTAATTAAACGGCGTAATTAGCGTATAGCCTAGTTAAGCCTACCTTTTGTTATCAAACTTATTACCCACTGATGTAATATATTATTTTGGGATTTTTGAAGATTTTTAATTAATTTTAGGCTGAGCATAACTCATAGTCGTAGGCTTAATCCGGTAATTGTCGGTTTTGCCCTTACGGGCTATAAAATGAGTTTTACACATCTAAATGACTCCAAACCTTTTTCTACTGATCTTAAATGATAAATAAATTATTTTAAGCCTTCTGGAATAATAAAAATATCAACTTTATGTATCGAACCCGGAAATGGCTTCTAATCGCCTTATTAAGCGTTTTTAACGCATAGTATGTACTAAAACTATTTTAAACATACAAGGGTTGATACCTACTGATATTTGAGGCAAATTATAATATTTTAACAGTAAGCAAAAGTTGTTAAACTCAGACTTCAGTTTTGAGCTTTTCGGCTTATGTGAAATTACCAAAATGCCCCTACGGTGCATAGTTTGGTTATATTTGATAAATTTCACATATCTACTTTACCATACTGTTATAACTTAGTAAAATAAGTATTTTTTCTGATTATATCAGACCTGTAACTCAGGTAAATACTTAAACTCTTTTATAATCTTTTAAATGACCAAACTACCCCTACGGGGCATAGTTTGTGTTTAAATTCGTTTCGGGCATAATAAAAGACATCTTACTGATGTCACAACATATTTGAAGCATATTAACTTAGGAAACCAATATATGGCTCTCATGAATACCCATTACGCTTATTACGCGTACGGTTCGGTTTATGTAACTAGTTTACATAAATTAGCCGAAACGGGTCAAACCTTATCGGTTTTATCTCAAAATCCAGAAGGTGTTTAGATTACCAATATTATACAAGTCTTCAAACTTGTCGGGTCTAAAACACATTCTATTCCGGTCTTCGCTTAATCATGCGTTTGAACCGTATATTTCCTTAAGACTAACCGGTCTAAGCTTAGGCTTAATTAAAGACCCGTTAGCATTCTAATTGGTTATTTATACCATCATTCCAGACTAGAGCCTTCCGGTAAATTGTACCTACGCTTACTTAAGTGAATGCGGCTGAGTTATTAAAATTCTTGCTATTTAAGACAGGAGCTAGCTCAGGTAAATACTCTTAACTTATTTTCCCTATACGGGCTTGGGATACGGCACTATAAAAGTACCGCTTGGTCAGGTGTATGTAGTCATTTAAATCATATTGTGATTGATGTATTTACATAACCTATTTAATATGTATTATTTGGTGTATGGCTTTTGGGGGTTAAATGACCATGTCCCGGATATCCTTGGCATCATTTTAAGAAATGGCCACGACCTAAGCACGGGGTGTAGGCATACACCTGACAGCTGCATTATGTAAAAACTGGTAATCCACTCCGAGGTATCATCCTTGTGGGCATTATACCGGAACTGGTAATCCACTTAGAGGATGATAGCCTGTGGGCATTATACCTGTGGCGTGTCAGTTAATCTGTCCGGCTCTTCTAACTTGCCCTGATGGACGACAAATAAGTAAAACTGTATACAAGATTATATACAAATAATTTTCCCAAGTATAAAAGATTAATTTTGCCTTGCGCATTTTAATCCAAGTGTCGAAATATTTTGTGCCGAAGTGCATTCAAATCAATTTACAAACTCTTTTCAAAATGAGTCGGTTGAGCGTATTTACCAGTGAAAACTGACGTGTTTTCAAAAGTCTAAGTGACAGGTACAAGTACGTAATAGGCTGGAAGCGGCTCAGGACGTTAATAAGGAATCTTGCAAGTTCTAGGCGTCTAAAGTCTGTTGAACAATATTTATGTTTTAAGATCCGTCTGTGGATCCTTTACTTTCCGTTGTAATACTGGATATTACTTTATATTCGGATTGTAATATATTTACCTTTTGCTTCCGCTGTGCATTTATATATTGTGTTGTTTGACTATTATGTTGCCAACCATGTCACGATACTCCCCACCGGGCCCACCGGTGACACGTGGAATTCGGGGTGTGACACCCCTTTAGAGGATCTTTTGTTTCAACATCACATGATTAGCATTTTTCAATGTTTCATCATTTTTTATGCTGAGGGTGAGCTATATTTCAAGCAAGCATAAAGTATTTTTCGGGGACTAGGCCATTGCTTCCGCAAAATCAGAAGTCCCGGGATAATACCCCAGATATCACTGAGTATAAAGACCTAGTATCTCAGAAAGAGGGACCTTTCAAACAAAATTTCGGGGGTTACCCATATATCCGAGAGATGTTCCCCATGATATAAGCAAGTTTGAAATTTAGGTTTCTATCTCGTCACAATTTACTAAATGTGTAAAAACCTACTGGCACATCATCAGTGAGACCGTTTATCACGTTTTACTTTCCAATTCTTTAGCATGCTATAATCATCCACTGATATACTATCATTTCCTATTTTTCTCAACAAAAACTCATTTTTGGTTTTATCATGTTTTTGGCTTTTTCAAAATTTTCAAATGTTTTTGGATTTTCTAAAAAATCTCTTACCCCCCCTAAAATTCAAAATCATTTAAAGAAATTTGAAAACAAACTATACAAGAAACGTGACAACTGTTGTGAATTGCTTCAATTCATCATCCTCTTGGCATAAACAATCAGAACTCCCCCTCACAACAAAACATTTTCCCATTATGATTTCAAAACACTTAAATTTGTTTTAATCAAATGGTTTTTCCGGAAAATAAGTTTTGTTGATTTCATAAAACCACTTGTAGATTAGGGGTTCAATTCATCACTTTGTTCTTTCAACCACTTGAAATATTTAACAGTTTTAAGTTCAAACACCAAAAACCACTTGTAGAAAATCAAGTACAACTTAATGTCCCTGATTTACCACTTGTAAGTCGAAATATCACCGAAATGAATTTCTCAAGAAAGATGCCGATACCTGCTCCTCACTTACCAACCTGGAAGCTTCGGCAAGTCATACTTCTCACTTATGAAAAAGAGACATCCAAGCTTCACCAAACTTGGATGTTTCCTCCTCAACTTCACTTGGGTAATAAGTTGCTTTCTTTGTTTCATAAAAATCTTTTACCCCTTTGACTTTTCCCTCGACCATCTTTCCAAAAATCTTTTTAACATTCCCATTGAAAACTTTTTCGACATCAAATTCTCTCTTTTCAGAATAGAATTGATTCGAGATTTCAACCTTTCCAACTTTTTGTTTAAAATTTTCAGCCCGCAATGGTGGAAAATTGACATCATCCATTGGCGGTACTGATGTTTCCAGTTTTATCTCAACTTGTGGCTCCTCTGACTTTGTGGAACCAGATTCATCGCCAAATTTAACATCTGATTTCTTAACAACCCGTGCTTGGTTGTCAAGATTTCCCCTCCTCTTGTAAAATCTTTTTGAACACTCACCAACTTCATATGTAGAGTTTTTAAACATTTTGAACTTTTCAATTGGTGGTTCAGTTTTATCAATAACTTTTTCTTTAAGTTTTTCAGAGACTCCCTGTTTTGTTTTTGTTGCTTGAGGACAATTCCATGCAATGTGACCAACTTCATTGCATCTGTAACAGGTTCCTGTCTCCTTTCTTTGATGAACTTCATTCCTCACAATCTTCTGTTTTTCAGCCAAGAACTCTTTGTTTGATTGTCTCCAGAAAGGACTCTTCTTTTCATCCTCAGTAGAAATACCTGAAACAAATTTTATATATGTTTTAGAAATTTTCTCATTTTTATGATTTTCTAGTGGTATAAAACCAAGACCTTTCTTTTTGTAATTACCATTATGGTTTGGTCTCTTTTGAAAAACAGAACCAGAATTGTAACCTTTTTTCTTGTTTAAACGTTGTTGAAATCTTGAGGTGTAAGATCTAGGTTTTTCAGAAATATTTACATCTTTTATTTCAGAAATATTAATTTCTATTAATTTGAAACCTTTTTGATCATGTCAGGTTTAACACCTCTTATTGGAATTTTTTTATCAAAATATAATTTGTCAGAATCATTCAAAGTATATGCAACTTCAAATGTTTCATCATTCAAATTGGATTTTGACAACAAAAATTCTTTACTATAAACCCGTTTTCCCGACAACTTTTAACTTTTGACAAACGAACTCGAACTTCCAGACTCGGACTATGACTCTGACTCCTCATCCTTATCCAACACCCGATCGACCATTTTCTTTATTAATTCAGACTCATGATCTGTGTCGGACGCTGTGAATGTGATATCAATATTGTCTGGTAACACGTCGGTTATCTCGGACTCTAACTTTATATTGACCGCCTTTTTTACTTGTTCCTCATTTGGTTTTCTAGGCGAATACCCTTCCCAAATCGGAGGCGGACACTTATTATAACTGATACTCTGTTTCTTACCAGTATCCTTCTTCTCAGGCTTCTTGTCTTGAAACACTTCAAAACCTGCAACTGTTGAATAAATTCTGTCAATTAAGTAATCTGAACTTGAATAACTTTTTAGTAATCGTCTGATTCTTTCATTTTCAGTTTTTTCAGTTTCCAACTCTTGCTTCAATTTAGCACATTCTTCAATGTAGTAATTTATTTCTTTTTGCTTAGACATCATTGTAGCATTCATCATGGTCAAAGCATCTTCTTTTTCAGAGTTTGTCTTTTGCAAACTATTCACGGTTCTGTTTAAAACATCGTATGATTCTTTCACATTCTTAACATCAAACAATAACTTCTCTTTCAACTTATCTAGTTCATTAAACCTCTCGTCTTTTTCTTCACATTGTTTGCAAGATTCCAAACATGTGAGACAAGGTTTTGTGACTTCAACCATCTTTTCAATCTCTACAATTCTTTCAACTTCAACAATCTTCTCGACTTCAACCATTTTTTCAACAACTTTAAATTCTTTCTTTTCTCCTGCAACTCTTCTTTCTTTTAGTTTCTTCAATTTATCTGCAAAATAAAATTCGAAACTATCAGTAGATAAATGAGTTTTTACAATGTTTATCCGTTCAATTTCTTCATCATCATCGCTACTGTCTGTTGAACTATTTTCTGAAGAAACAGACTCTTCATCTTGACTTTTCTCTTCATCAGCTAACACTGCTATCCATTCTTTCATCAATTCTGGTTTTTGAACAATCTGTGCAATGAAAGCTTTAAACTCCATATTATCTGTCACATATTTATCCCAGCTAAAGCCTTCTGCCATTTTTTTATCCTCTTGATTCACAAGATAGGCTTTTTTCTTTACATCTTCAATTTGTCTAGCATGAGCAGTTTGTGTTTGTTGTTGATGCGGCTGTTGAGCAACTTTATGCTAGATTGACTTCCGATAGTAATCATTGTTGCCAAAAGGATTCTGAGCTCCATTTGCTTCTCGATTGGTACATTCCCTCTTGAAATGTCCTTTTTCCCTGCATCGAAAACAAGTAACTTTAGATTTATCAAAACCCAAAGTAGAAACATTAGCATCCCGGAAGTCATCTCTTCCAGTGATCTGCTTAAATTTCTCAGCTCTTCTCAGCACACTAGCCAAACACCATTTAATATCCATCAATTCCATTTCTTCACCATCGATCTGATCGTAATCCTCTTTAGTCAGCATAGGATTTCCGATCCTCCCTGCAACCAAACTCTCATAAGATTCCAATACTGTAACAAGCAATCCCATGTGACCCTTTGCAACTTCTTCAGAGAAATTTTGACTTTTCTGAAGATGCAATGCAATGTTGCAGTGTAGCACATGATCATTATCATTTCCTGAACTATAAACATTTGGATTGACATTCTGATATGAAGAAAATCCACTAGACTTGACTGAACTCTGGTTGACTGATCCTGATGAATTTTCTGCACTAAAAGCAGTTTGAATCTTTGGACTTGCTTCAACAGTTTGAATATTTCCTTTATAGTACAGTTTGATGTCTTGTTGATTGCTTGAGCTATTCATTCTGGCAATCTTTTGCTGTTCAAGATCTTGTCCCTCAAGCTTTTCAATAAACTGTCCAATAGACAATCTACCAAACTCTCCAGAGTTCTTCAAAATCATGAGATAAGTACCCCATTCTTTCTGCGGTAATGCGCCAGCTAATTTCTCAACCCATTCATCTGGAGTTTTAGTAATTTTTAATTGAGACATCGAACGCACAAGATGACAATATCTCTCAATGAGAGTCTTTGTAGTCTCTCCTGGCACACTCGTAAACAACTCAAACTCCTTCTTCAACAAAGATTTTTTACTCTTGAGCATCTCTGCACTTCCTTCAAACTTTTTTTAAGTGCATCCCAAATTGAAAAAGCACTACCATCATGCTGAAGCAGAACGAAAATATCCTTTTTGACAGCTTGTTGTAATAGACTAATCATCATTTTTTTCTCCCTTATAACTATCTCTCTCTTTGTCTGAAAATTCTGAGATAATTTTATCAACATTCAAAGTGGTCTGTGGTCTAACGTATTTGGTTTCAATGCTTTCCCAAGATCTCAAATGATTTGCTTGAACCCAATTCTCAAATCTTTCTTTCCAGCTATGGTATTCTTCAATACCCATTAGCTTCGGGGGTTTTTGCAAAGTTCCAGATTCATTATCCATGTTCATGTTTTGAGCAATGGCAGCTGGAGTAATTGGGGGTGTAGCAAACGCTTTATAGAATTCCTCTTCCATGATTTTGAAACACGTTTATCAAGACATGCACTTTCAAACGAAATAACACTCTCAAACGGAATCACTTTACAAGCGGAATCAACTATAAAACAAATTCAAGTGAAATACCAACTTCACACGGAATACCTTTTGGAGCGGAATACTTTTTCAAACGAAATATCTAATTCCGTGTGAACTAACACCCTTTTCAAACGGAATAAAGCTTTCAAACGGAATTACTATGAACTTTCACACGAAATTATCCCTTGAAGCGAAATACCTAATTCCGTGTGAACTAACTCAAACAGAATTACACTCTGGAGCGGAATTAGGCAAGTTTAAGCGAAATCACTCAAGCGGAATACCGATTTCAAGCGAAATTAAATGCAATTTCAAGCAAAATTATGCTGATGTCATCATACTCGAGCTGTTTTTCAAGCGGAATTAAAAATTTTACCAATTTTAGATCGAATTAAGGTCCAAAACTTTCAAGGATTCATTAAAACACAATTGCGCACAAGATATGTGAAAATTAGCCAATTTTAACCGTGAAAAATTGTTAATTTTGAAAAAGAAGGTGTAGAAATCAGAAATTGCAGCTAAATTGGTAATAACTCTTCCTCCTGAGCTCTGATACCACTTGTAGGATCGTTTTTAGACCCGAACGAGTCGATCAGAAGAGTTTTTCTCAATACGAAAGGCGGAAACAGACGTATCGAGTTCAATTCAGCTAGAATATCACTTTAAACTGTCTTTTGATTGATTTAACAAAGTATTACAGCGAGTAGACACTTCGGCAGCACTTCGGCTCTCAAACCGAAAAAGTTACAAATGATTTCGTTTGAAGGCTATTTATAGAGTTGGTGATTTCGCTTGAAAGTGTCACAGGTTATTTCAAACGAAATTACCAATGTTAATTTCGTTTGAAATAGCACATGCCACTTTCAAGCGGAATTACCTCCTTCAAGCGAAATTACCTCCAAACCTAATTTCTTGAACTACGTGCCCTGATCTAACAATTATAGTACAAGACTCGATATAAGACGAAGTCGACAGACGTATGCACCAACAAGTGAAACAAAGATTCATATAGAGGGAGGCTAGAAGAATTGGAGAAATGTTCTTCGATCTTAAGTTGATTGTAAAACTTCTAGTTTTGATAATCAATAAAGATCGGTTAATTTTTAAATCTGCTTCTATATTTTTTTTTGTTTTAGTTTGAACTAGAGGATTCCGCACCCTAGGTTTAGATAACAATTCTGTCAAGATCTAAAGACGTTAAAGGACCTTCAATTGTATCATCAAGAAATAAAAAGAAATTAATAAAGGTCAATCTGACACACTTATATAATACACGATAGCAATAAATTAAATATTCATCACAAGATTGAATTTAAATAATATATAATTTCATAGAAAAATAAGAATTCAAATAATCACGTGCCCATTAGAATAATTCGCCTCCCTTAATTTACGTTCGTCTGAGAGTCGTTGGGCAAACCTGCATTTATAAGAGGTGTACCATATTAAACTTTGAATTTTTATCATGGGTAGCAAGTGTGATTATATATGCAATGAGGTTGTACCTTTTCAATGCCTCACGATTTGTACCACCATTTGGGACCGATTCAACCATTCCGGTATCGGTATTCACTCGGGAAACCGGGTTATCTAGTAATGCTTCTCCGACTTTCAGTAAACCATCCAAATTTTCCTTTGTTGCTACGTCCACCGAAGCCAAGTCCCCTGTCAATGCATCATCCTGTTTTCGATACAGAGTAAACATGTAACTTATACGATTAATCTACTGCAAATAGGGTTGTGCAAAGGGTTGGAACAGAACCTACCCGACCTGACCAAGACCCTCTAGAAACGAAACCCCTTTTATTGATGAAATTAGGAATCATGGACTAAATCTTAGAAGCCTATGTGGTTCCGGGTCCTAAAGAGTCTAATGGGTCAGCTAAAGGGTCTAATAGGTGGGAACTTTTTTTGTGTAAATAGGGAACAAACTAAATAAGCCACTACATATATGCAATCTGGACATCAAAAAGTTACCCTACAAAATAAAACTCGATAGTGAACTTAGTATTGGCATGAAAACCACTTTTATTAGAAAATGAGGTGATCGGTTCTTTCTTTGCACATGAAGATAAGATTGAAATCGAATATGAATCGCCGATGAGATATGGTTTGAGAATAGATAGTTGGAATTGGAAATGTCTAAGGCACGTGTATCTATTTTATTCAAAGGCCTAAACAAACCGCGGGTTTTAAATATATTTTTTAAAGGTTCTTGGGGTTCCTAAATGATAACAGTGTGTTTTACCTAAAAGTGACTCGGAACCTTGTAATTGTGAAATATCGGAACCACATACTGACCCTTGTGACTTATAAGGTTCTATAACACAGTTCTAATGATTTAGGTTCGACTTTATGAAGGGTCGGAACCTTGTTTTGCTCACCCTTAACTGCAAGCTAGTCTTACCACATCGAATATCCAATAGAAATAATCTTACCGAGCAGTATCATACAACTCGTAGGAAATGCGTCAAAAATGTTAGGAATTTGCACCGAAAATAATTGCATCGGAAAATTTTCATAGGAAATTAAGCTCTTTTCTAGTAATGTACATATATATAGTATTCTTTTAGGATCGCTATTACATTGAGAACTGCTAAAACCTGCACCACTCTAGTGCATTGATTGTTTGATGTGAGAAATCCAGAAAAATAGTGTGGTTGACTCTTATGTGACTACCTTGTATATTAAATGTAAAACAAAATGTACAAGTGATTCTAATGGTTCTAAACATATTATTAATTCTAAAATAAACGTATACTCGTATATATTTGTGTGTGAAGATATATGCGAAACACTAAATATTAGCATAACATATAAAACAAAATAAATAATTCATTGTTTTATTGTAACTTTTTTACACAAATAAAAAAAGATAGAAATTGCATGTCTCTCCTGAAGTTCAAAACAAAAATATAAACAAATTTTGTTTATATATACAACTACACATGTGCAAATCATGTGTAGGTTGTATTATTCACACATAAAAACTAAATGGTTAAAAAATTTAAAGACACATCAACAAATAAATTTAATAGTTTTTTTATACATAAATACATATATTTGTATGTAAGAAATACAAATTTAAACATATATATATATATATAGAAAGAGAGAGAGGATTAAGATCAAAGGAAATTCCTTTTAAGTTGTGAGAACTTAGAGAACTCAGCGTTCTCGTGCTAGTTTTGCCTCAATTTTTTCACACTCCTAAATTAAAATGTTAGAAAAGACTGCCGTAAAAAAATTAAAATTTTTTTTCTAAGTAGCGTTTTTTCAGTTCCTTACAGTAGCTGTAAAAAACTGATGGCATAAACATGACATCACTGTTTACAACATTTACGGCTTCCGTAAATGAAAAACAAACTAGTTTTTTTGGTTTTTTTTTTTTTTTGAAAAGTTGATTTTTTTTAGGATTTTTGATATTTTTTTTTTGAAAAAACCTTTCGTAAGGCTGAGTTCTCTAAGTTCTCACAACTCGTATAAGTTTTTATTTTACCCTATCCCTACACACACACACACACACACACACACACACATATATAGAGGGGAAGGTTCAAATGAAAACCACTTTTATTGCGAAAACTCGAAAACTAACTAAAACAAGCCTAAAAACACACTAAATTTTTTTTTTTTACAATTTTTATTAAAAATCGATAGTTTTTATATATAAAAAAACTTTTTTGCAAAAAAAAAAAAAAAATTTTGTAGTACACATGTGCACTACAAATTTTTTTTTGAAAAAAGGTTTTTTTATATAATTTATTTAGCGAAAATTGGTATGCAAAAAAAAAATTGGTATTTTTTTTAGTTTTTTTAGTTAGTTTTTGAGTTTTCGCGATAACTAGTGTTTTTCATTTGAATCTTCCCCTATATATATATACTAGGTTATAACCCCGTGTATTACACGGGGTTGAATAAATAAAATTTATATACTAAGTAATAAAACAATATATCTTGAAAACCTCATTTATTGTACGGGTTGAATAAATATAATTTTATGTATTAAATAATACAAAAATATATCTATAAGAACCATATTGTACGGGTTGAATAAATGTAATTTTGTATACCAAATAAAAAGGTTATATCTTTAAAACCACGTGTATTAAACGGGTTGAATAAATGTAATATTGTTTACCAAATAATAAAATAATACGTCTTTAAAAAACCTCATTTATTACACGGGTTGAATAAATATAATTTTATATACCAAACAATAAAAAAATACATCTTTAAAAATATGCACATTACACGGTTTGGATAAATGTAATTTTCTGTACTAAATAATAAAAAATATATATCCTTAAAAAACCCGTGTATTGTACGAATTGAATAAATCTAATTTTATATATCAAATAATAAAAAGTTATATCTTAAAAAACCTCATGTTTTACATGGGTCGAGTAAATGTAATTTTGTATAGTGAAAATAAAAATATTTAATATATTAATACAAAGTTTAGTTTTAGTGATAAAAATAGATTATTCTGTTGGTGCAAAATTTGTTAACGAAATCTCAATAAATTTAACTCTTTATTTAAAACTCCGTAAATGTATAAATGATAAATAATATTAGTTAATTTATTTTAAGTTTCTTAAAATTTATTTGATACCAAACTAAACAAAACGTTCAAATATAATTAATTCAAATAAATAATATTATAAATGAGAAGGAGATTAAACTAAATAATAATTATCAATCAGATATTAAACTAATAATATTTAGTAGGAGGGTTATCTATAATATAAGATATTAAATTAAATAATATTTAGTAGGAGGATTATCTATAATTAATTAGAAGAGATTAAATTAAAATAATAATTATCTATAAGAGATCGCCTAATATGACGACAAGTGTCCCTAAAGTGGTTTCTTTTATTATATAGTATAGATATATATATATATGAATTGTTAATTACAAAATTAAACAATTTGAGTTAATTTTTTCCCTTAGTAAAAATTTAATCTTTCGTTCACCCAATGATATGCATGTCTTAGATGAGTGAACCGTACCTGAATGCGAAGATAGTTATCAACAGAATTGAGGGCTTCAAAAACAATGTTGTTGTGCATAACAACTAAATCAGCACTTGCTTCCGTGAAAGCTTCTATCAACGGGGCTGAACCTTGGTTAGTCAACCACCCGATTACTCCCCATTTGGCAGCCATTTTCGCATCAAATTTCGGTGTCTGCTTCTGCGTGCCCGTCCCAATTGATATCAAGAGGTATCGATCATATTCGAAGGGCGAGATTGCAGGGAAGTTTGGATCCTCTTTCAGAATTTGCCTTGTCACTTCCCCTACTGCAACCAAAGACTGCCAATCGAACCACAAGAGTGTACGTTCATGGTTTTACATTCCATCTTAATTAGTACATAAAGTTGTATAATAGTTTGTACAAATATCATATTAATTTGGTATAATGAAACTGTAGATCTTTTATTTATTAATCTCCATTCTGCACATATATAGGTGTTAATTTATATATCAAACACATAAAAAATTATAATAAATGTCTTTAAAAAAGAATTAAATTTAGAATTGCAAAAAAAGTCTTTTAGGTTATAACTCTTTCAATAATATCTGTATAGACCATGTAGAAAGATATAAGTATAGTTGATGTACTCCACAAGTAAATAGCTGCCCCAATCAAGAAAATTTCCACACTTATATGTTCATAAACCGTTGCAACTTGCAACCAATATGCAAGATGTATATATATTTTATCTGGAGTTTACTTTCTTCACGAAGAGTTGCATAAAGTATTTTGAAGAATTGAATATATTGGACTGAAACCAGCCATGAAACTGATCTAGTTAAGCCTTAATTTTGAATGCTCTCAGTTTAAGTTTTTATTTTTAAATAATTTTTCCTTTCACATTCTAAATTTTATTATATGTATCTAGTACTCGGGAGTCTAGACTGATTTTAAAAAAAAAAAAAAAAAGTATTTAGGTTTTATTAAATAGCAAATTCACACCAACACAAAAATCATTTTCATATTTTATGTTATATTTAAGTTTTTCATTTAATGTTACCCAACTAAACCGGTAAAGCGACCGGTATCCAAATTTTGAAAACATTAGTTGCATATCATCTATGAGTAAATAAATGCCCTCCCTTCATAAAGAGTAATTTTGCATGAAAAGTTGTACATTATGGCTGTATTACTAATTACCGGATTATTAGCAGCAACGCCACCGTCAATAAGGTTAAACTCCCTATCACCGTTCTGAAAATAATAAGCCGGGAGGTAAGTAGGTGCCGCTGATGTCCCGATGCAGATGTCCGATAATTGCGCATCAATGCTTGGCTCCCTTGGAACCTTCAAACAGCCATTTATTCATTAATATTAAATCATCTGCAACTTATATATCATCCACATATCCCAATAATAAATTGCAATAAAAATACTTGATACTTTTTAAATAATTAATAAAAGTCGAAAATACTTGATACTTTTTAAATAATTAAATTTTTTTTTTGAACGGCAGATTTTATTAGAAACCAACTAGCAAGAAGCTAGCCAAAAAAAGACAACCTTTTAAATAATTAATAAAAGTCTAAAACCACAAACAGTTTGTGCAATATAATCAACAAATTAATGAAACCGCATCACATTATTCTAATAAAAATACTATTTTTTTTTAATTTTTTGACGAGAGATAGCGCAAGGTTAATTAGGTGGTACCATGGGAGCTGACGAGGGTGTGTGGTGAGGACTACCGCACAGGGCCTGTGATTTCGAGGGACACATATTTTTTATAAAAGTCCGATATATGTGTGTGTGTATATATATAGGCCGGTTACAAAAAACTTTAACGTACGCTGCGTACGAGATTCGGCATCAACATGCGAAATTTGGTTAACATGCGACTATCTTTTTTTTTACATGCGATTTCACTTTCTTGCTATACATGCGATTTTGAGATTTTTTTGAACATGCGATTTCCCTTTTTTTACGTACATGCGATTTTCAAGTTTTTAGAAACATGTGATTTTCATTTTTGGTGACATAACCTGCGATTTTGCCATCGCGTACGCAGCGTATGTTAAGGCATATTGTATGATATACTTTTTCTATATATGTGTGTGTGTATATATATGTAAATTTTTTTTAAATAATATATCCATGCCAATTCCAAGATAGGCACATTTACAAAACAATTTTTATGGTTTAGAAGATAGAGCATTGACATTAGGTTAGTGAGCCCAATACACATTTGATTTTAAAACATAATAATAGAACATTATGGAATGATACATTTTTTCGAGCTCGAACAAGATACATGAATTCTTAGAGATACCTCTAAGTGATACGTAGGTGTGTAGAAAAAAATGACGATATATAGTAAAAATTAAGTTATTTATTCATTCCAATATGTTATAGAAACCCTATTGTGTAAACAAATAAAAAGATCTAGAATAAAAATGTACACGTACCTGAAAGGAGCTAAAGATTACAGGTTGCATATCCCTGATGTCAAAAGTAGGGATTACAACGTTAGTCAATGTCTGACTCAACTTTGTGGTTCCTAGTAAGCTCTTCACTAGGCTTTGAAGGTACTTTCCGTTGTATTTTGGTCCTACCAATGTCTTCAACAACTTTATAATTCCAGCAAATGGCCCTCTAAATATGCATCAAAAGAACATTAAAAGACAAAATCTGGTAAAAACATTGCATCATATATTTACTTAAATTTTATCTTACCCAACTTGTGGGAAAATTTTGGGAGAATTCTCAACATAAAATGGAACAATGTCTTTAGCAGCGTACAAAGGTCTATTGTTCTCATTTGGGGCCGTTAGCATGACTGTGATTAGACCACCAGTGCTAGTTCCAGAAACAACATCAAAGTAATCGGCTAGCCTCGCCTCCTCGCCATCTAACGCCTGCAATTATTCAACTCCATAAATCAATAATTACTGCCGCGTTATTTAGAGACTACAAAGATACGCTATACCTGAAGTTCTGATTCAAGGTACTGGAGAATGACACCGGGGATGATACCGCGTATGCCTCCGCCATCAATATTAAGGATTGTCATGAGATTTCCGGAGGTTGGTGGTCGCAGACTGAGTCGAGTCGTTGCTGTGGTTTCGCTAGCCATCTTGTAAGTGCAAGAAACGCAAACTCTTGAGAGAAAATTTAGATTAGTTTTTAGTAAGAAAAGTTGATTTGATTTAGTTTATATGCTAATTAAGTTGGTTGTTCTATTGACCCTTTCAAGTATCATCTATCCCGTTTTTATGCTAATCCAATAGGATATATTGAGTCAATTACTTCAAATTGTTCCATAACATAAAAAATGTGCAATATTAAACTTCATTTGACAAATCTTGAGATAAGATCGTGATTAGAGTTATAAAAAGGAGATCGTATGATACACGGGAATATTTTTAGCATTACTTTATATAAAATCATTGATTAACAACATGCGAACATTTATATACATAAATAGTTGGGAGACTTGGGTTCTCTAATGGAAACCCAAGTTCAATCCCCACTTGTGTCACTTTGGTGGATAAGACAATAATAGATAGAGCTTAGCCTCCTTGCAGAGGCAGGCTTTATCCTAAGCCCACCCGGGTTTTCTTCCCACCATGTGTTACGCCAAAGATTTCTGCTCTTGTGGTGGCACAATGACTGTCAAGTGGCAGCCGGCGGTATGGTTTCCTGAGGAAATACCCAAGCCAAACTCTGAAGCCAGCGTGGGCCCGGTTAAGATAGCATGGTCTGACAGGAGTAGGGCAACGAGACTCTTCAATTTGAAGAGTGCGATAAACCTAATACAAGAAAGTCGCGGTAAAAAAAAGACATTGTTTTAGAGATACCATAGCAATAGTTCGTGGGCTAACACGTTTCCTTTTTTATTTTATTTTTCGAGTAAAATAGGTAGGTAATAGAAAATATTTTTTATATTTTGTACATGTAATAACACATTCCAAATAATAAAATAAGTATTATAAATAAAAATATTTATCGTTAAATACCATCAAATTTGTAATAAGAAACAAATTATGTTTTTAGTTAATATAGCAAGAAACAATTTTAGCTTAAATTGGGAAGAGTTATCTTGCGGTAAAGTCGGTAAACTCATGTTTGCTATTCTTCTTTTAAAAACTAAACTTCACTAAAACACACTCTTGACTCAAATGGAAAAATGGCCAACAAATACAACACTTCCTCAACCAAAGCATGCAAGAGGCAAACAATTACAGCAAATACAAAGGAAATTACACCCATCTTCCCAACGGATGGATTTAAGAGAAGACCTATTTTTTAACCACATGAAACCTCTTGACTACCCCTAAAATATCTGTGGGCTACATTTTATATTGAAAAGTCATACCATTTCTCCATTTCCAAATGCACCAACATGTAATTAATACAAGACCATGGAGAATCTTCTTCGCTTTCTTCCCAAATTGAAAATAACTGCTAGCTTCCATAAGATCTTTGAATGCGAAGACAAAAAGCAGAGGCAAACTAAACCAAGCACTAAAACTCATCCGTAACCTATTCGAAAACATGCAAGCTGTAAATAGATGTTCTATGAATTTAACATGTTCCTCACAAAATAAACATAGGTCCGGCGGAATATTCACATGTATTTTCCTCAGGTTTCCGAGTAGCTAACCTATCAAGATTAACTCTCAAAGCCATAATGTTACATTTAAGAGGAACCCAATTACACCACTTGAAGTCCAGAACCGAATCACCTCCCCTACCCTCCTTATTTTTTTTTGACAGATTTAACCGAGAAGCTTCCTTCGTCGTCACCCAACCATTTCCACTCGTCTTTTTTTATAGAACCACCAAGGCCAAAATGTCTTGGTATTCCTGCCATTCCAACAACTCTATATGCGACTCTAGAGTTCTAGACCAATTGTTACTAGACTTATTCCGAGCAAGCCTCTCTCCCACTTTACATAGTTTTTACACCTCGATACTGAACAAATGGGACCACCTATAGATGAACGACTGGTTTCCCACCTAGATGACGATCCAGAACTGCCTTTACTCAACCTTCAACTACATTTTCATCGTTATGCCTAGGGATATAAACGAGCCGAGCTACTTGGAATGGGAAGTGCATGGGCATCCTCTTCCCTTCTCATTTCAACCCTTACCATTTGTGGCCCTAGGGAGAGCACATTTTGGGTTGTTTCTAACAATTTTGTGATAAAAGTGCAAGTGCAGTAACATGCATGGTAAGTGTGGCTTTATCAATTCTGGTCAAACAAGTCTACCCAAGTCAAAGAACAACTTAAAGCTTAGAGATTATCCGGAAAAGGAACGAAACCCGGACACCATAGAACATGAAGTTTCGGGTTATTTCTATATATGAACTTCCAGATTATTTGTTAGTATGAGTATGTTCAGGGGAAATGTGGTTACCCTAAACTGTGTGTGTTCCGTAGTATAAAGATAGTCTGAAAGTTATAAGTTCCAAATTTCATGTGTTTCTCTATATATATGTTTTATAAATTGTAATAGTTAGACTTTGGAGTTTAGAGGGTGTTGTAGAGAGAGAGAGAAAGAGCTTCAAGAGAGAAAGTGTGGGTTTAGGTCTTTGTGGCCTAAACCAGATTGTCGAAGGTGTATACTCTTTCGGTTAAGAATCTGTGTTGACGGATGATTAATAATAGGGTTTCTTCTACACTTTCTTTTATATTTTTGTTTACCTCTTGAATCAAGTGCAATGTTTTCTGTTCATCATTGGTCCAAGGAGGTCACGAGGGCCTAACATTTTGAAAAATAGTATGCATAGTATATGAACATTTAGGTATCTAGTATTAGGTTCAAGAGTGAACACTAGTGTATTTGCGAACTAAGCGAACTAATCCTGGCCATACACGTGTGTAAATCAATGGCCAGGAATCGATGATGAAATACACAAGTGTATTTTACGATTTGATGATGAAATACACAAGTGTATTTTACGATTTGATGATGAAATCCTAGCCATACACGTGTGTAAATAAATAGCCGGGATTTGTTCACTTAGTTCGCAAATACACTAGCGTTCACTCTAGAACCACACCCTAGGTATCTAAACTTAACATTTAACTTATATGTTTTCATTTTAAACATCATCTAAATAACTAATTTGTTTTAGGAATGTATGCACGACATGCCACAATAGGTCTTGCCATGTATTATTAGTTAATTGTTAATGGCATGTATACGGTGGGTAGTACACCCATGGCCCTTAATGGGACTTCTCATTTCTTAGTAAGTTGTTTTAGGTTACATAAAGTCGCATTAGGTTATAAGAAGTCATTTGATATTACTAACATGTGTATGTAATTTAGTACATTGATGGTCATTGTCATGTGTTAATGAGTTCCTTCATCTTACATAAAGTTGAATTAGGTCATAAGAAATCATGTCGGTGTCAATGCAAAGTGTATGATGATAGATACGCTAATGAGCCTTACTATGTATTACCAAGTTGTAGTGAGTTTCTTTTGGTTATACAAACTCACCTTAATTTATAGCAAGTCATTTTGGTATTAATAACTTACGTATCATAATTAATACACTTTTGAGCCTTAACAGGCCTTGTCATGTGTTAGTGATTTATTTTATATCACACAAAATAACACTAAGTTATAAAAACTCATTTCATTTTTATTGACATACAAATACTATTTGATATGGTTCCTTAAAACAACTTTTTTCCGCTCATGAAAATGTTTCCTAGGGTGTAACAGGAGGAAATCATCATTGTACCATTGGAGATGATCACCGAGCTTGAAATTCACTTGATAAGAGTATTTACTTGTTGCTGGAAATTTTTGTTGTGTTTATTGGAGAGTCTGTGAGGTTTTGAGTACATATGTGGGCATACAAAGTCTCTCAAAGAGTTTTATTCTAGATCCTCTTCAAATAAGTTGGTACCTTCTTTCTCTACCAAAATTGAGACCCCCGGATCTTTCAACTAAATTAAACACATAAGTTATATTATACTAAACAACTTGAATGACGATTTAATAAGTTTAATCATCAGCAGTAACTACTTGATATTGTGAGACATTTTGTTTTTTACTATTGTCCATCAGTAGTAACTGAATAACAACTTCTGGTTGTTGCTCATCAGTGGTAACCGAGTAGTAGCAACTTCATGTTACTCAATAGTATAAACCAAACAATACCAACTTCTTACTGCTTCTCATCGGTATAGGAACCCTTGATAGCCACTTACTACTACTGACAGAAATCATAAGTCTGGCCAACCTCGCTCTATTAGCAGTAATTGTGCCTACTCATCAATAGCAAGTGACCAACCCAGATAATAGCAATTTCTTATTTATGGCCATATAATTGGTAACCGAGTAGTACCAACTTCCTTCTGCAGCCCAATAGTAGAAACCAAACAATAGCAACTTTCTATTATTGCGCATCAGCAGTGGCGAAGCTTGAGATTTCCGACCGAGGGTCGAAAACGTATATACCCAAAAATTTCTATAAAACCGGGGGGTAAAAGACGTATATACCCAAACATTTATATACAAAAACTACATATTCTCCACTACTAAGTGAAGAGTTCGAGGGGTCGGCCGCCCCCTCCCACCCCTACTAAGCTACGCCAATGCGCATCAGTGGAAACCCTTGATAGCCACTTCTAGCTACTGAGCTATGTCATTAGTCTAGCCAACCTTAGTCCGTTAGTAGTAATTGTGCCTACTCGTCAGTAGCAAATGACCAACATCAATTTCCAAGCAAGTATTATTAATACTTATCAATCCACACATCAGAAGCAAGTTAGTGTTGTTGACCCTAAATCACTCTTCAAAAACTTAAAGCCGGCCCCCAATGATTCGAAGTGCAAATTGATAATAAAATCCTCACATTACACTCATCGCCCACGTTTAGGACACACGCTTATAAACACTTTTGAGATTCCACATTCCTCCTATGTAGGACAAATTCCTATCCTTTCATAGTTTTTTTTTATCTTCAAACACAACACTTTAAGCGACGATGTCTCATTCGTTTTAGTCTTTTTTGGACACACGTGTGACAAATGGCACTTTTCCATGTAATTTTCGTACAATGTGAACAGTAACTTGTAATATATGGTTGTGTATGATGAATTTATGATATGAATGATTGCATGATTTACTTTCAAAGAACTCACAAATACATTACATGTTGCATGTTACTTATCATTGTTAAATGCAATCGGAACAGTTCAGTTAGTGCAAAGAACAAAGTTAACACAGTTATCAGATAAACTAGAAGTACTGACGGGAGTTCAGTACTCAGACAAACATCATGGTAGGACAAAGAATGAGTCCCGGAACCATAATTTACACTAGAACTCTATGTAGGAAAGTAGGGGTTATAAAACTGCCTTCCAAGTGACGATTAAGCACCAAAAAGTGCACGAAACACACTCTAACTGCAAAATTCTGCAGAATTCAGTAAAATTCAGCAATTTAACATCAAAACATAATGCAGAAATAAGGTTTAATTGTCCAGAATAACTTGTAAAGTGTTGGGAATGAAAACTATCATAAAAGTTATCTCATAATACACTAAACTACGCAATTCAGCACCTTAACAAACCGGTAACCAAACGAACAACAGGACACTACCCGAAACACCAAAATTGAAATAGAAACATTGTTTTAACATCATGAATCTAGTTATCACCAATAAACACAATATTACATCTTAAAACACCTAAACACATTTAAACCTCTAACTAGAACACTTAAAACTTAACTAACATGTAACTAATAGTTGGAAACTAACCAAGACCCCCCCCCCCCCATATGGTGAGGGTCAACATAGGGGTCCCATACCCCCATTTTCTTGATTATTTTATTATGAATGTTGTGAAGATATCAAACACTTAAACCATTGTGTAAACATATGTTGGAAGTAACTTGTTAAAAACCAAAGATCACTTCACATAATCATCACCACTCAAAATTCAAACTCACAAACCTTCTCCTCTCTTCCATAGCTCACGGCCAAGCACCCCTCTTCAACACCTACATTTTCTAGCTCATATCCATACAATCTAAGCACATTCTAAGGTGAATCAAAGCTACTTAGGAAGGTTGCAAGCAAGGAGACTTGAAGGACCATCTTGTGGAGCTATTACCCACCTCTTTTCTTCTTCATCTTGCATCTTGTTCTTCCCTAGCCCTTGTGCTAGTAGTAAAAGCTCTCTTGATCTTGTTTTTACACTTGATTTTAGTGGTTAAAGTATGTGGTAACTAAAGATTTAAAGAATCACACCAAAACAAGAACATGAATATAAACATAAAGGTTGAAATCATGAAGATGTAAGTTGTTTAAGTGTATGTGATGAACTTGTTTGTTAATTTTTTGAATGTATGGTGTAGATCACCACATAAAAGCTTGCTAGATGATGATTTAAAACATGATCTAGCAAGTATGAGGATGAATCTTGAAAGATCTAAGTTGATCATCCTTTATGTTAAGTGTGAACTTGAAGATGAACTTGATTTTGTGTAGGATGATGATTCTTACAAGTTATAAGTCTTGAAAATATAAGATTTCAAAGAGAAAAGTTTCAAGAAAATAAAGTTTACTTCAAGATTTAACATGATTTGGTTTTTGAAAGAAATTAAACATGTTTTATGTGTTATAATGGAACACTTGATATATGCAAAACATGAAAATTTCAAGAAGATGAATTTTTGTTAAAGTGTGTCATAAGTTGTAAATAATGAAATCTTGTAAGAATGATTTTTATGAAATAAGAATCATGTGTTTAGTGTTATTAAACCATGTTAAACATCATGTTAAATTACTACAAGATTTTATAAATCTTCAAGTTCATACCATCTTGTAAAAGTGCATGTTTATGGCTCATGGTAAGTTGTAGAATATCAAAATCATCGCCACTCAAAATTCAAACTCATTAACCTTATCCTCTCCTCCATAGTTCACGGCCAAGCACCCCTCTTCAACACCTTCATTTTCTAGCTCATATCCATACAATCTAAGCACATTCTAAGGTGAATCAAAGCTACTTAGGAAGGTTACAAGCAAGGAGACTCGAAGGACCATCTTGTGGAGCTATTACCCACCTCTTTTCTTCTTCATCTTGCATCTTGTTCTTCCCTAGCCTTTGTGCTAGTAGTAAGCTCTCTTGATCTTGTTTTTACACTTGATTTTAGTGGTTAAAGTATGTAGTAACTAAAGATTTAGAGAATCACACAAAAACAAGAACATGAACATAAACATAACGCCTGAAATCATGAAGATCTAAGTTGTTTAAGTGTATGTGATGAACTTGTTTGCTGATTTCTTGAATGTATGGTGTAGATCACCACATAAAAGTTTGCTAGATAATGATTCAAAACATGTCTAGCAAGTATGAGGATGAATCTTGAAAGATCTATGTTGATCATCCGTTATGTTAAGTGTGAACTTGAAGATGAACTTGATTGTGTGTATGATGATGATTCTTACAAGTTGTAAGTCTTAAAAATATAAGACTTCAAAGACAAAAGTTTCAAGAAAATAAAGTTTACTTCAAGATTTAACATGATTTGGTTTTTGAAAGAAAGTAAACATGTTTTATGTGTTAAAATGGAACACTTGAAGTATGGAAAACATGAAAAATTCAAGAAGATGAATTTTTGTAAAAGTGTGTCATAAGTTGTAAAGAATGAAATCTTGTAAGAATGATTTTTATGAAATAAGAATCATGTTTTAGTGTTATTAAACCGTGTTAAACATCGTGTTAAATTATTACAAGATTTTATAAATCTTCAAGTTCATACCATCTTGTAAAAGTGCATGTTTATGGCTCATGGTAAGTTGTAGAATATGATTGTTATGGGCCATTTTCTGAGTATGCATGCTGACTAATATCCTGCTTTTTATTGTTTATCTATGATCAGGATACTGGACGAGGATATTGCTAACATCCTGGGTGATATCCTGAGGTATATCGAATTAATCACGTGTAGGTTAAAGACTGGGACTTGCCAACGGTCAAGTGGACTCCATCTCCTCAAGACTCGGGCGTATTTGTTAAAGGAGAGACGTTGAGCCCGAAAGACCAGGTCTCCAACGTTCAACTAAGGAATATTCGTTGGATCCCGGTTATGTAGGATAGTTAGTTAGATTTGTTTTATTATAAATAGGTTGGGGCGGATCAGATTAAGGCACTCAACTTACACATTTTCGAACACTTTCTCTCTAGTTCATCGCAAACACTACACACAACACTTGTATTCGAATTACATTGTAACACATAGTCGATCCGCACCACATCCTGCACTGTATCCTGATATTTGAAGCAATAGAAGAACAAGGCAGCTGCGATTGTCAGCTCCCGAGGTTTTATGCCGGCGATCTAGATTGATCAAGGGCTTTCCTCGTACATCACGTGTCCACCTTTACATTTTCGCTCATTGTTTGATCATAGATACAGCTCTATATCCTGAGCCGTATCCTTAGACTGTTTTCATATCTAATTTGGTTAACACATTTTTTCACACATATTTCTAGCACACTACCTCACTTAACTAATTTGATCACTTAATTGCTTCGGTAATTTTTGACCAAAACAATGATAATCATCGCCACTCAAAATTCAAACTCACAAACCTTATCTTCTCCTCCATAGCTCATGGCCAAGCACCCCTCTTCAACACCTTCATTTTCTTGCTTATATCCATACAATCTAAGCACATTCTAAGGTGTATCAAAGCTACTTAGGAAGGTTGCAAGCAAGGAGACTTGAAGGACCATCTTGTGGAGCTATTACCCACCTCTTTTCTTCTTCATCTTGCATCTTGTTCTTCCTTAGCCCTTGTGCTAGTAGTAAGCTCTCTTGATCTTGTTTTTACACTTGATTTTAGTGGTTAAAGTATTTAGTAACTAAAGATTTAAAGAATCACACCAAAACAAGAACATGAACATAAACATAAAGCTTGAAATCATGAAGATCTATGTTGTTTAAGTGTATGTGATAAACTTGTTTGTTGATTTCTTGAATGTATGGTGTGGATCACTACATAAAAGCTTGCTATATGATGATTTAAAACATGGTCTAGCAAGTATGAGGATGAATCTTGAAAGATCTATGTTGATCATCCTTTATGTTAAGTGTGAACTTGAAGATGAACTTGATTTTGTGTAGGATGATGATTCTTATAAGTTGTAAGTCTTAAAAATATAAGATTTCAAAGATAAAAGTTTCAAGAAAACAAAGTTTACTTCAAGATTTAACATGATTTGGTTTTTGAAAGAAAGTAAACATGTTTTATGTGTTAAAATGGAATACTTGATGTATGGAAAAAATGAAAAATTCAAGAAGATGAATTTTTGTAAAAGTGTGTCATAAGTTGTAAAGAATGAAATCTTGTAAGAATGATTTTTATGAAATAAGAATCATGTTTCTAGTATTATTAAACCTTGTTAAACATCATGTTAAATTACTACAAGATTTTATAAATCTTCAAGTTCATACCATCTTCTAAAAGTGCATGTTTATGGCTCATGGTTAGTTGTAGAATATTATTGATGATTGATGATGAATTTTTTAAAAGAAAATGATATGCTAGTAAGCATGGAAACCTCTATTTTCACGGGAAACTACGGCAAAATTTTTGTAAAAATTCAACACTTAGAAAAATATTTTTAAACAAGTGTTTACAAGTAATTTTTTGATCATGGTTTTAAATATAAAATTTAAAGCATAATTTTTGTTATAAAAATTACAAGTATTGAATGTTGATTTTCAAAAATAAAAATGACCTAGTATATATTTAGGAAAATATATATTTAGAAGTCACAAAATTATATGCTACATGTATATTGCTTGTATTAGTTGTACTAAAAATTAAGAAACTTGAAAATAATATATCACACCAAAATGCTAAAAATTGTAATATGAAATATTACAAAAATCACAAGAAAATAAATATATAAGTTATACCCAAATATTGGACGAGTCGGACAACGGACACTTTGAACTATATATATATATATATATATATATATATATATATATATATATATATATATATATTCCGGAAATAAATTCGCAACTTGACAAATGTGATAAACAATATTTTTGAAACCGAATAAACGGCAAAGTATGGATTTATACAACTATTATGAAATATACCATATTTTGTCAAAATATAAAATATATTATTTTTGAGGTGGAAAAAAATATATATTTTCATAAACAACTCAAAAATATATTATTTTGGGGGAAACTAAAAATATATAATTTTCTAACTTTAATCTTAAAAATATATTATTTTTAAGATATATGTGGAAATATACATATTTTTATCAAATAAAATTATAGATATTTTTCTTAAAATTCTCTTTAAATATATATATTTTAAGAATATAAAGTTGGTGATTTTTAACTAAACAAAAATAATATTCCGAAAAATTACACATAAATTTAGTATAAAATACTTAATAAATACAAGAAAATACGTATTCCTATACGTATAAATACATACCGTCATACACTACCAACACATGGTGAAATACACAAATACAAGTATACCTATACTTGAAAATATATATGTGAGAACCATACGACAAAACAAGTTAAAAATATATTATTTTAACAATATTCCGAATAATTG
This sequence comes from Helianthus tuberosus, assembly GCA_030545235.1. NCBI lineage: Eukaryota > Viridiplantae > Streptophyta > Magnoliopsida > Asterales > Asteraceae > Helianthus > Helianthus tuberosus. Next base: position 144,927,384 of record CM060403.1, read on the forward strand.
GATGGAAATAATTTAACTTAAAATTTCCTTATTTTAATTAATATTTATATAATTCCGAATTATATAATTATATATACAACATACACCAAGCGTGTAACTCAAAGTATACCAAAAATTCCAAAATAAGTCTAAATAAATAACTAAGGCTTAGAGTTGTTACACGGCCTAAGCGTCTAATAAAACGTAGCACGTGTGTAGGTAGTGGTACGACCCGTGAAGAGAGACTTTGAGTACACGAGACAGCTGACGCAAAATAGTGAGTTCATGTCCCCATTTTCTTTTAACAGTTTTCGGATTTATAACTTGCGGGGGTGAAATACATGCTTCAATGGTATGGTTTAGCTAAGGAATGAACTGTTAGATCATGTGGATGAGTAGGCGCACACTTAAGACCATTAATCTTGTTTAAGACCGAGGGGCAGGAGTGGTAGATCTATCGGGTGTAGCGACCCCACTCATGGGTCCTTCTGTGGCCGCATGTAATGACTATGTCGTTCCAGCCAGGTGGACCGGTACAAAATTTGCAAGGTTTGAGCCTTCCTACGCCATTGAACACATATTAATGTCGTTGCAAAACATTAATTGATTTGTTCATAGATGCTTTACATACCAGTTGTCAAAAGAATACTCTCAAATGTTTACAAGATTACTTGAGCTCACATGAAAACACATGAACTCGCTAAACTTTTGTTGATGTTTTCAAATTACATGTATTTCAGGAAATTAAATGGATCCTGCGGCGTTGGAAATGATTACAAGAAGTGAACTACAAGTTTAGATGTCATCCGTTTTTGAAGGGTTTGATTTGTATATCTTATCATGGATAGGATATATGAAGCAAAGCCTTGGTTCCACAAAAGTCAGAGTGTGAAAGGTTGGTATTAGAGCTTCGATTGTACTGAACTAGGATTCCTTCTCGAGTCTAGACTACAATCACTAGGATTCTCTCACAAAAACATTTTTATAACAAACAAAAAGGTTTATCATTGCCTTTACGAAAGCGCCAAGATCCATGAATCAAAAAATTTTCAAAGGAAAAACAAAGCAAGGACATTAGTAGGGAGGGAGAATACCCCAACTAATGTGCCAATTGAGGTGTAGTCTATATGAGATAGACTTGCCGAAGAAGAAATGATCCACGAAAGAACAAATGAGAGTTATATATGACATGTTGTATTTATTTGCCTGTATATACTAAGTAACATTATTATTCATTAATATATATGCATATATGTGTACGGAGTAATTATTGCCGGGAACAAGATACCTTCGACCTCGAATTCTATTATTGTTCTTGACTCGCACAATGAGACTATAGACCTCCCGTTTATTGCGGAGCATATGGCTGATGTAATTACCAAATGAGACCCTGATCTTGATTCCGTAGAAGATGGTTGTTCTTCCCTCTCGAATGCGAAGGTGCCTGACTACGGCAATGATGGCGAGGCGGATGTGGTAACTTTGGACAACAACCTTATCAGTGGGACGATGTCCCTGTGGCTTTTACGAAACATGATTGACAACACTCTAGTCCAGACAAGGAAGATGAGGTACTCATCTTGAAGGTGCCCCTCCAACTACTATTGTTAGGAACTCCTTTTTATTCCTACTTTGTCTAAGCATTGTGCTATTTCGCGCGTAACAATGACGGATGTTAGCGCATGGACCATAATAAAGGTCCCTTCTATGTTGAAGGTATGAAGCCAATAGTGTCCCCTCTCTGACTGATCGGCTGCTTTGAACGAGAGAAAATTAGGGTGACCATGCAAGACAATTTATTATTACAGGGGCCCACGTAATAGCAACTTGTAATGCATGGAAATCCTGGTGGGCTCTGCGGGTCAAACAAATGATCACTGCCTATTTGAAACTCCTAAGTTGTTCAAATCTCTATCTAGTAGAACACTAACCGAGATAGTTACTATAACACTCTACAAAGTAAGAAGTCTGTGTTTGCCTACTTCGTGCCTTAGACTTCTACTTGTAGTACAAGTCGTTTGTGACCCGGTATCTAAGCAAGTGAAGATGGCTAACAGTCGGAAAAGATTTTCCTCAACACTTTGGAATTCCTATGTTTAAATTTTCAAGGAGCCTACAACAACCCAACTTATCCATTGTAGTTGCTACGATGGACCTCAACATTTGACATCCATTTGCCCCAAGGAGGTAGTATGGCACGAGCTGTAGTGAAACCCATTTACTGTACCCTATCCGGTATTCATGGAAACCATACCAACCATATTGGGACTCATGGAGCCCAATCAAAATCAATGTATGCGTCGCACTGTTCAGTGCGGCAAAGGGGTCCTCCCTACATCGGACAATCGAGGCCCACGAAGTATAGAACACCTGTTATAAGGACGGAACGACCACTCGATTCTCCCATTCTCAACAGACAGATGTACCATTTAGGCACATGGACGACACATGCAAAGAGATTCTTCTCGTCTTTCACCTCACATGCACCCTATCACCCACTACCTATATCACCACCACCAACACCCCCATCAGCACATCCACCCTCTCTATCCCGTATTTCACTCCATCGTTTGGGTAGTGCATTCGCACCTGGAAACCGCTCTACGGTTGCTACAACGCACAATTCGGTCCCGAGGAAGAAGTCATGTACCCTTACCACCTTATTTCTGCAACCCCCTTATGAGGAAGTAATGCACAACCCCCATCTTTTGGGAAATATACCCGCTTTTGTGAAACTAAAGACTATGGAAGAGTCGGAGACTTGAGGAATAAACAAGGAACAAGGTGAAGAGAAGACCTTACCATATTTTGTATAGCACTGGATGACTTACATCAACCGGATTGAGATGACTCCGAGGAGGTTTTCTTCACAAAACTAATTGCAACAAGTTGATATGGTGTATATAAAAGTTGATATATCCTTAGCAAGATTTTGTTGTAACTCATTTTACCTCGCTTCAAGGATGAGATGATTATGGTGGAAGGATTTGCATAAGCATCATTGTGAATTACCTTACCCTTATGCTTATAGTACACAACGAATGAGCTTTGCTTTCACTCAGTGACGATATTTATTCTAAAATAAATATCTAATTTCATCGATAAAGTTTTATACATGCGAAGCTCATGGAACCACAAAGAAGGAAACGTTGGTCAAGCCCAATTAGAACCTTTACCTGCAACAAGAGTTGAGCTCGAAGCTCTTGTGAACCAGCAAGTCGCTAAAGCAATCGTCCAATACGAAGCAATCAACACTGCAAACAACAAAGGAATAAGAAGAACCATATTGGGAATCGCTCAGGTGATAACTCTTGCCCTAGGTCCTGCCGAGGGCGGAGTAACGATGGAGAAATCGAATAAGAGTCTAGTGAAAAAGAAGACGTATGTGGAATCTTCTTCGGAAAGAAATAAGAGAAAGTATACGCATCTCAAGAAAGGCTTTAAATCAAGCAGCAAACATAAGGGAACCGCTGCGACTAAGAAAGTCAAGGCATTCGTTACCACGACTAAAACAGGTGATAAAAACTGTCAAGGAGAACAACGAAAGTGTAATAGGTGTGGCTATCATCACACAGGTCCGTGCATGACTCGTAGGTGTGGAAATTGTGGCAAGACCGGGCATCGCAAGGAAGCGTGCTGGTCTGGTACAGGGCAGAGGTTGCTACGGATGTGGCGACAAAGGACATTATCGGAAGGGTTACCCGAAGAAAAATCTAGCTCGAGGGAGTATTTTCACGAAAGAAGCACCCAAGGCACGCTAGGACTCGGACGTAGTTACGAGTACGTTCTCTATAAACCGACACTTTGCATCCGTTCTATTTGATACTGGCGCCGACCTTAGTTTTGAATCTATGGAACTTAAGGATATACTTGGCCTGGAAACGAGTAAGCTAGACACCCCATAATCTATAGATTTGGCAAATGGGAAATTAGTCGAAGTGGATAAAGTTATTAAGGGTTGTACACTTGGACTTGGGGAACGAAATTTGTCTATCGACCTTCTACTAGTTGGTTTAGGTAGTTTTGATGTTGTAGTCGGCATGGATTGGCTATCCAAGAATAGAGCTGAAGTTGTTTGTTATGAGAAAATCATTCGCATCCCTCTTGCGAATGATGAAGCACTTATAGTACACAGCCTTCATGCAGTTGATGCGAGGACGTTGGGCCCCCATAAGGCGGTGGATTGTGACATCCCACATTGGTTATGAAGGCGTAGAAGTGCCTCCGAAAAGGTTGCATAACCTTCCTCACTCATGTCATCGACAAGGAGACCAAGGAGCTAAAGCTAGAAGACATCCCCGTTGTGAAGGAATTTCCAGAAGTCTTTCCCGAAGACTTGCCTGGGCTACCTCCACAGCGACAAGCGGAGTTTCAGATAGACTTAGTGCCAGGAGCGGCACCAGTGGCAAAGACACCATACCGATTAGCTCTGTCTAAGATGCAAGAGCTTTCGATTCAACTACAAGAGCTGCTAGACAAGGGATTTATCAGGCCGAGCTTCTCACCCTGGGGAGGTTCGTTAAGAAGAAGGATGGCAGTTTCCGTATGTGTATTGACTACAGGGAGTTGAATAAGTTAACCATCAAGAATCGGTATCCTTTGCCGAGGATTGATGTCTTGTTCGAGCAAATGCAAGGTTCTAGCTACTACTGCAATATCGACTTGAGATCGGGATATCATCAACTGCGAATACAAGAAGAAAGTATCCCTAAAACGACCTTTAGGACTCGCTATGGACATTACGAGTTCCTTGTCATGCCGTTTGGCTTAACAAATGCACCGGCAGTATTCATGGACCTCATGAATCGGGTGTGCAAGCTGTATCTGGATAAGTTTGTGATTGTATTCATTGATGATATCCTTATATACTCATAAACCAAGGAAGAACACGAGCAACATCTGCGAGCTATCCTAGAACTCTTAAATAAGGAACAACTGTATGTGAAGCTGTCGAAATGCGAATTTTGGATTCGCGAGGTGCAATTCTTAGGTCACGTGGTGAATGAGAATGGAATTCATGTCGACCCTGCCAAGATTGAGGCAATCAAAAACTGGGAAGCCCCAAAAACGCCAACCGAGATACGACAATTTCTGGGGTTAGCAGGTTACTACAGGCGATTCATAGAGAACTTTTCAAAGATTGCTCAACCGTTAACAACCTTAACCCAGAAGGATAAGAATTCGATTGGGGTGAAGCACAAGAAACAACTTTTTAGACATTGAAGGATAAGCTTTATGACGCACCAATTTTATCTTTACCTGATGGTACCGATGGTTTTGTGGTTTATTGTGATGCTTCTCGACAAGGTCTTGGTTGCGTGTTGATGCAACGGGACAAAGTCATCGCGTACGCGTCACGTCAATTGAAGGTGCATGAGAAGAACTATACAACGCACGACCTTGAACTAGGTGATGTGATATTTGCATTAAAGATTTGGCGTCATTACTTGTATGGTACTCGTTGCACGATCTTTACTGACCATAAGAGTTTGCAACACATTTTCGATCAGAAAGACTTAAACACGAGACAGTGAAGATGGGTCAAGCTGTTGAATGATTATGATTGTCAGATAAAGTATCACCCGGGCAACGCAAACCTTGTAGCAGATGCCTTGAGCCGCAAGGAGCGCGCAAAACCTCTAAGGGTGCGAGCCTTAGAGATGACCATACAAACTGATCTCACTACTAGGATTCATGAGGCTCAGCAAGAAGCGCTTAAGCTGGATAACCTACGAGCTGAAGCATTACATGGAATGGAATCGCAGTTATTGCCAAAGGAAGATGGAACATTGTACTTCATGGAACGAATTTGGGTACAATTCTTCGCCGATCTACGCGCACTTATTTTGGATGAAGCTCACAAGTCAAGGTACTCTATCCATCCTGGATCTGACAAGATGTACCAAGACTTGAAGGACTTTTATTGGTGGCCCAAGATGAGAGCCAATATCGCTACTTATGTGAGTAACTGTCTTACTTGTGCCAAAGTTAAGGCGGAGTACCAGAAACCATCAGGGTTGCTGCAACAACCTCAGATTCCCGTTTAGAAGTGGGAACAAATATCGATGGATCTCATTACCAAGCTGCCAAGAACCCAATGAGGTCATGATATGATTTGGGTAATTATTGATCGACACACGAAGTCCGCGCATTTCCCACCAATCAGCGAGAAAGATAGCACGAAGAAGTAGGCAGGAGTTTATCTCAAGGAGATTGTGGCACGTCATGGAGTGCCCGTTTCCATCATATCCGACTGAGATGGTCATTTTGTGTCAAGGATTTGGCAAACATTTCAGAAGGCTTTTAGATCACAGCTGAACCTTAGTACTGCATTTCACCCTCAGACGTATAGCCAAAGTGAACGAACGATATAGACTTTGGAAGGCATGCTACGAGCTTGTGTGATGGACTTTGGTGGGAGTTGAGATACTCACTTGCCTTCAGTGGAGTTTTCCTACAATAATAGTTATCACACCAGCATTCAGGCCCACCCGTTTGAAGCTTTGTATGGATGTAAGTGTCAGTCCCTGTTGTGTTAGGCGGAGACCAGAGATAAACAACTTATTGGTCCAGAGTTGGTTCAGGAAACTACAGACAGAATTGCTCAGATACGTGATCGTATCAAGTCAGCACGTGATAGACAGAAGAGTTACGCCGACAAGCGGCGGAAACCGTTGGAATTTGAAGTTGGAGAAATGGTCTTGTTGAAAGTCTCCCCTTGGAAAGGCGTGGTGCAGTTTGGTAAACGTGGAAAGTTAAACCCGTGTTACATTGGTCCTTTCCGGATTATGGAGAAAATCGGAACCGTTGCATAAAGCTGAAGCTTCTAGAAGAACTTAGAAGTGTCCACGACACGTTTCACCTGTCTAATCTCAAGAAGAGTCCTACTCAACAAACAATCATCATTCCTGCAGACGAGATTCACATCAACGACAAAATCCAATTTACTGAAGAACCTGTTGAGGTTATGGAGTGGAAGGTCCACAACACACGGAGAAGTCGTATTAAACTCGTCAAAGTCCGTTGGAATTCACGTCATTGCCCAGAGTTTACCTGGGAACCTGAAGACCAAATCAAGTCTAAGTATCCGCATTTGTTTCATAACTCCCTGCAACCGATAACGCAGCTTGAATTTTGGGACGAAATTCTTTTAACGGGGGGAGAATGTGACAACTGGCACTTTTCCATGTAATTTCAATACAATGTGAACAGTAACTTGTAATATATGGTTGTGTATGATGAATTTATGATATGAATGATTGCATGATTTACTTTTAAAGAACTCACAAATACATTACATGTTGCATGTTACTTATCATTGTTAAATCCAACCCGGAACAGTTCAGTTAGTGCACAGAACAAAGTTAGCACAGTTATCAGATAAACTAGAAGTACTGACGGGAGTTCAGTACTCAGACAGACATCATGCTAGGACACAGAATGAGTCCCGGAACCAAAGTTTACACTAGAACTCTATGTAGGAAAGTAGGGGTTATAAAACAGCCTTCCGAGTGACGATTAAGCACCAAAAAGTGCACGAAACACACTCTAACTGCAAAATTCTGCAGAATTCAGTAAAATTCAGCAATTTAACATCAAAATATAATGCAGAAATAAGGTTTAATTATCCAGAATAACTTGTAAAGTGTTGGGAATGAAAATTGTCATAAAAGTTATCTCATAATACACTAAACTGCGCAATTCAGCACCTAAACAAACCGGTAACTAAACGAACAACTAGACACTACCCGAAACACCAAAATTGAAATAGAAACATTGTTTTAACATCATGAAGCTAGTTATCACCAATAAACACAATATTACATCTTAAAACACCTAAACACATTTAAACCTCTAACTAGAACACTTAAAACTTAACTAACATGTAACTAATAATTGGAAACTAACCAAGACCCCCCCCCCCCCATATGGTCGAGGGTCAACATAGGGGACCCGCACCCCATTTTCTTGATTATTTTTTTATGAATGTTGTGAAGATATCAAACACTTAAACCATTGTGTAAACATATGTTGGAAGTAACTTGTTAAAAACCAAAGATCACTTCAAATAATCATCACCACTCAAAATTCAAACTCGAAAACTTTCTCCTCTCTTCCATAGCTCAGGGCCAAGCACCCCTCTTCAACACCTTCATCTTCTAGCTCATATCCATACAATCTAAGCACATTCTAAGGTGAATCAAAGCTACTTAGGAAGGTTGCAAGCAAGGAGACTTGACGGACCATCTTGTGGAGCTATTACCCACCTCTTTTCTTCTTCATCTTGCATCTTGTTCTTCCCTAGCCCTTGTGCTAGTAGTAAGCTCTCTTGATCTTCTTTTTACACTTGATTTTAGTGGTTAAAGTATGTAGTAACTAAAGATTTAAAGAATCACACCAAAACAAGAACATGAACATGAACATAAACATAAAGCTTGAAATCATGAAGATCTAAGTTGTTTAAGTGTATGTGATAACCTTGTTTGTTGATTTCTTGAATGTATGGTGTAGATCACCACGTAAAAGCTTGTTAGATGATGATTTAAAACATGATCTAGCAAGTATGAGGATGAATCTTGAAAGATCTATGTTGATCATCCTTTATGTTAAGTGTGAACTTGTAGATGAACTTGATTTTGTGTAGGATGATGATTCTTACAAGTTGTAAGTCTTAAAAATATAAAAGTTTCAAGAAAATAAAGTTTACTTCAAGATTTAACATGATTTGGTTTTTGAAAGAAAGTAAACATGTTTTATGTGTTAAAATGGAACACTTGATGTATGGAAAACATGAAAAATTTCAAGAAGATGAATTTTTGTAGAAGTGTGTCATAAGTTGTAAATAATGAAATCTTGTAAGAATGATTTTTATCAAATAAGAATCATGTTTTTAGTGTTATTAAACCATGTTAAACATCATGTTAAATTACCACAAGATTTTATAAATCTTCAAGTTCATATCATCTTGTAAAAGTGCATGTTTATTGCTCATGGTAAGTTGTAGAATATCATAATCATCGCCACTCAAAATTCAAACTCACAAACCTTCTCATCTCCTCCATAGTTCACGGCCAAGCACCCCTCTTCAACACCTTCATTTTCTAGCTCATATCCATACAATCTAAGCACATTCTAAGGTGAATCAAAGCTACTTAGGAAGGTTGCAAGCAAGGAGAGTTGAAGGACCATCTTGTGGAGCTATTACCCACATCTTTTCTTCTTCATCTTGAATCTTGAATCTTGTTCTTCGCTAGCCCTTTTACTAGTAGTAAGCTCTCTTGATCTTGTTTTTACACTTGATTTTAGTGATTAAAGTATGTAGTAACTAAAGATTTAAAGAATCACACCAAAACAAGAACATGAACATAAATATAAAGCTTGAAATCATGAAGATCTAAGTTGTTTAAGTGTAAGTGATGACCTTGTTTGTTGATTTCTTGAATGTATGGTGTAGATCACCACATAAAAGCTTGCTAGATGATGATTTAAAACATGATCTATCAAGTATAAGGATGAATCTTGAAAGATCTATGTTGATCATCCTTTATGTTAAGTGTGAACTTGAAGATGAACTTGATTTTGTGTATGATGATGATTCTTACAAGTTGTAAGTCTTAAAAATATAAGATTTCAAAGATAAAAGTTTCAAGAAAATAAAGTTACTTCAAGATTTAACATGATTTGGTTTTTGAAAGAAAGTAAAGATGTTTTATGTGTTAAAATGGAACACTTGATGTATGGAAAACATGAAAAATTCAAGAAGATGAATTTTTGTAAAAGTGTGTCATAAGTTGTAAAGAATGAAATCTTGTAAGAATGATTTTTATGAAATAAGAATCATGTTTTTAGTGTTATTAAACCATGTTAAACATCATGTTAAATTACTACAAGATTTTATAAATCTTCAAGTTCATACCATCTTCTAAAAGTGCATGTTTATGGCTCATGGTAAGTTGTAGAATATTATTGATGATGAATTTTTGAAAAGAAAATCATATGCTAATAAGCATGGAAACCTTCATTTTCAAGGGAAACAAGTAAATTTTTTATCATGGTTTTAAATATAAAATTTGCCATAATTTTTGTTATAAAAATTACAAGTATTGGAGGTTGATTTTCAAAAATAAAAATGACTAAGTATATATTTAGAAGTCACAAAATTATGTGCTACATTTATATTGTTTGTATTAGTTATACTAAAAATTAGGAACCTTGAAAATAATATATCACAGCAAAATAGTAAAAATTGTAATTTGAAATATTACAAAAATCACAAGAAAATAAATGTATAACGTATACCAAAATATTGAACGAATCGAACAATGGACACTTTGGACTATATATATATATATATATATATATATATATATATATATATATATATATATATTCCGGAAATAAATTCGCAACTTGACAAATGTGATAAACGGTATTTTTGAAACCGAAGAAATGGCAAAGTATGGAGTTTTACAACTATTAGAAATATACCATATTTTGTCAAAATAGAAAATGTATTATTTTTGAGGTGGAAGAAAAATATATATTTTCATAAACAACTCAAAAATATATTATTTTGGTGGAAACTAAAAATATATATTTTTCTAACTTTAATCTTAAAAATATATTATTTTTAAGATATATGTGGAAGTATACATATCTTTATCAAATAAAATTATAGATATTTTTCTATAAAATTCTCTTAAAATATATATATTTTAAGTATATAAAGTTGGTGATTTTTAATTGAACAAAAATAATATTCCGGAAAATTATACATAAATTAAGTATAAAATACTTAATAAATACAAGAAAATACGTATTCCAATACGTATAAATAGATACCGTCATACACTACCAACACTTGGGGAAATACGTAAATACAAGTATACCTATACTTGAAAATATATATGTGAGAACCATACGACAAAACAAGATAAAAATGTATTATTTTTAACAAATTTCCGAATAATTGGATGGAAATAATTTAAGTAAAAATATCTTTATTTTAACTAATATTTATATAATTTGGAATTATATAATTATATATACAACATACACCAAGCTTGTAACTCAAAGTATACCAAAAATTCCAAAATAAGTCTAAATAAATAACTAAGGCTAAGAGTTGTTACACGACTTAAGCGTCTAATAAAACGTAGCACGTGTGTAGGTAGTCGTACGACCCGTGAAGAGAGACTTTGAGTACACGAGACAGCTGACGCAAAATAGTGAGTTCATGTCCCCCTTTTCTTTTAACTGTTTTCGAATTTATAACTTGCGGGGGTGAAATACATGCTTCAATGGTATGGTTTAGCTAAGGAATGAACTGTTAGATCATGTGGATGGGTAGGTGCACACTTAAGACCATAAATTTTTTTAAGACCGATGGGCAGGAGTGGTAGATCTATCGGGGGTAAGGATCCCCACTCATGGGTCCTTGTGTGGCCGCATGTAGTGACTATGTCGTTCCAGCCGGGTGGACCGGTACAAAATTTGCTAGGTTTGAGTCTTCCTACGCCATTGCACACATATTAATGTCCTTGCAAAACATTAATTGATCTATTCATAGACGCTTTACATACCGGTTGTCAAAAGAATACTCTCAAATGTGTACAAGATTACTCGAGCTCACATGAAAACACATGAACTCGCTCAACTTTTGTTGATGTTTTCAAATCATGTATTTTAGGAAATTAAATGGATCTTGCAGCGTTGGAAATGATTATAAGAAGTGAACTAAAAGTTTAGATGTCATCCGTTTTTGAAGGGTTTGATTTGTATATCTTATCATGGATAGGATATATGAAGCAAAGCCTTGGTTAACAGCTTTTGTTAAAAAAGTCCTTTTATGGAACTTAATCTCTTTTGGATGGTTTGTAATTTAACATGAAGTTTGTTGGTTGAAATTTAACAACTTGTGTTTGTAATATTTTTAAAACTTATGAATGGATGAACATCAATTTTAGTCATATAGTTTTTATTATAATTGAATGCGATGAAACTGATCGAGTCACGCGCACACGCTTCTGCAAAGTCAGGGTGTGACAACGTGTTTTTTTCATTGTGAAGCTCTTATCAAGGAGAATGCGAACCTGTTAATTGTTAATTATATTAATAATACTTTCATATCATATGTTTAATTTGTGCACAAAATTAATTTTATCTTAAACATTACTATAATTGCATTACCTTTTTCATGCAAAACTGAAACACCAAAATAATCATTTCTCTAAGAGCATGTGTAGTGGGAGGGGAAGATAATGCCCCCACACTGTATTTCGCGTCATGTGGGGTGGTCCGGTCAGCATGTGGGCATTATCTTAAAACGGCCGTAGTGGTATAATGCCCAAACCACTAATTACCCAATTATTATTTTTTTCAAATTAAAACTAATAATATTTCATTAAATAAAAAAAATCATTGCTAAAAATTAAAAAAAAAACCGAAAAATGCAAGAAAAAAAACATAAAATCTAAAGTCCATATTTGTTGCCGACACATTTCCTCTAGGATCAACGCGTCTCCTACGAGGTGATCGATCGGTATAGATAAAAATTCTATGTCTTTCTCCATTTGCCTCGATTTTTTATGAGAGCGTTTACCACGTTGAGATGCCCCGCCAATGGATTCGGGTTATGCGTCCGGTACCGTTTCTACGTGGGGTTCGGTTTCTTCTTGAGACGGTTGCGAACCGCCCATGGATGCAAACCCGTGTGGACCATGAAAGAACGGTTGCGAACCGCCCATGCCTAGTATTTGTGCGTACGCCAACATACTTGGATCCATCTCTAGAAAATTGAAGTTTGGTTGCAGTTGGGTGGTGTTCGGGCGATATGTAGTTTGGTTACCGGGTCTAGACGGAACACTGAACGAAGGTCTGAAGGGATTCATGATGTGATTTTTTTTTTATAAAATTTGAAGTAGCATAGAAGAGAGTAGGGTAAAGTTTATAAAAAATGAGTGAAAAGTGGGGTGTTATATAGGTATAAAAGTAGAATTAAAAAAATGTCTTTTTTTGTTTGTTACCGTTGAAAGCAAGGGTATAATTTTGAAAGACGTGCGAATTTTGGCGTTTTAAACAAAACGCTGTATGCAAACTTTTTTTGAAAAAAAAAAAAAAAGAGCCAGGGGCGGTCCCAAGGCGTGATTAGGTTTTTTTGGGGAAAAACGCCAAAATTCCCCACTACGGGTGGTCTAAGGTAGGGCTGTCCAAACTGCTCAACAATCGCTCGAAAAATGTTCGAAAAATGCTCGTTCAATTCCCGCTCAGTTTGTGAACGAGTCGCTCAGCTCGGTTCGATTTGAAAACGAGCCAAGCATGAGCAAAGGTCCGCTCCCTCGTTGATCGCTTGGTTCCGTTTGAATTATTTTTATTAAATAATTAATATATATATTATAGATTTTGAAGATTTATATATATATATATATAGGGGAAGGTTTAAATGAGAACGCTAAATATTTTGAGAACCGTGAGAACGAATGAAAAAACGCGAAAACTTGGTCAAACACAATTCAAATTCAAAATTTTTTTTACACTTATCATTATTATTTGAATACAATGTTAGAAATTTCAATTCACGTTTAAATTTACGTAAATTCATATGTAAAGAAAATTTACACATGTGTAAGTTTGCCATTTACACATGCAAACTTACACATGTGTAAATTTGTTATATTTACACACGTGTAAAAAATCTAATAAGAGTGATTTTGAGAGGAGAAATGAATTATTTGGTGCTGTAAATTCTTTTTTTTTTTATATTGTACTTTAATTACAATGAGGTTTGTATTAAAAAATTTGCTTTTAATTGGTTTTTTCATTCGTTCTCACAATATTTAGCGTTCTCAAGATAACCCTCATATATATATATATATATATATATATATATATATATATATATATTATGTTCAAGAGTGAACACTAGTGTAGCTTGCGAACTGAGTGAACTAATCCTGACTATACACGTGTGTAGATCAATGGCCAGGATTTGATGTTGAAATACACTAGTGTATTTTACGATTTGATGATGAGATCCTGGCCATACACGTGTGCAAATCAATGGCCAGGATTTGTTCACTCTAGAACCTCACCCTATATAATATATATATATATATATATATATATATATATATATGTATATGTATGTATATAAATATATATGTATATATATACATATATGTGTATATATATATATAGGAACAGGATCAGGAGAAAACGGTGGAAAGTGTGAGAACGGTGAGAACGCATCATGGCCCAACACGTGGCACGGGACATGATCAGGGTCCGAGGGGTTTTTTTGTCTTTTTAGTATTCTTCTCCTTTCCTGATTTTCGCGTTTGACATGCTGCTTTATTTTTTGCGTACAAGATAATTTTGGCGTTATCTAGAATCATTAATTACTTGGCGTTTTACTGTTTTTCTCAGTTTTCTTCTCGTTGAATTAATTTTTTTTTGTCACATAGTTAATTTTTTTGGTGTTATGGCTTTTTCAATGTCATTTTTTGGCGTTTTGGATCTTTTTGTTAAGAATTGATTACCATAGATTAATATTTTATAAAATTACAATAATATGAAATAAAAATTAACTAATAGTCTTCCGTGGGTGGGATACATCAGAGATATACCCATCGCTTTATTCATCACTTTCTTCATATTCATCATCATCAAATTTTATATTTGTGTGTAATGCCATTAGCTCTTCTCTTCTTTGCTGCAGCCTATTCTTGAATATCACTGCATCCTTGGATTTTGGATCGTTTGAAGGTGCTAAATAACAGAGTTGTTCAATGATAGATAGCAACCCTGTCTTCAACATTTCTTCCATCGGCAATGAATATTGCACCCCGTTTTTATAAGTCACTTCAAGCGTTCCTTCTTCCTCGTGCATCATCCAACTGCTAAGTTTTGGTAGAGGAGTATCGTCAATATCATCATCATCTTCATCATCTTCTGCCAGAAATTTTCTCTTCAGTCTTTTTATTACAGTTCGGGTTCTTTCACAATCGTTGGCAATTGGAACCCCAAGGGCCAGGATATCCCTCTGAACCCTTTCATTCATTCCAAGCATGGCTTTGATTGTCCTTACCTTTACCCTTCTCCTATTAGAGAACTTTATGATGAATCATTTCTCTTTCCTTTCAAACCTCCATGCAATAACCTTAGCCATTTTTAAAGTTTTGGCGTTTTGGACAATATGTGGCGTTTTAGTCAATGTTTTTAGCGTGTTTGAGCTTGTGTTCTCATGGTCTTCTTTTATATTGACTTTTTTTTCCCACACATGACAGGTAAGTATGTCGTTTTGAAAATTTAATTCCCCAATATTTTGCTTTCAATATAATAAATGTTAGTAATTATGTTTTCTATCGTTTCATTTTACTGCTTTTGCAGTTACTATGTTTTGTTTTCAGACTCAACTGTTTTTATGGTGTAACACGTCTAATCTTGACGGTTATAATTTTGGCGTTTTGTTTTCCAATGGCGTTTAGATAACGATTGGACTTTTTTGTTTTATATTCTTTGCACATTGTTTCAC
Source organism: Helianthus tuberosus (assembly GCA_030545235.1). Taxonomy (NCBI): domain Eukaryota; kingdom Viridiplantae; phylum Streptophyta; class Magnoliopsida; order Asterales; family Asteraceae; genus Helianthus; species Helianthus tuberosus. The sequence goes on from CM060403.1 coordinate 144,942,895, forward strand.
TCTTTTTTTATAATAGTAGTTGTTCAAAGTAATTTTATTATAGTTTGGTAGTTTTTGGGGGTGTTTTTATGGCATGATGGCGTTTTACAAGCATTTGCTCATTTTGGTGTTTTATTATATTTTTCATTATAGTATTAAGTTGTTTATTAACTGAAATTACAAAACAAACAACAAATAAAGAAAATAAAAAAAAAACAAAACAGAAGTAATTTATGATCTAAATCTTCAGTGTCATCAGTTTTTTTTTTTCTTTTGAAACTACAAGAACTGTCACAAATAAATGGCGTTTTTGGTTTCGCGTGGTTTATTTTCTTTGTTCATGTGTTGAAGTGTCTTTGTGGATGTTGGAGACATAGATCAACCCTTTGTGGGTGCATGTTATCTGCCCATCGTCTTCAGTATAATCATCGAGGCCAAAGTAGCATTTATACTGGGATAGGTCTCTTCTAATCATCCAAACCTTCTTCAAGAACAAAGATAACAGAATGACATATGGGTGTCATCAGTCCCTCTTTTTTGAATTTTGTCCATCTTATGTAGCAAAATCTTACTACACTCACGTAACAAATCATTCAGCGAAACTTCATGCAAAACATTACTGAGTATCAAAGAAAAGATGTTTGTCATCATTGTATTTTTTGGCATTTTACATTGAGTTGTATTTTTTTCAGGAACTACTGTGTTTTTTGTGTGTTTTTTTGGTGTGATAAACAGAAGGTGGTGAGACGTTTCGATTTATAGAATTTTTTTTGGCGTGTAGTTTAGACGAGATATTATTTTTTAGAACAAAAAATGTAATTAACATTATATCCGGATGTAAGATTTGGCGTTATATATTATGGCGTTTTTTTTGTAGCCAGAGAGAACACAGAAAAAAGTACGCAGTGATAAAATTGGCGTTTTGTATTTATTTGGCGATTTATTTTTCAATGGCGTTTTATGTGAGAAATGATATTTTACCTTTTTTACCCTTAATGAAGCGCGTCCACGTAATCAAATTGATGTTATTTACGAAAACGCCACCGCGCCAATCTAGTCCATAGATTGTTTTGATCGGACGATCCATAAGCGTTCTCACCGTTCTCACACTTTCTACCGTTTTCTCTAAATCCTGACCCTATATATATATAGAGAGAGAGATAAGTAGCCCAAGAAACATACTCAGCCCAATTCAATACTAAAACCTATCCCTAATTACTAAAAATTCAAATCAGCATCTAAAAAAAACCTTTTGTTGGCGCTACTCAACTCATACGGTCACACTAAATTCACATTCCAACCAACAACTTCACTTTTCGAAGCCATTACATCCACCGGCTACTTATCTCTTCGGCCAACAACTTCATTATGCGCATTTGAGATTGTAATCACCGCAGGCTATAGGGCTCACAACGGTCACTTATCTCGCCGACTGCATCACCGGCTGCATCAACGGTCATACCTCGTCGGCTTTTGTTAGTAAGGTGTTGAACATGTTTTAAATAAGTTAAAATTTGTTTTTGTTGAATGCAGCCTTGTAATAGTCTTGATTTCAGTTTTGTTTTGTTTTGTTTTTTTTTTGCTGCACATGTTTTAATTAAGGTGCTGAGAAAAACCGAGCGAAAACGATCCGCTCGATTAAAATTCGAACCGAGCACGAGCATCACTTTTGTGATCCGTTTTGCAAAATCGATCTGATCGGATCAATTGTAATTCAATCCAAGCACGAGCAGACCCTCGCTCGGATCGGATTGGCTCATGAACACCCCTAGTCTAAGGTAAGTTAAAATAAAACTACAAGAAAAGTTCAGATTGCCTGGCATCTCATCACCCTCACCCTCACCATCATCTCCACATCAGACGATCTTGTTTTCACCATCTTCTTTTTCTCTTATTTCCACCTCTCTCTAACCTTGTATATTCATTTTAGATGTTCAAACTTTATTAGTTAGATTTTAAGTGTAAAGAGTTTAGAGGCCTTACATTTATACTAGTTTTGGTTGAATCTGAGGCTGTAGACTACAATATTGGTGTTTTTATTGTAAAAGTATGATTACAGTTCTTCGATATTGGTTTCTAGATTGTGATTAGTCTGGAATCTCTCAATTTAGGTTTTTAATTAAATGAGTAAATTGCAAGTTTTGTCCTTTATGTTTACATCAAATTTTAGGCGCTGTTCTTTTGACCAAAAGTTTACACGCGGCGTCCTTAACCTTCCAAAATCTTGCACTTTATATCTTTTAGACCAAATCTGGTTAGAAATCTCAGTTAATTCTTGTCACGTGCAATGCACATGAGGGAACAATGGTCTTTTTCCTTCAACCCTTTCTATTCTATCCCCCCCCCCCCTCCCACTTTCAGCCAATAACTTAACCCTAAACTTTTGCACCCCACCCTTCACATCCTCCCTCGTCTCCACCTTGGGCATTGCCTTCACAATCATGGGTGACAAAGACATAGACCCCGAGTCCTTACACGGTAACCTAATCGACCGTCCAAAGTCATCAAACAGCACTTGCTCCTTCCCCCTTAAACCATAAGGCTCAACCTTCCCCCTTGATAACCACCACCACCACTCGAATCCGGCCGCTTCCCATAATAATCAACTCCCCCTAGATCCCAGCCATAGCTGGCACCATAACCAGTCTCATATACCTGACTCGGAATATTATTATTATTACTATCATTATAGAGAGAGGATGAGTAGTGGAAACTTGAGGAGTGGTTCAGTTGGACGGGATTAGACGGCGGAGGGGGGTAATTGGTAGCGGTTTGGGTTGATCATAAGGTGGATTGTACGGTGGTTGAGATTGATAAGGAGTATCGAATTGGGGATTAGGGTTAGGAGGGGGAGGAGCGTATGGGAAGGGTAGTAATAGGAGGAAGGAGGGGCAGAGGCGTAATTGAAGGGTGAGGGGTGGAGATCGGTGGTGGAGGGGGGGATTGGGGAGTAGGGTTGTCCGAACTGCTCAACAATCGAGGATCGCTCAAAAAATGCTCCAAAAATGCTCGTTTGATTCCGGCTCAGTTTGTAAATGAGCTGCTCGGATCGGTTCGATTTGAAAACAAGACAAGCATGAGCAAAGGTCCGCTCACTCGTCAATCGCTCGGTTTCGCTCGAATTATTTTTATTAAATAATTAATATATATATATATATATATATATATATAGATAAGTAGCCCAGGAAAAATTAAAAGCTCAAGAAATATACTAGCCCAACTCAATACCAAGATCTAACCCTAATTCCTAAAAATTCAAATTGGCACCTAATCTCCTGCTACATACCTCGCTGCTGCTAAAGTTCAACTTATACGGATACGGTACAATTTCCTACCTCGTCGGCTACTTCAAATCAGCAGAGGTACAATCTCCTACCTCCTGCCACATATCTCGCTGCTGCTCAAGTTCGATTTTTAGGATCCATTTTTGTGCTTCTTGATATTGTTAAGAACATTTTTAGGATCATGATTTTAGTTATGTATTTTTTTTTTTTTTTTTTTTTGCTACACATGTTTTAATTTCGTTGCTGAGAAAAACCGAGCGAAAACGATCTGCTCGATTAAAATTCATCCGAGCACGAGCATCACTTTTGTGCTCGGTTTTGCAAATTTGATCCGATCGGATCACATCGATTGTAATTCAATCCGAGCACGAGCAGACCCTCGCTCGGATCGGATCGGCTCATGAACACCCCTATTGGGGAATGGGTTTTGAGGGTAGGTATATGGAGTGGTGGAGGTGTAATCGCCTTGTTTCATGGTGGTGGTGGATTTATTGATTGATCGGTGAGTTGTGAGAAGACTCTCGGTTGGGTTTTCTTGTAGAGGTTGACGACGACCGATTGCAGGAAATTCAGGATTAAAAGAAAATAAATTATTATTATTATTATTATTATTATTATTATTATTATTATTATTATTATTATTATTATCACCGGCAAATTTTTGCCTGTAACGACTTTCACTGAAAAACATGTAAGCCACATGAAACCAAGACACGAATATTCGTAGGTTGACCCAAACACGACATGTTTAATACAATTTTTTTGCATACTAATATTTAAAAAAAGTTACAACCAAAATTACAAATATATAATAAAATTACATTTTTATTATTTTTTGTGATATAACTAAATTGTTGTATAACATACCCAACTCGGGATGAGCATGGTACTGGACCGTTACCGGTACCGAATATGATCGGTAAGATACGGTACCGGTACCCGATACCAAATGCTCATCCCTATACCCAATCAATTTAACTTATGTCGTAAAAACACATTTTGAAAATAATAAAATATAATAAAAATGGGTTAAAAGGGTCAACCCACTGGGTTCGACATGAACCCAACCCAATTAGCTAAACGGGTTCAACATGAAACTGACCCAAATCCGTTTAGAATAAACCCAACTCTCGAATGGCATGTTAGGTCTTTGTCGTGTTTTCGGACTTTGTCAGAAGATTGCTTAACCATAACCATAACGGATGGCCCAATTATGGAGATACACTTAACCATAACCCATCAGTTTGGTCAATTTTAGTTATTTTTTCGGTTAGTGGTTTAGTTTTCAATTATGGTTTGTCTTTTGCACACCCCTACCGGTCGTTGCACTCGAGCGGCTGGCTAAAGGCCATGCCCTGCTCCTCGTTCACCGGCGCTCTCTCCCCATCTATCTCTCACTCACTTTTTCATTTTCTCTTTCTAGCTTTGTTTGCTCTATCTGGCTCTATGTCCCTTTTCTATGTGTTTGTGTGTTGGAGAAGAAATAAAGAAAGAATAATGGTGGGTCGGGGTTTATTAAGTTGAGATGTGAAATAAATGTAGATGGTTGGTTATTCAAATGACATTATACTGATTAGTATTAGACTAATAATACTTAATTGTTTAATTTAAATAAATGTAGATGGTTAGTCAAATGGCATAATACTAATAACAGTGTATTGGCCATTCCAGCTATAGCTGGGTGGTAGAGGCTCTTGCCTCTTGGAGAAAAGACCAGGGTTGAAATCCTGGCATGGGTGTAGTTTAATATTTATTGGTGTAATTTAGAAGTAGGAGTAATGTAACCTTTGCCATTCAAAAAAAAAAATAACAGTGTATTGCGTATAGGATCTGGCTTGTACTCTTATATTCACGTTTAGTATAATATTGTCGTTTATTTATTTATTATAACGAGTAATTAATATATTAGGACTAATTGGTATTTAAAAAACGTTATATATAGTTTTTAGAGTAAATTACAAAAATCGTCCTTTATGTATGTCACTTATTGCAAACTGTTTCCTTTGTCTTCAATAATTACAGAAAACGTACTCGATGTTTGCAAACTCTTGCAAGTTATGTCCTTTAGCCCTAACTCTGTTAATTTTTGTGGTTAAATCTGACCAAGTGGACTCCACATGAGGGTATTTTTGTGGTTAAATCTGACCAAATGGACCCCACATGAGAGTAAAATAACCAAAATACCCTCATGTGGGGTTCATTTGATGAGATTTAACCACAAAAAATTAATTGAGTTAGGGCTAAAGGACATAACATGCAAGGGATTGCAAACATCGAGTATGTTTTCTGTAATTATTGAAGACAAAGAACACAGTTTGCAATAAGTAACATACATAAAGGATGTTTTTTGTAATTTACTCTAGTTTTTATTACGAGATTTATTTATACAAATATCATACGGTTTCTCGTTTGCAATAATAATAACAATAATAATAATAATAATAATATAATTATTAGATATTTATTTTGTCGTTTAATTATATGATTACTACCCTAATTATTAATTAATTAAATAAATAAATATTCTAATAATACAATGGTTTTTTGTGACGTTAAAACAATGACACACAAAAAAGAATGTCATAAATTTGTTAAATTTTGTAAACCACGACATTTTTTTATTGACACACGCTTTGGAATGTCATAAAATGGTCTTCTTTTTTTTGTATGACGCTAAAAAGATGACATACAAAAAAAGTGTCATTAGTTTATTTAATTTTGTAAAACATGACATTTTTTTCTTGACACAAGCTTCTAAATGTCATAAATTAAGCGTGTGTCATTGTTTGCGTGTCAAGATAGGTATATTTTCTAGTAGTGTGGAATGACCTCAGTGACACTTATTTGTTTAATAGCGTAATTCAAAAAAGAGTGCAATTATAATATGATGATCAGAAATTTTATCATACATGTCCAATATATTAATTCAACATGTATATTACGAAGCATTGCCATTAAAGATGAATTTTTGGGTAGGATTATTAATTAGTATTAACAAAAGCCATCCAATCGTGTTTTAGTTGAAGAAGTCCATTTTCTTGAACAATAAGCAAGCAGAGCAAACAAAAGTTTTTAAATATTAGAAAAATGAATAAAGTATAACTATCAGCAATAAAAAAGAATAGCTGTACCATCCAACTAATTAGCTGGCATAAGTTGAAGTCTTTCGTGTTTTCGTGGCTACTTTGATGATAAATAAATCTATTTATTATAAAGTTAGAAAACGTGTATAAATTAAAATTAAGGCCATATCGATATACTCTAGTCAATTTGTATTAACTTATGTAAAATTCTTTATAATATCAAACACAAACACTGTAAAACATTAGATGGGTGTTTGCACGATATGACAAAGAATATAATATACTATCACAGACACCGGTAAAACGTTTAAAATTGATTGTTTACATAGTTAGATTTCTAAATGAATTTCGTTATTGTTTGTAATAATACAATATCGAAGTTTTAGCCTAACTAATTTATGGTTTTTAAATCAATATTATTCATCTGTATATATTGTGTTTAATCACATAATTGACATGGATGTCTATTAAAAGATAATTAAGATAGTCAAAATTATTATAAAAGACAATTTTTACCTCTTAAACTCTTGAAATCAATGTAAAAAAAGACAATTTCTATGTATTATAGATAGAGTTAGGACAGTGAGAAATTTCAATCCCTATAGTGTACAAGTTTAGCCGTTAAAAAAAGAATTAATTACAATTTGACTCCTTACGGTTTGGGTCACTTTTGAACTTGCATCCGCTTACAAATATTCTTTTTGCTGCACGCACATATAGTCCATTAGTTGCAATTTGCCTTCCCCACGTCAGTGTTCCATTTATTTCAGGTATATTCTATTAGTGGTCTTTAACGGAGGAAGGGCCGGTAATTTCACAACCCAAAAACCCTAACCTTCCCCCCCCCCCCCCCCCCCCCCCCCCCCGAAAAAAAAAATCTTCACTCTGGCAACTCCTTCCCGTCGCCGCTGCCGCACCAACACTACCTCCGCTGGACCCAGAATCCACAAAATGGTTAACAATGTCCAACTAGTGATCCGAAACTCCTTATGTGTGCGATAAGATGGTTTGATTTTAGTGAATAATAGCTACATTTGACTTGATTTCTACCTATGATTTGGTTATAGTACATAATCATGTGGTTTGTTTCTATATAAAGTTGATCCGAACTTGATTTGGTTATAGTAGGTTTGTTTGTATAAACTGATTTGTGTATAAACATGAACCGAAAGGGATTATTTGTGTCGGTTTTTGTAAAGTTGAGTAGGTTATAGTGTTAACCGTAGGAAGGGAAATTATAATTAACAAAAAAAAAATAATAATAACAAAAATCTAACACAAAGATAGTAAACTTCCACTACAATCACAAAAGGCGCTGAGAAGAAAGAAAGGGGCCCACCTGTTTTGGACCGTCGTGAACGTCTAATCTCCGACGGAGAGGACGAGGACGGGATGAAGACGGGGATGGCGGGATGGGAGGACGGGCGTCGCACATGGAGGACGGATGGGCGATGGTGCCATACCGTCTAGCCTAATAGTATTTTTACGTAACTTGACACGTAAGCTTTCAACATATTTATCTAGTTTAATATTCACAGGTTATATGTTGTGCACGTTTGATCTTCTAAAATAGCAGACTTTGACCTCCACAACTTTTTAGACAATAATAACTTGAATACTTGATCATAGCTATGACTTGTATATTTGAACACTATTATAAAACTTAATGATCCAGATTTTAGAAATTCCTTAGTTTATTTAATTATTCCTTCTTGCTGATTCAGGCCATCTGTATGATGATGTTCCGAAATGCCGTGTATTCTAAAAAGAATATCAATGCCAAAACTAATTTGGAATTTACATAAGTCTTCTTCTTTGATATGATAGAAAGACTATTTGAAGATATCCAAAGTATGTCTTTCGAATGATTAAAACCAGGGCAAAAACACTAAGTATCAACTGGGACAATGGTGTGTTAATCCATTACTTGGCATGTAATCAATGTATGTGGGGGCTGGGGTGTACGTTTTCTCTTTGTTCGTGGATGTATGTCTTTTGTGGGTTTTTGGGTGACCGCATAGGCTTTGTATGGGTTTTTTTTTTTTTTTTTTCTAGTCTGCTCGACTAAGAGTTCCGAATAAAAAAGCCAGGTTATTTGATATATCAATGTCACCGTTCAAAAAAACATAAGTATTTTTAAAAAATTCCTACGACGCATCGGCATCATTATCCCCTTGCAATTATTATCATCAAAGACTATATATATCCTGCAAAATTCAATATGGTTACTCGTATCTAACTTCCGTACAAGTATATCTACAAGATATTTTGGTTAGCGTATCCGTGTATTAAACTGCATGATTTAACGCAGGCCTCTCTTTGTTTGTCATTTTTATCAGCAAAGAAGAGCATTGACATCCTATCCAATCCTCTATTCAAAATCATATGATTTAACTAAAATTCATTTTTTTAGTTTGTTTCTTAATTTTAAAAAACCTCATACATTTCATTCCTCGTATTTATCTATAATCAATTAAATAATACTTCTTTATATTATTTTTTCTCTTTCTTTCACTCACATCCAACAATAAAATATAGTTTGAAATAAAATACAAGGGATGAATAGTCGAAACAAATTTGAGGGATTGGTTTGTTTTCCTAAATAATTTGGGACGGAGGATAGGATGTAGAGGTGTTTTGTATATTATTATTTTTTTTTTGTCATTATTTTTCTCAAATTTAAGAATGAGAGATGAGATAGGATATAGGATATAGGATGTGAATGCTCTAAGTCCTCAACAAGAGCCTTTGTTGAGTATGCTTCAGGTTTTTTCTTTTCTTAATACAGGCGAGGCCCCATGGAATGTGATTTATTATGTACTTTCCCTTTGTTCTAAAACAATAGGATTCTCTTACGCGTTGCGATATATTGAAATTTTATAAATCATCATATTTTTTAAGTATAAAAAAATCAAAACTTAGTCAAAATTAATATTTATAAAATGTTAATAACAAATTAAAATTGAAAAAGTTAATAATAAAATATAATTTCTACTATATATAATGTGATGTTATACTACAGAGAGATTTCGATTTTTGCATTTGCTTTTAGACAAACAATCAAGCACGGGGAGAGCTGATCTTGATCTTTAAGAAAAGATTAAATAAAAATTAGTATAGAGAAATTTTTTTTTGATTTATAACGGTTAATTTTTAACAAAGTAACAAGTATATATAATATCCATAAATATACGTGATATCAGATGTATACTAAACCAAACATGATACATGATTTTATAATTAGTTATGACTCGAATTATCAATAGCCCTAAAGAATTATCCCGGCCCATTTTCATCACTATTATCATCACAATTCCGACTCTACTATCAATCTCAGATACCAATTACGGAAATCTTTGTAACAACAAGAAAAAGGCTCGGCCCTTATATTTGGTTCTCCAATAGAAAATTTGACTTCTGCTATACTAGTTACGTGACCATGTTAAATAAGAAAACATATTAAAACATAATAATACAAATTGCTTTAAAATACAACAAACATGTACATTATCAAATTATTAAAAGCGTATGGCGATTTTTTTTATTATTGCTATTATATCTTATAATTATTTTGAGCATATATATTATGTTTTTAAACTTGTAGCTTTAAGAGACGATGTTTTATAAAATTTGAAGCATGCCGTTGTGACGTTTTTAGTTTTTATCTATGTGTAGATATAATTTTTACTCAAAACCGAGTTGTAAGTAGTAATGTATAAGTAACTAAAACATAAACGTACATGTCATCAAAGCTATGTCACAGTTTGGTTTTTTTTTTCTTTTATAAAATGGTGTCTTTATCATGTTTGTTATATTGGTGATATAATACGTGTTATAAACTTCTAAGATACCGTTGTGACGTGTTTATTTTTATTTACAATAAGGGTCAAGTATAGTTGATTTTTGTTATTTGTCGTGAGAAATGAACTGATAATATCCGAAGAACATCCGTATTGGTATCGTATTCATTTCTCATAATTCTAGACATGGCCTATTTTAGTAATATAATATAATGCATACTTCGAATATACCATTGCAACGTGCTTATTTATCTGTGGTTCAAAATATAATTGATTTATTTTCATTACCATGAAAACCGAACTTATACCGTCATAACAAAACCGATACCACTACCATATTCGTTTTATATGGGTGTCTCGGCATGGCGGTATATAAGCTATAGCGATTGCTAGAACGATAATGATAACTAACAAACTGAACCGATGTTAGCCAAACAACATTGGTGTCGCTACACATGATTTTGTAGTGTTTGGTCAATGTAAAACACATATCGATATCCTACCAAACATATCTTTTCCGGTCCCTATACCAAGCGTCAGTATCATACTTGTACTGGTACTGCAACAAACCAAATGGATAACATAACGAATCGAATCGATACAAACCGAAAACTCGCTGCGAACCTTGGGAAATCCCACTAGTTATTAGAAAGGTATTTAAACAGTTACAAGAAATTATAACAAAAGTCTTTTACATTAAAACACGCAAGTAAATTCAATATCCGCAATAACTTATTGCAAAACCTTCTTAAGTTTTCTTTTTAATCCACCCTAATAGACGTTAACACATAGGGTTGCAAATGAATTGAACGAATATGGATAAAGTTGTGTTCATGTTCATTTGTTAAGGTTTTTCGAACTAATGAATCGTTCATGAACACACTAACGAAAGAAATTATATGCTCGTGTGAGTTTATTAAGGAAAATTCAGTTGTTTGTGAACGTGTACGGATTCTCAACACAAACGAACATTTAATATGCAACTAAATAAAAAACACTGTTAACATTAAACATTAGAAAAATTACAGCCACCAAATGATAAGTAAAATAATACTAAGTTAGACTTTTCAAAAAAAAAAAAAAAATACTAAGTTAGAGATAACTATCCAAAATTACTTAGACATGAATACATGATTTAATTGTAAGATTAAATATATTATGTATTAATATTTAATCTATAGTCATTATAATCATTTACATAATATAGATCAAAATATATAATAACCTATTAAATAATTAGTTGGTAATTGTTGATGGACCATATTACCCTTATTAACTAATTAGGTTTCCTCCTGTGTGCTTATATAAGGAGAATTATGTGGAGGTTAAAGGGTTACTCAGTTACACAATTAGACACAACCCATTAGCCATAACATCAACAATTCGACCTCCTCTCCTAATCGAATCCCCTATTCGATTTCTAAGTCCCCATCATCAGTCAGCACCCTAAGGAGGAACCAGATCAAGATGACAAGCATGTCGAACTCCATTACTGGATTCTCCACTGCACTATCTGCTGTAACAGGTATGTTTTTATTGTTTTCCTTCATGTGCAAACAGAACTGAACCAACATGTGGTATCAGAGCATATGTTGATTAGTCAGTTCTGTTTTCGTATCCATAATTCTGGGATTGAAACTTGGAAAACGGATTTTTTGTAACTTTAAGACTATAACAGTCGGTTTTGAGTCATGAAGATCGACTCGAGATCTCTGTTTTCGGGAAAAAGATTAATTATATGTTCACTCAAATTCAACTGGGTTATGTTTTGGCCGAAATCTGTTTAGAAAAACTATTAATATTCAGGTTTCGGGTTCCAGAATTTATGTTTTATGTTTTTAGGGTTCATCATGTTCTTGAGAAAATTCGATAATTCTGTTATGTTTTGGAATGTTTTAGGATTAATGAGTGTTTTTTTCCATGTTTGATCCAATTTTATCTTTTAACTTTATTCGAAACTGTTATTAGATAAACAGTTACAATTTTTCGAAATATGTTGATAAAATTAGATCATCTTAAAACAGGAAACAATATCTCATAATCCCTTAGATTTCGAATTTGCAGTTATGTTATCACAATTCACAGCTGTTAACAGGAAGTTTCGAGACCATCAGTCTCGACTCGAGACAACAAGGTCTCGACTCGAAATCATCAGGCTATTAAACCTTCACAACTCGAGACAGAGGTCTCGACTCGAGACCATTAGATCTCGACTCGAGACCATAACGTGTCAACTCGAGACAAAGGTCTCGACTCGAGACCATAAGGTCTCGACTCGAGACCATAAGGTCATAACTCGAGACAAATGTCTCGACTCGAGACAACAAGGCTGTGACTCGAAACCTCATTATTTAAGTTCGATCCGCGCTAACGGGTGGTTTGCTATTAAATAAATGGTTTTGTAATTTACTTAGTTAATTAATCAGAATCAGATAATGTTTTACAAAACCAGAATAGCTTAACTTGAATGAGTTTTTGATATATCATTTCTGGCCAAAGCTGACTTGATACATCTACTTATCGTTCAAGTATTACGAAAGCTATGTTGTGTGTGCATCATAAGCATGAATGTCTTAATTTCTGGCCAAAGCTGATTTAATTCATTCATAGATGGCATACTCAACAAGTGCATAACTAAAGTGATTGTTTCAATTTCTGGCCAAAGCTGATTTGTTACAACCACTTTGCACATATGCTTAAATGATTACACTTCTGGCCAATGCTGTTTTGTCTTCGTTTAAGTAGAATTTTTTAACTAAGTCTATTATTTTGATGTTAGTAATAGACAATATCACAGCTTCATAATGTAAAATGGTCATTATTTATGCCTGCTTTAGTTTAACGTGCCCTTAGATCACATTAGGACTTCTTCCTTAGTATCATAACTTGCTCATCTTATTTCCACTATCAGCACCCAACTGCGGGATTCCACCTTTGACTGGTGATAACTTTGCTGCATGGAAGGATGCTCTCATGCTTACTCTTGGGCTGCTGGACTTTGATTATGCTCTAAGAGAGAATAAGCCAGCGGACCTTACCACTACTAGTACTGCTGCTGAGCAGTTAACTCATGACAAGTGGACTAGGTGTAACCGCATGTCTCTCATGTTTATGAAGCAGTCCATAAGCAATGCAATCAGGGGAGCCATTCCTGATTCTGAAGATGCTAAAACCTACTTGGAACATGTGGAGGCTCAGTTCAAGGGGACATCTAAAGCACACGCTAGTACTCTTATTCTCAAGCTGGTGACAACTAAGTATGATGGGAGGAGCGGCATTCGCGAGCACATCATGATGATGAATGACATGGCCAATAAGCTGAAGGGGCTGGAAATGGAAATCAGTGATGGTTTCCTTGTTCATTTCATCATTACTTCGCTTCCTTCGTCCTTTGAAGCATTCAAGATCAATTACAACACTCAGAAGGACAAATGGACGATGAGTGAGCTGGTCGCTATGTGCGTACAGGAGGAAGAGCGTATGAGGATGGATCGCCATACTGATGTTGCAAACTTCACTACCTCCAATTCTAAGAAGATGAAGAACAATTATCAGAGGAAGGATGTTTCAAAAGTCCAAAGGCCTAATCCTAATCCTAATACAAGTGCACCTTCCAGCTCTAAGAACTCCTTAGGCAGTATCCGCTGCAAGTTCTGTAAAAAGACAGGACACATGCAGAAGGAGTGCCCTGACTTCAAGGAGTGGCTGGCTAAGAAAGGTAACGATTATTTTATGATACTTGAGTCCTATAATTTAAGTGTTCCTGCTAATTCTTGGTGGTTTGATTCTGGTTCTATGGTTCATGTTACCAATTCTACTCAGGGATTCCTTACAATCCGGAAGCTGGAAAGAAACCAAAGAACGCTTAAGGTTGGGGATGATCGAGAATTAGAAGTGAAGGCCATTGGAACATTACAATTAGTTATGAGAACTGGTTTATGTATTAAACTTTATGATACCTTATATGTTCCTGAGGTAACTCGGAACCTTGTATCAGGACCAAAGTTAGACATGGACGGTTTTATTGTTTCCCATGGTCATCGCAAACTCTCTATCCTTTATGATTCTGTTCTTTATGGTACTGGTATTCTGGATGGTGGTCTCTATAGATTAGAACTAGAAGATAACTTTTCCAAATCTTTGTTGTCATATAACATTAATGAATCACTCACAAAGATGGAAGAGAAACGAGACTTAGAAACTTCATCCATGTTGTGGCATCAGCGTTTAGGCCACATCTCAAGAGAACGATTAAATCGTCTCGTAAAGGATGAAGTCTTGCCTCCTCTCGATTTCTATGATTTTGGAACATGTGTCAAATGTCTTAAAGGTAAAATGACATTAGCGAATAAGAAAGGTGCCACTAGGAGCTCTAATTTATTAGAACTCATTCACACTGACATTAGTGGTCCCTACCAAATCGCTGGCATAACAGGACATACTTCATTTATCACTTTTATTGATGATTATTCTCGTTACATGTACTTGTATCTAATTAAGGAGAAATCTGAATCTCTTACAACTTTTAAAGATTATAAAGCTGAAGTTGAAAAGCAATTAGATCGTCAGATTAAAGTTGTGAGATCAGATAGAGGCGGTGAATATATGGAAGACATACTGATGTGGGTCAAGCTCCTGGTCCATTTTATGAGTTTTGTAAGGGCCAGGGGATTGTGAACCAATACACCATGCATGGTACACCTCAGCAGAACGGTGTCGCTGAAAGAAGAAACCGTACCCTTATGAACATGGTGCGTAGTATGTTAGCCAACACTAATTTACCATTATTCCTCTGGACTGAAGCGTTAAAAGCAGCTATTCATATACTCAATAGAGTTCCTTCTAAGTCTGTCCCTAAAACTCCTTATGAACTTTGGACAGGAAGGAAACCGAGTCTTAAATATATGAAAGTATGGGGCTGCATTGCTGAAGCAAAACTTTACAATCCTTTCCTAAGGAAACTTGACCCTAAAACAGTTACCTGTTTCTTTATCGGGTATCCTGAGAACTCTAAGGGTTATCGTTTCTATTGTCCTTCTCATGTCACCCGTATTGTTGAAACCAAGCGTGCTGCGTTCCTAGAGGATTTCAAGGTCAGTGGGAGCAGTACCAACCCTTACGAAGAATTGCAAGAAGTACAAGACGCGGGGGGGAGAGACTCGTCGCTTACTATTACTCCGATTACCCCTCTTGTACCCAATGCAACTACTGCACCTGAAGCTACTGCACCAACTCCAAATTCACCTCTACAATCAGAACCTATTATACCTCATGACGAAGGCACATCAAACACTCATAACCACGACAACGCTGAACCCGATATTCCACTCAGGAGGTCATCTAGGCAAAGAAGGCCTACTAATATGGATGATTATGTTACCTACCTGACTGAAATGGATCCAGGAAAGCTCAATGATCCTATCTCTTACAATGAAGCCATTAGCAGTGATCAGTCTTCTGAATGAAATAAAGCAATGATTGATGAGCTTGAATCCATGAAGAAAAATGACGTTTGGGATTTGGTAGAATTACCCAACGGAGCCAAACCCGTAGGATGTAAATGGGTATTCAAAACAAAACTGGATCCGAATGGGAACGTTGAACGCTACAAAGCGAGATTGGTTGCAAAGGGCTACACTCAGAAAGAGGGAATTGATTATCAAGAGACGTTTTCACCTGTCTCTCGTAAAGATTCATTAAGGATCGTCATGGCCCTAGTAGCTCATTTTGATTTGGAGTTACATCAGATGGACGTTAAAACCGCTTTCCTTAACGGAGATTTGGACGAAGATGTTTACATGAAACAACCTGAAGGATTTAAACCTGAAGGTGAGGAGCATCTAGTCTGTAAGTTGAAGAAATCCATTTACGGGTTAAAACAAGCATCACGTCAATGGTACCTCAAGTTTGATGAAGTCATGAAGAAGCAAGGTTTTATGAAGAATCAAGTGGATCAATGCACCTACCTCAAGATGAGTGGGAGCAACTTTACTATACTTGTCCTTTACATAGATGATATTCTATTGGCAAGTAATAGTTTAGACATGTTGCATGAGTCGAAGCGGTTACTTTCGCATAACTTCGACATGAAGGATCTCGGAGAGGCTTCTTACGTCATTGGCATCGAAATTCACCGAGATAGACACAAAGGGATCTTAGGATTGTCCCAGAAGGCTTACATAGATCGTGTCCTTACGCGTTACAACATGCAACAGTGCAAACCCTCCGTCGCTCCAGTAGTTAAGGGAGATGTTTTCGGTTCATTCCAGTGTCCGACAACAGAGGTTGAGAAGGAGCAAATGAGCCAGATACCTTACGCGTCAGTAGTAGGGAGCTTGATGTATGCTCAAGTCTGTACTCGCCCAGACTAATCCTGGTCTAGATCACTGGAAAGCAGCTAAGAAGGTACTTCGATATCTGCAAGGGACGAAAGACTATAAACTGACTTATAGAAGAAGTGATCATTTAGAAGTGGTGGGCTATTCTGATTCTGACTTTGCCAAATGCAAATATGACAAGAAATCCACTTCGGGCTATATCTTTATGTTAGCAGGTGGCCCTATCTCATGGAAGAGTCATAAACAACAGTTGACCACAACTTCCACAATGATGGCAGAGTACATTGCTGTTTATAACGCAACCTGTCATGGAATGTTGCTTAGAAATCTGATCACTAGACTCAAAATCGTTAATTCCATTTCTAAACCATTGAAGCTTTACTGTGATAATTCAGCTGCCGTTAGTTTCTCGAACAGTAACAGTTCGACTGGAGCTGGTTTATATCTCGATACAAAATATCTGTTCGTACGTGAACGAGTTGAGGAAAATAATCTTTGTATTGAGTATATTAGTACTAAGGATATGCTTGCGGATCCGATGACTAAAGGTCTCCCTCCTAAGGTTTATGAAGAACATGTTCGTAATATGGGATTTAGTAAAGACCTTATTTGAGCATATTGTACTAGCTTATGTTTTATGATTAATGAAATTTCCTCAGTTTGATTTTGTATGTCTCTTAGAATATGTTCAACCGGTATAATGGCATATAGACAAATAAAGTTACAAATCAAACAAAGGGCTTATGCGTATTTTGATCATAACGATTAGGTTTTAAATTAAGGCTATAGTATGATTAATGGGGGTCCTGAGTCGCATAATGATTCAACGGCTGTATTTCTCTGCTATAGTACTTGTTTAAGGCTAAAATGAGTGTTAACTCCTGATCAGGCTTATCTAATACTCATAGTAAATGATTACTCGGCTAAGTGGGAGAATGTAAGATTAAATATATTATGTATTAATATTTAATCTATAGCCATTATAATCATTTACATAATATAGATCAAAATATATAATAACCTATTAAATAATTAGTTGGTAATTGTTGATGGACCATATTACCCTTATTAACTAATTAGGTTTCCTCCTGGGTGCTTATATAAGGAGAATTATGTGGAGGTTAAAGGGTTACTCAGTTACACAATTAGACACAACCCATTAGCCATAACATCAATAATTCGACCTCCTCTCCTAATCGAATCCCCTATTCGATTTCTAAGTCCCCATCATCAGTCAGCACCCTAAGGAGGAACCAGATCAAGATGACAAGCATGTCGAACTCCATTACTGGATTCTCCACTGCACTATCTGCTGTAACAGGTATGTTTTTATTGTTTTTCTTCATGTGCAAACAGAACTGAACCAACATTAATTTATAAACAAATAAAAATATAACACTATAAAGATCTAACTAGAAAAATTCATGGTCCTTTTTCGTTTTCAGCATTGCGTTCATGGAACACTAGTAAATGGAAAAGATAACATATTTAAGAGATGTAGTTAATGAGAGTTAGTTGGATGTTTTGAATGACGATTAGATCACTTTATGTATGTGGTATGATGCAACGGGTTTTTGTTCGACCTATGGGAGAAGTTTTTGTTCGATTTCGGGTTCATTGTTGTTTTTTGTTTTAAGTGAGTTTTTCATGTGTTTCATGAGTGTTTATTTGTATTTTTCATGTTTTTTTCTTTGTATTTTAATAGGGTTCCTTTCTCTTAGGCCTGTGATCTAGATTCGTTTTGTTGTTTTGTCTAGGTTTTTGCTAGTCGGGTTTTTGTTTTCTAATTAAGTTGTAGATGTTATAATGGTTTACAATTTTAAATATACGGTTGAGACATACTTATTTCTAAGATTTGAAAAATGGTTGATTTTTTTATTTATCATGAAAACCGAACCAATACCATCAAAACAAGCTGGTATCGGCACCGTATCCGTTTTTATGGTTCTTTCGGCATGTGGTATATAAGCTTATAGCGCTTGTCGGTACGGTAACAGTTACTTATGAATCGTACCGATATCGGCCAGATAAGATTGGTGTCGGTACCAATATTCGTTTTTGTAATTTTCGATCTATGCAAAATACATGTCAGGAATATCTCTTGCGGTAGACCGAGCCCTAGTATCATACCGATATTGTAACAGACCAAACGGGTAACTATAACAAACCCGTTGCGGGGCTTATAAATTCCCACTAGTTGTTATAAAGAGATTTAAACAATCACATGAAACGATAACAAAAGTCTTTTACATTAAAACACGTAAGTAAATTCACTATTCACAATAACAACTTATTGTAAAATTCATTAAGTTTTCTTGTAATCTGCCTTAATAGATATGAACACACGTTACAAACCAATGCAATTGAGTGTTCACTTAAGCACTCTTACAATTTGACTCCCTTAGTTTCCGTTCCTCTGATAGTTCTTTTGCAAACCTACATTGTGAAAAGAACAAAAAAAAAAAAGATTATTAAGTTGTACCTCAATAAACGCAGGGTTTTTTTTATAAATGGTACCAAGGGCGGTTTCGTAACGTAGTTGTACCTCTTCAGTGCTTCACGGTTTGAACCACCATTCGGGACCGGTTCAAAGTTTCCAGTATCAGAATTCACACGAGAGACTAGACTGTCAAGTAACCGTTCACCAACTTTCACAAGCTCGTCCAAATTCTTCATTGTTGCAACATCCACTGAAGCCAAGTCTCCAGTCAATGTGTCATCCTATTTTTTAGACAGGAATACAGAAAGATATATGACACTATGGTGAACATAGATTTTAAGAGGAAAAACTGAATAGATTTCAATTCGTGTGACAATATTATCAGGTGGGTATAGATTTAAAGAGGAAAAACTGAAATGAATGGATTTCAATTCAAATTTACAATCACAATTTGCTATATTATTTATACTTCATGTAGTTTATGACTATTTAACTTTATTTACTGTATCAAAATTTAAATTATTGTTAGAAATAACTTTCCAATTAAAGTTTTTGTTTATAAGAATATTAGTTTCATAGGTAATTCATATACTATAAATATGACAGGAAAATAATATGGATCAACAGCTTTATTTGAAGGGTGACTTTCTATGTACAGGACCTATTGGTCACTGGGTTCATGTCGATGACATTTCCCCGTCAGCCCCGCTCTTCCGGACGCGATGTTCGATCGGGCCCCGGCCGTTGCGCAAGCTGATCTTTGCCCGGAAACCATACTGCCCCCACACGAGAGACTCGCTGGGGTAACAGCTGGGTAAACCGGGTTGCCCTCAGGACCGCACCATGCCTCGGTAGGAACGATCCATCATTGGGACATCCTCCCCCCGAAAAGCCACAGCCGGGTTTCGAACCTGTGACCTCCCAAAGGAAGACACAAGCCCAACCACATAGGACCAACTGGGTAATAATTATTAAAACCTTATTTTCTTTTTTAATAGTCAATGACACTATCTTTTAAAATAATAATATGTATTTTCTTTTTTAAGTTATTTGAGTTTAAAAAACCTTGATGGAATTTGTATTTAGTTGAAAATGGTCAAATGGCTAGCAATTTTACGAAATTACCACTAACTTGTTAGTACTAATTTTTAATTATAAGGGTTTTATTTATAATCAACCCCAACCCTTGATTTAAACTATTAGTGGTTCAGATCTGTTCTTATGGTTCTTACAGTTAGCACTGTTTGTACAACATCTCAACCCTGTACTTATAAATCAACATACTATTATATATTTAATGCTACCAATACCAATATTATAAGAAATTAAACCACGCCACATGATCTATGGACGTTGTTTTTAAAAAAATAGTTTTTTTTTATTTAAAAAGGGGAATTACAATGTGTGTAAGCTAAATTACAAGGTGTGTAGGATATATTTCGATGTGTGTAGAATAAATTTCAACGTGTGTAGGATAAAATTCTATAATGTGTAAGGTATATGTAGGAAAATTTTGATATATGTAGGCTTTGTAAATTATATGTTGCATAATTAATGATTAGTTGACTAATTAATTAAAGAGAGAAAAATTAATGAGATGGGTTGATTAATTAATTAAAGAGAGAAAAATTAATGAGATTAGTTATAAATGAATAACGGCAAATTATTTTATTCCCTGCTGTCTATGGGACTTGAACCCAAGACCTCCCCCTCTCCCAAAGTGTTTAAAGGTTTCGCCTTTACCAATAAACTACCACCAAATTGGTAAATGAATTAGTATTTTACCAATATGTCATTTCTTCTTTCAATAATTTTCTCCTTTCAATAATTTTCTTCTTATTTAATCCTCCCCATTACACATATGTTTATAATTGTGTATCGTCAAAGTTCGCACTTTATACTACAACATGTAGTTTTTTTTCATTTAGGGTTTTTTTAAAATAACAGTATATAGAGGCTATAATCAAATTAAAGAAAGTAAGATATTTGATTTTATAGTGTAACTTTTTTTTAATATTTATGTATTTCTCAACACATGTTCATTTATATGTTATACTGAACTCATGATGTATGACATTATCATATGTGGGTATGAACTACAATCAAGCATACCTGAATGCGAATATAACAACTGAGAGAATGTAAGGCTTCAAAGACGACATTGTTATGAAAACCAACCAAATCGGCACTCGCTTCAGTAAAAGCTTCAATCAACGGGGCTCCTTTACTGGCTAACCACCCAAGCACTCCCCATTTCGCAGCCATTTTTGCATTATATCGGGGTGGTATTATCTTCTCCTTGCCTGTCCCCAATGATATAACAAGATATCGCCCATAATCTAAAGGTTCGATTGGGAAGAATTCGGGATCTTTTTTCATTACTTGCCTTGTTACTTCTCCCATAGCAACCAAGGTCTGCCAAACGAGACACAAGTGTTTGGATTTGATAATATGATGTATAAGAGTACTTGCATGAGATGTACTCAATGTCTAATTATGCATGACAAATGTACTATGTACATGAGGTGTTGTAATCAATGATTAAAAAAGGTTGCACTTTGTGGACTTGTTATGCACGAAGTGTTTGCTAAAATTATTAAAATAGGCATGTTGACGATCATTAACAAATTAGACATTTAATTTTTTTCATTAGAAAACTAGGTAAAACTAGTATTAGCAAATTAGATATTTAATTTTTTTCATTAGAAAACTAGGTAAAACTAGTATCAAGGAACCAATCAGAAATCGCCAAGTAAGCAAAACCTGCTAAGGAGGCTTAATCTTAGCCGATACTAAAACAATAAAAGGTACAATGGGTCCACAAAATAACTAATCAAATAAATTCACTTATAAAGTGTTGGGCTCTATTTTAGCGAGTGTGCTAAAGAAGCCGGATCCATCTTTGCTAGCACATAAATGATTTGATTGGCGGAACCCTCATTTTTCTGTATTGGCTAAGATATCAAAACCCAAATAGCCTAACTTATACCTAAATAAAAAAAAAGGTCTCACTAGTTAAATTAAACTCATTTATAATTTTAAACCCAAATAAAAAGCCTCAACAAGTTTTACATTAAATCCAATAATGAACTTCAAACTGTACAAAAAAATAGACAATGATCTTAGGATGGCAAGTTTTTTTATCTCGCCTAGGCCCAAAATATTTTTATGGACTCTCTAGGACGAACCTGCAGCCTCGATTGCTAGTTTATGTCTTATTAGTTCTTTTTAAATCACCTACTTTTCTAACGAAAATTTCCATGTCTATTTTGTTAACTTCGATAGTCAATTTGTCTATTTTGATGACTTTCGGTGTTTTTTTTTTCGATCATAAGAAAAAATTAGAAAAAAATCATCCACATTATCCGTACTTGGGACCCCAAATGCTAAATCTCTAATTCATACTTGGGACCCCAAATGCTAAATCTCTAATTCATAAATGAAAGGGTTAAAAACAAATTTTATTGGATACCAGATTGTTTAATAATTTTTTTTTTTTTGAAAAATATATATATATATTTCGAAAACAATTATTTTCATGTGACAAAATAGTCAATCAAATTAATCTTTTCTGTGTGTATTTTAAGTATCTATTAGCATGTGTAACATGAAAAATGTATTCAACAGTATCTCTCTCAACATTTTTAATAAAATTTTTGTTTCTATAGAAACCAAAGTAACTAAATTCTTTCAAATTTAAGGAATTCTTTTAAGAAATATATGATTTTAATAGTCTCAACTATTTGTCATTGACCACTACAGTCTCAATTTCAAAAATAACCACTAACAGTCTCAACTATTAACATATTGGCCTCCAGTGGACCATGACTAACAGAACCCTAACGCCATTAGTCTCTGGTTGCCGGAAAAACGTTTTTAGCCGAAAAACTTCTTTTTTTGCGGGAAAACTCAACATTTTCATCCAAAACCTCTTTCTAACCTTATTACGAACCTTTGGGAATATTTTTCTAGTAAAAACTCCAATTATTGAGGTCGTCGAAAAACATATTTTTTGCTAGAAAACTCAACTTTTTAGCCGGAAAACACAACATTTTCGTCCAAAACCTCTTTGTAACCTTAGATCGGACCTTTAGAAACATTATTCTGGCCAAAAACGTTTTCCCGACGAACGGAGACTAACGGTGTTAGTGTTCTGTTAGTCAGGGTTCATTGGACACAAATATGTTAATAGTTGGGACTGTCAGTGGTTATTTTTTCAGTTAAGACTGTTGGCAGCCAACAACAAATAGTTAAGATTAATAAAATCCAATATTCGTTTTTGAATGGTTACTCCTACTCTACGTTATATCATTAAATTAAATAACTCCCCTTTTTTAGATTTAAACCTAGGATGTACACTTTAAGAAGGATGAACGTCTATCAAGTGAAGTATAACTCCCTTTTTCTAAGTTTGAGGTCTAACGTTGTAGCCAACTCAATAAAAAGTCGTTCACAAATATATACGTAGGAGTATTTCATTTTAGAGAGTTGTACTCCATGCATGAAGAGTTGTACTAACAAATGCTACTCATTGTAACTTACCGGGTTATTGGCCACAATGCCACCATCAATAAGATTAAACTCCCGATCACCTTTTCGAAAACAATGAGCTGGGAGGTACGTAGGTGCCGCAGATGTACCGATGCATATGTCCGATAATTGTGCATCCATGCTAGGTTCTCTTGGCACCTTCGAACCACAATTATTAATTTTATTCAATCTTAAACAGCTTCAACTTCTTAATTAATAATGGAATCGCGCAAAAACTAGCTACTTGCAACGTTTTTAATTTAACTAGAAACTTTCAGTTACTGTTTAATATCCTAAAGAATCTCTAATGAGGCTAAATCACAAAAGAAAAATTCATTTTGTCTGAGAAAATTAACAAAATAAACTTACTTGTTTGTAATTACGAAAATAGACGTTTGACCTTTTCTTTTTATGTTCAATTTACTTTAAAAGCTCGTGTCACCAATCACCGAAAGATTAACTAGACACTCGATTAAAATCTTCAGTGCGATCCACTAATAGAAAAATGTCAGTTTGTTACGAAAATTTCCAACGCAAAAAAATGCGTTACAAATTCGGACATATTTGCAACGCATTTTTGACGGAAAAAAAATGTGTCACAAGTGCGTTGCAAAACTTTAAAGCTCTAAATTCATCACAAATTTCCAACACCATATTTTTGTCGTAAATGCATTAAAGATTGCGTAGTAAATGCATAGCAAATAGTTTTCAACGGGTTTTTTTCCACCATCAAGGTTTTGTTGAATTTGCTACGCAATTGTAACAGTAAAGCTTGTTAGAAAATGCCAAATTTCTAGTAGTGCGAATCTTCTAGTCGCTTTAATTTTTTTTTTTTTTAATTTATGGGTATCTGGTGCAACAATGAATCTGATGCGCTAAAATGATATAACCAGCCGCACCATTTCAAATCTGCTACGCCAAGCTGAAAGCCGCGGGGCTATAAAAACACTTGTGGCTCTTGCTTGGTCAGTAATATATAAAAATTCAAAGCTATTTTGTTAATTTTCTCGGTAAAAATAGATATTTTGTTAATTCAAAGCCAAAATTGGGAGGGTTTTTTTTTTTTTTTTTTTTTTAAACAGACCTGAAATGAGCTAAAGATCACAGGTTGCATTTTCTTTATGTCAAAAGTAGGGATGACAACGTTGGTCAACGTCTGATTCAACTTTGTTGTTCCTAGTATGTCCGTTACAAGGCTTCTAAGGTACTTCCCGTTGTACTTTGGGCCTAGAAGCGCCTTGAACAGCCTTATAATGCAAGCAAATGGCCCCCTAAATTTGCTCCAGAAAACATAAACAATCATGAAATATAAA
Organism: Helianthus tuberosus; assembly: GCA_030545235.1. Taxonomy (NCBI): domain Eukaryota; kingdom Viridiplantae; phylum Streptophyta; class Magnoliopsida; order Asterales; family Asteraceae; genus Helianthus; species Helianthus tuberosus. The sequence goes on from CM060403.1 coordinate 144,967,662, forward strand.
GTATTCAGCATGATGGTGATTAATGAAGATCTTGGAGTTCATATTTCATCTTACCTTCTTTGTGGGAAAATTTTGGGAGTGTTTTTAAGATAAAATGGAACGATGTCTTTAGCAGCATACAAAGGTCTGTTATTTTTGTCCGGAGCCGTTAGCATTACTGTCACTAGACCACCGGTGCTTGTTCCTGCAATCACATCGAAATAATCTGCTAGCCTCGCTTCCTCGCCATCTAATTCCTGCACACATATACGTGTGTGTGCTTATGTTCTCATGTATCAATAATCCTACAACGATTAATTATCGATGCAAGTATCACAAATGGTCTTGTAAAAGTGATCTAGCAACGTACCCTTGAATTTTTTTTTATTAATTAGCAGGTAGTTTAAGAACAAGATTGGCACGAGTTTTTTTTTTGGGAACTTCTTGTACTTCAAGGTAATTCACTATCCATGGATGGTAAGCGAATTCCATAGAGTTTGGTGGAAAAAAATGATTAATTAGTTTGGTGAAAAACTCTATAGAGTTCGCTTACAGGAATAGCAAACTGTCTAGAAGTATAAAAGTTTAAAAAAACACCATGATCGAAGTATGTACCAGTCAGTCACACGTATCTAAAACAACCTACTTTCAAAAAAAAAATCCGCAACCCTTCGAGTCGCTTGTTCAAGTGGCATTAGCTAGGTCCCAAGCAATTTTTTTCAATGTATGTATATTCAGTGATTCATGCATGCATTTGAGAATCATACCTGAAGCTGTGACTCAAGGTACTCGAGAATGACACCAGGAATGACACCTCTGATGCCTCCACCGTCTATGCTAAGAACGGTTATGCGCTTTCCGGTATTTGGTGGTCGGGTTCCTACATGGTTTGTTTTTGGCCTTTCGCTGGTCATCGACAATTCGTAAGAGGTATAGAGCCTTGACCTAAGTTGGAGTGATGTGCTTTTACTTTTAAACCTTGTTAAGTTTGATTTTCTAATGTTTGTCCATTTGAACTAATCGAGTACCAACCTTGTTTTATTTAACATATCATAATAGGTGGTTGACCGAAAAAAGTTAACATTATTCTTCTAAAATACTACTTTTATCATGGTATATGTTAAAAAAAGACTTAGTACTCAAATAGTTAAAATGAACTAAACGAGTACCAACCTCGTTTTTTTTATCCGTGGTTAATTTCAAAAGGTTAACCTTCTTCTCCTAAAATACAAACTTTGTTTTATTATGGTGTATATATGTTAAAAAGAATGGAGTTGGTACTCAAATAATTAAAATGAAGTAAGGGTGCATTTGTTTCACTGGAATTCAGTGATATTAGAATTAATCTGAATTCTAACTCTTAAGGTGTTTAGTTTACATAATTTGTTTGAATTGGAATCTCAATTACAAATTTCCAATCTTTAAGTGTTTGGTTGACAAAAGAATAGGAATTGGGCATAAATTCCTTTAACTAGAGGAATTCAAAATTCTTTCTACATACGAAGGAATTCAAGTAACCTCATTGGAATTTTCGATCAGTTGATGTCGTCGCATCCGCCACCACATCACCATCCATCATGCCCGACCTCTTGGTCATCGTCTTGACCCGACCCGGCCCGCCGACGACCCGCACCGTTTCGACACACATCATTTCCACCTGAACCATTTTGACGTGCACCATTTCGACCCGTACCGTTGTGACGCGCACAGTTTCAACCCGTACCATTGCGACAAGCACAGTTTCGACCTGAACCGTTTCGACACGCACCGTTCCGACCCGAACTGTTTTGATCTGAATCGTTTTAACGTGCACCGTTTCGACCCGTATCGTTTTCGACCTGAACTGTTTCAACCTGAACCATTTTGACTCGTAGTGTTTTGACAAAAACCGTTTCAACCTATGCCGTTTTGACTTGAACCAAGGGTGGTGGGGTCGGGGTGATAGATCCCAAATTATTTAACAACTAAACACATCAAAATTGGAATTGAGATTCCAATTCCAACAATTTCCAATTCTTATTGAAATGTTTAAATTCCAAATCAATTAATCCAAATTCTCATTCATATACAAATTCACATTCCAAAACATTTTGTGAACTAAACACGCCATAATATTATGAACGCAAAAAGGAATTTAACTCTTAAAATTTAAAGGCTTATTGGATTTTATCACCTCCAGCTATTAGCTGTTGGTCGCTGCCACCCCCAACTTAACACTCAGTTTGTTCTGGCACCACTATGTTAACTAAGCACAATTAGGGTTTTTGCCTACATGTTACCCTTTTTCCAACATGGCTATTATGACGTGGCACATGCTCCTTTCTCATCAGCTTAAAAGCCTTGTAAAGTGTAGAACAAAACCCTAATCTTCATCAACATGCCCTCATGGTCGAATCGAGACCAATTCAAGCACTAATTTCCTCCATATTCATCCATTAATCCGAAATACACACCCGAAGTTCGAATCGAGACCAATTCAAGCCCTAATTTCCTCCATATTCATCCATTAATCCAAAATACACACCCTAAGTTCGAATCGACATGAGTTACTCTTCCAATTCTTCATGTAGTGTAAACAAAAACTATAAAATATTCAAGGTCGATTTGGAGGGAAACTTGTATTGTCATCATGAAATTGTTGCAGTTATTCGTGTGGCTGGTCGAAAAGTGTTTGACATGGTAATGAATTTTATGGTTGTTCACAATGGCCTGTAAGTTCTTTCCTTATGGATCAAATTTATTTTTTTGTTTGAAAATCTGAAGTGGTAATCTTTGTGTGTAGATATCCGACTGCAAGTTCTGTATGTGGAAACAAGATTTCGACAAATTGTTCAAAGCTCATTCAAATGCCAGTTCAAGTGCAATGATAACAAATCCTATTAGTTACCAAGAGTTAAAGAATGAGAATTTGCAATTGCAGAACATGTTACTAATAGAAGAGAATAAGAATCTGAACGGACAAACATGTGCCAAAGAGTCCATGTGGAAGCAGCCATTTGTATTTACTTTGTTATTTGTCATTGCCCTATGTTTGTACTTGTTGAAGTAGTTATTATATTTGATTGTATACTATTGAACTTATGAATGAAATTCCACAATTCCCATATATGTTATTGATGCACCATACTTGGTAAATTTGATAATAGCCATTGCAAATGACCAAAATAACCATAAGAGTCTATGAGTGGTAACTTACCAAATGACAAAGTGACCACAATTCCCATATGTGTTAATGTAGTCCCTTAGTGACCATAATGCACTGCACTATAGTGACAAAATGACAAAGTGACCACAATAGCCATTGCAAATGACCAAAATAACCAAAAGAGTCTATAAGAGGTAACTCCACTGCAGTGACCAAATCACAAAGTGACCATAATCCACTGCACAAAGTAACCATTTGCAAACAATAAGGCAGTGACTATAACCATAATGCACTGTAGCCACAATAAACATAATGCAGTGCAGTTACCAAGCTTCTATTTCCAAACAACCATAGTGTAATTAAGAAACAGTGCAATGTTATACAAAAGAACCTACATTATTTGCCTACATCATATGCCTACATTGTCCAAAAGGGGCAGTACATAATATCAGTTGACTTAGCAGACTTTTTGGATTGGGCTTTTGGTTACTGGGCATTTGGTTCAGTGGGCTTGAAACTGGAGTGGGCTTCAGGTATACTTATTGGACCTTGTTGCATAAGTACTTCAAGAAATGGTTCAGACCAGCCAAGAACCTTCATATCCAAGTCCAACACATCTTTATCATTATGAAAGTGCCTAAGTTCTCCATCATCCACATCCAAACCATACATATAAATGTCCCTTGAACTGTAAAAACCCAAATCCATTGCATAATCGACTAGTTCAAAGTAGGAAATGTGGTCAACATCTATTCTAACCAACTTTGATTCACCTCCGACGTACTTAGGTTGACCAAACCCTACTTCAATAGTATCACCATACCAAAGCATGACTTCCATTGCTTCCACCATATTCAATCAATGTATAAAATCAAAATGCTTCTAACCCTATGCTAAATCGTACCTTGAAAATGAAATATTAGGGCTTGAATCTCGTCTTCATCTTTGATAATCCACTGAGCTTTCGAATTAAGGCATGAATTTCAGTTTGGAATGATGGAAATTGAAGTTCAAACAAAGGCTCAAACCCAGGTTTTTATATTAGATCATGTGCCATGTAATTGACACGTTATTATGTCCACGTAGGAATGGGGTGACACGTAGGCAAAAAACCTAATTAAGTTAGTGCTCAGATAACAGAGTGTGCCAGAACAAACTAAGTGTTAAGTTAGGGGGTGTCGGGTATCAAAGTGTTAGTTGGGGGTTGTAGCGACCAATAGCCAATAGTTGAGTGTGATACAATCCAATAACCCAAATTTAAATAAGGAAGAAAGGGACGTATTAGGGTGGTGGTCGAGCGAGAAAGGATAGGCGCCGGGTTCTCCTTTGTTTTCTTATTTTTCTAATTTGCTAATAAATATATTATAATTGTTAAGTTTCTTTTTTAATTTAACTTTGATGATAAATATATTAAAAATACAAAGTTTTTTTTTTGAGTAAATTACAAGTTTTGTCCTTTATGTTTACATCAAATTTCAGGCGCTGTTCTTTAGCGCAAAAGTTGACAGGCGGTGTCCTTTATCTTTCAAAATCTTGCAGGTTTTGTCCTTTAGGCCAAACCCATTTAGATTTTTTAGTTAAATCTGGTCATGTGCAAGAAACATGAGGGTACTATTGTAATTTCAGCTTCCAAGGACTATTTTGTAAGATAAATAATATCAAGGGGTTATTCTGTATTAAACTTAAAAATAAAAATATATAAAAACTCTCAAACTCTCTCTCTCTCTCTTGATCTGAGTCCCTCCCTCTCTCTTCTCTCTCTCTCTCTCTCTCTCTCTCTCTCTAACATAGACCACCACCACCACCCATCTCTCTCTTTCCCATCGCCACCATCAGCCTCCACACACCACCGCTACACCGACACACCACTACCATATCCCCACCGTTCACTCTCTCTCTCTTTTAGACTTTACCCACCACCACCACCTCCCACCACCCCACAACCTTCACCGCCACCAGCCCCACCTATTGAACACCACCAATTCCACCACACCACCCAATGGTTTATCTTGCTAAATCTCTCTAAGTAACCTTCTTCAAGGTTTAATCAACTCCAGATATTCAAAGATCGTGACATAATTTGCAGATGGGGATTGCAAATAGGGATCTGGGGAGATGAAGTAGGTGAAAAGAGGGCTTATTCTTTTAGCAACTTGTCTTAGTTATCATCGTTGAATGGAAGAAGGCTGCTAACAGGCTTTGTTGTTTCATCTTTCAATTGTTGTTTCATCATCGTTGATCTCGATTTCAAGTTCTAACCTTTGAATGTGTATATTGTTTGCAGTAAGGGCACAAAGCGCGACTTCACTACGGCGATTCTTGAATGGAAGAAGGCTGCTAACAGGCTGGTTGTTGATGAAGCTATTAATGGTGATAACTCTGTTGTTGCGTTGCATCCTGAGACCATGGAAAAGCTTCAGCTTTTTAGAGGAGATACTATTCTGATTAAGGTAGTTTTTTGTTTGATTGTTGTTTGTTGTTTGGATTGTTGATCTAGGTGGTGTTTGTTTTTTGGCCAGAAGCACTTCTGGCCACTTATGTCTGCGCCGCGCAGAGGCGGGCAGACGTTTGGATGTTGCAGCTTGTTTGTTTTCTCGCAGACCTTTCATTAAAAAAGGTCTGCGAGACCTCTTCACCATGCAGACAATGACCCATGTCTTCTTGGAACCTCTTCACCACGCAGACCTCTTCTTCCCTGCCACCACCTCCACCACCACATCCCTGCCACCACCGCCACCACCTCCACCACCACATCCCTGCCACCACCGCCACCACCACATCCCTGCCACAACCACCGTCACCAACACCCACCTGCCATCACACCCCACCTGCAACCACCTCCACCTCCGACACCACCTCCACCTCCGACACCCCTGCTCCGCCACCACCTCCACCGATGGCAAACAAAACCCCCAAATCCCCAAATCGATCTGTTATCAAAACCCCCTAATCGATCTGATATCAAAACCCCCTAATCGATCTGTTATCAAAACACCATCATCGTCATCATCTGCGGGAAAAGGCTGGCCGGAGAAGGAGATGGCGGTGGTGGTGACAGATTGTAGAGAGAGAGAGTTCAAGGCTAGGGTTTGCGGTAGTGGTGAAGGCAGAGAGAGAGATCGAGGGAGGAGAGAGAGAGACGGCGAAGGGCGGTGGTGTAGTGGTGACGACGGTGGTTGTGTAAGGCGGTGGTGCTTGGTGGTGGTGAGGAAGGCAGAGAGAGAGAGAGAGCAGATCTGTGTGTGTGTTTGTGTGTGTAGGGTATGTGAAGATCTTTTTATATAAAAAAAACAAACCCTCTTCTCCTTGCAGACTGCAGACATTTGGTCCACCTCTTCTCCTGCAGATGCCTGCAGATGTGGTCCGCAGACTGCAGACATTTTCCCGCAGAAAAAACAAACAGCACCCTAGTGTTTTGTTGTTTTAGAGTATTGATTTGTCATGCTGCCATGTGATGTTTCTGAATAATCCCTAATTTACGAACTTGATTCAGATTTGTATGTGATACAGAGATGAATTGAGGGGTTGTGATGTTTTTTACACAAGAGTCCCTTGCTATAAGTTTTTTACACAAGAGTCCCTGAGGATGTAAAATGACAAGAGTGCCCTCATGTGCAAGGCATATGACCAGATTTAACCAAAAAATTTAACTGAGTTTGGCCTAAAGGACAAAACCTGCAAGATTTTGAAAGATAAAGGACACTGCCTGTCAACTTTTGCGCTAAAGGACAGCGCCTGAAATTTGATGTAAACATAAAGGACAAAAGTTGTAATTTACTCTTTTTTTTTATATTGTCACGTTGTCATCATACGGTCACATGAATGACATATATGCCATATTTTCATCACATCATTAATGCAACTTATTGCATCGTTGAAATAATAGGCGTTTATAATAATAATAATAATAATAATAATAATAATAATAATAATAATAATAATAATGTATAAACTGAAAAACTGTATATCATACTCACTATCCAAATGATGTGTACATGTAACATTACAAGACAGATATAATATAGATTACTATCGTGTATGACCTTACTAAGCAATTTTTAACGTCAACTTACAACTTACACGTACATATCCACCTATCTTCTTCTAGTTGAGACATCACATACATGTGAAATGTACGATGAATACTTGTTGATATGAATGTGTAATATAATATACAACAGTTTTCATTTGTAAGTTACTTGAAAACAATATGTATTGCATTTCTAGAAACTTTCTAATATATAAATTTATCTATGTAATTTAAAGAGTAAATTACAAGTTTTGTCCTTTATGTATGTCCCAAATTGCAGGCGCTGCCCTTTGTCTTTAAAATTGATGAGTTTTGTCCTTAATGTTTGCAAATCTTGCACGTTATGTCCTTTAGGCCAAACCCAGTTAGATTTTTTGGTTAAATGAAGGCATGTGCATGGCACATGAGGGTAGAAATGTAATTTCACCTGACACTTGTAATTTACTCCTTTATTTATTACTTCATCTGCCTCATTCGTTTCACCTTTCTTCTCCTTCAAAATTAGGGTTCTTCAGATTGTTAATTAGGGTTCATAATCGCCATGGTCAACTGCCATTGTGGAAGGGAAGCTATTATACAAACTTCATGGACAAAGAAGAATCCTGGACGCCGTTTTTATTCTTGTCCTGTCCAGGTAAACTTTCATCTTCTTCAAAATTAGGGTTCATCGATTATAAAAGGTAATGTCTTTTCTGAATTTAATGTTTTGATTTGGTCAAATGTAGGGTTCAAATTGTCCATTTATTGGATGGTTCGATCAGCAAAGGTGCCAAAGGTGCATAGATATCATACCTGGATTGCTTAGGGCTAAGAACATGTTGGAATCGGAGAAGATGCAGCTGCAACAAGAGAACATGATTCTGGAAGAAGAAGAAAACAATAAGCTGCAACTAGAGAACACGAAAGTTGAAGCAAAGTTAAGAAAATTGAAAAAGTTTTTGGTTTTTAGTTGGATCTGTTTTGTGATGTATGTTATGGCATTTTAGGCTGTTATACATGATGTGCAGTATGTGTAAAATGAAAAGATCTAATTTTGAATGACAAGATCTATGTTTGTGAAGTATTTTATGCCTTTTTGGTTTGTTATATGTTATGTGCAGATGTAATTTGACAACCCATGTAAACTGACCATAATGTAAACAAGCCAAACAGACCATAACAAACTGCAGATGTAAACTGACCAAAACAAAGTGCAGATGTAAACTGACCATAAACAAAGTGCAGCGATTGACATCTAAACAAGCCAAACAGACCATAATGTGAAGTTTATAACCAAAAACATGTGCAGTTTATAACCATAACAAAATGACCATAATGTGCAGTTTATAACCATAACAAAATGACCAAATACTTACCATATTATAACCAAACCTGATTCATGTTCCAAATACTACCAGCATTCCACAAACATCTAAATAGTAGCAACCCAAAAGACATAAAGAAGTTCACAAACATCTAAATAGTACCAACCAACATTTTCAAAAGACATAAAACAAGTTCAAAAGACATAAAAGAGGTTCAGTTTGCTGCTGCCTTTCTTTTCTTCCCTGCCTTGCCACTCTTCCCTAATTTGCCAGTGTTGACAGGTTAACCTTGACCCTTGCAAGCCCTGGAATTATGTCCAGTCTTCTTACACTTTGAACATGCTCCTTTAGTGTGCTTTTTGGACAACCTTCCTGACTGGGTCATCTCTTCAAGCTCCACAGCAGATCTTTTCCTCAATTTCTTGGGTCTTCCAACCTGGATGTGATGTTTTGGGGGTGTAATCGTTGTAGGAGCATGTACCCTTGTCCATAAAGTCCTACCATTGATAGGGTTCACCCTAAAAGAGTATACATGTTTCCACCTCTCCATTGTATGAACCGTATGTACCAAACTCTCCAAAGCACCCACCCTGCCCCCATTAGCAGCTTTCTCCCAAATTACAGCCACAGCATGTCTGCATGGCATTCCTATAAAACATATGCGACCTTTAGACAAACATCCAGTTAACAACTTCAAAAAATGAAGAGTGAGTTACCTGTTATCTCCCAGGCTCTGCAACTACATGTCCTTGCAGTCAAATTCACTACACGAGCATGATTTGGCTTTCCACTAACCTGATACAAATCCCCCCATTCCACTGAACATGGTAAGCAGCTGCATCTCTTTGATCCCTTCAAAAAGTTCTGTTTCCTTGGGTGTAAGCAAGCCTTCACTTCTCTCAATTACGTTCAACACAGTTACTATTCTCCTCATTAGATACTCCCTTATGTATTCAAGGGCTGATATGATAGGCTTGTCCCTGCCTTCTACTATCTTTCCATTGAAAACCTCACACATGTTATTAAGCACTATATCAGAAACAGCCCTCCCTATGCCAAAAGTAGGAACAAATGAATACATAAGTGATAGTGAAAAACAAAAAAATTACCTGAAAAATAAGCCCTTGACCAATGTAAAGGAGGAATCTTTGACAACCATAAGTGAGCTTTCTTGTTGAAAGCCTTTAATTCTTCCATAGCAACTGATAATTCTAGGACTGTTGTTGCACAAGCACAGTTCCAAAGCTTATCCTTGTAGAGATCTCCTTTGAAAGTAACTTTCATGTTTTCATGTATGTGGCGAAGACAGTATCGATGCTCAGCACAAGGAAACAGTTTTGAGATTGCAGGAAGTATCCCCTGCACAATATATTGCAATTAAAAGACAGTTCACAAAGTAAAAGACAGTTAACAAAGTTAAAGACAGTACCTTTTGCCTATCACTTATGAAAGTAAAATTTGAGTAAGTGCCTAAACCAAGATCATCACCTAAAATCTCTAAGAACCAAGTCCATGACTCTTTGTTTTCAGATTCCACTATTGCATAAGCAACATGGTAGATCCCATTATTGCAGTCAACACCCACTGCACTTAACAGTTGCCCTGGGAATGGTCCTTTCATGAATGCACCATCTAGACCTATGAAATCCCTTCCAATTGCTTTGAAACCCTGCTTTAATGCAGCCAAACACACATATATCCTTCTAAATTGTCTGGTATTATTCCCTGGATCTGGATTAGCATCAACCTCAATCTTAACAGTTGTACCTGGATTTTGTTGGATGAGTTCACGAGCATAATCCCTTAAGAGTGTATACTATTCAGCATAGTCTCCTTCGACATGCTTCTTGGCTATGCACTTAGCCCTATACGCCTTCATTCTTGAAACTCCAACTGAATACCTCCTTTGAAACTGTTCTTGTACAGCCTTAACTGGTATTTCTGGGTTCTCTTCAATCTGCTCTAGCATCTCTTGTGACAGGAACTTTGAAGGTCACGCATAATGCTTCCTGGTTGTAATACATGTGTGGTCAGTAATTAGGGTTTTGACAACCCATGTTTCAGCATTTTTTTCTTTTGAAATCAACAAGACCCAAGGACATTGATATTGATGGGGGTTTGTCTTATTCCCCCTACCACCCACATTTATTTCAACTTTTTCTGATTGGTCCCTGTGTCTTTATTCTTTTCAACAGAAACACCCTTCCCCTTTTTTTTCTTACCTTTTTTCCCCTTGTCTTCACTTTTATCCATCTCAACACTTTTTTCTTTACCTTTGGCTTGGCTGACATGTACCCCATTATCATCTACCTCAAAGTCAGGTTTTGAGCCTTGACACACTGCCCTAACCCTGTTGTGATCATCTTTGATAATCTTTATAATCCTTCTACTTTCAACAGCATGTTTTTTTATTAGCTTTTTAGCTTGTTGCTTGCTGGCAAACACCTGCCCAAGGTAAAAGTTTACAATATTCTCATTTGATCTTCTTATTTGGTGCAGCAAATGTTTCCTGGTGCCTGTATGATTATCATCAGATTCAGAACCACTGTTAAACTTGTCATTATCTAATACATCCCCTTCCATGTCTTCATCAACATTCCTGTGTTCATTAATGTTGTCCTCAACTTCCATATCAACATTAGCCCTATAGTCACTCATGTCCACTTCATGATCACTCATAGTATTCTTTTCATCCACTATGTAATCACTATCATTATCACTCCTACCTTCACTACCATCCCTATCCTCACTACCATCCCTATCATCAGTAACATCCATATCCTCAATAACATCCCTACCCTCAGTAACATCCCTACCCTCAGTAACATCCCTATCCTCACTAACATCCCTACCATCACTAACATCCCGATCCTCATTGACATTCACTTCAGTCTCAACAAATGTTGGACTAGCTGCCACCTTACTGCTGGATTCACCATAGTCAATATTATGTCCAACATTTACATTTCCACTCATAGGATTAGGAACTATGGCATATGGTCCAATTTCATCTATTTCTTCAATGGTGATGCTAGGTCTAGGAGGTTTACTAGGTGAGCTAAACAGTTCCTTCATGTTTTTCAAGCCATGAGTGGTATATACATGGATCATCTTGTGCATTTCAACATACCTAGCCAAGTTGAGACAGTCTTGATTCAAAAACTGGTAAGTTGTTTATATGAAAAGACCCTAGATGATGGTATGTCAGGATTCAAAAACTGGTAATACATTGGGTTCAAGCTATTATACCCTAACTGATCAAGCATAAGATCGACTTCATGAATGGAAAACTTATCAATATCTATCAAGTCAACATAACTGATCTTGCATCCTACATATGTGCGTCCAGGAGGTGATGTAAGCCTACCACCATGATGAATGCAAATGCTAAAGAAATTGGGAAAACCATCTGCAAATTTTCAACATTTATGTTATTAATCAACTGATGATCAACAAAAACCACAACATTATATCCTAAAATCGAAGCTAGGGTTTGTAACTTACCATACAGTTCAACGACACTTTCAGTGTCAATATTATCCCTGACATACCAGCCTTCTTCAGTCTGCGACATCGGAATCTTGATCGTCGTTTTTTACAGGGTGCAAAACCCTAGAAATGAAAGATGAGGGATGATCAATGTGAAGCAGGTGAATGAATGAGGGCAGTTCTTGTTATAATTAAGAGGGAAAGACAAATGGCAGTTGAAATTACATTTCTACCCTCATGTGCCATGCACATGCCTTCATTTAACCAAAAAATCTAACTGGGTTTGGCCTA
>CM060403.1:144980099-145163593 GCA_030545235.1 Helianthus tuberosus
CGGCTTGCCTGAATGTGTGGGCGATTTTGTCGAAGCTGCAAGACCTGCTACCATCGAAGAAACCTACCTCTTAGCCGCCGAAATCAACGACAAACGAGTCTTGGACGGATCTTTCTCCAAGAATCCTGTCAAACAAGCTCATCAAGCAATCGTCATCGATTCTTCCAACGATTCCTCCGACGATTCTACCGACGATTCTTCAAGTGAGTCCTCAGACGAATCTTCCGATGACAACGCATCGCCTCAGGAAGCTCAGTTCAGCCGCAAACGAAAGACCATGAGCCCAAACTCTTCAACAACTGAGCTATCGCAACCAGAATCTCTCCAAGCAATTCCAGTTCACTCAAAGCGCGACTACCACAGAACTCATCCCCTGTGTCTCATGTGTACGTATCATCACCCGCCAGAAGCTAACTGTCGCTATTGCGCAAATTGCAACTGATATGGTCATCTTACCCAGCACTGACGCATGGGGCCGCAGACTTGAGGAATTTCAGCAACAATCACAGTCTCCGCCGAAGCCCTCCACAACAACATTAATTATTGCTTACAATGTTGTTGTAATGATACGATTTTCGCCGTTAATTTCCTTTATATGTTGAACTTGTTCTATTTCTCGACGCAATGTGGACTCTATGTATCTCTCGCTCTCCCTCGCATTCGCGCACGGACTAAATACTAGCACTATGTACTATATAATGTGTTTTCCCCCTACTATTGTCACACCCTGATATTTCCACGTATTACCGGTGGGCCCGGTGGGGAGTATCGTGACGTAGTTGATATCATCATAGACAATTTATCACAGTTTAATACACAGCGGAAGTCGAAAGATAAAAACAATACAACCCGAATGAAAGTAATATCATTTATTACAAAAACGGTTGTAAAGGATCCACAGACGGATCAAAGTTAAAAGGATCATTGTTCAACAGATCTATAAACATTTAAGCTTGCAAGACTCTTTATTGATGCTAGGAGTAGCCAGCCTATTCCGTTTAGTACCTGCACTTAGCCTTTTTGGAAAATACGTCAGTTTACACTGGTAAATACAATTAACCGACTCATTTTGAAAATGTTTAAGAAAATTGATTTAAATGCACAAGGCACAAAATATTTTTATAACTTGGGATAATTATTTAAAAATAAACTTGTTAAAGAATTACATGTTTATTATACGTTCAGTAGCCCGGGCTGAATACCGGGTTAAAGATTAATAGACACACCACATAATATATCCCACGGCGAGTTATTCTCGAACAGGCGGTTATATTATTTTTACATACGCACCGGCAGGTGTATGCCTACACCCCGTGTTTAAGTCGTGGCCATTTCAATGAATGAGCCGAGGATATCCAGGACATGGTCATTAACACCCCCCCCCCAAAGGCTTAAAACAAACAAAACAGATTAAACGGGTCATCTCAATAAATTAACCTTCATATGATTAAAAATTCAATGCCCGACCAAGCGGTATTTTATATACCGTACCCCAAGCCCGTATAAGGGAAAATAAGTTAAAAGTATTTACTTGAGCAGATTATACAATTTATCCCAGCCGTATTCAATCAAGCAAATGAAGATATCTTTTACTGGTCTCCTAAATCTGGAATGAAGGTTTTAATATCCTATTAGATTCATAACGGGTCTTAATTAAGTCTAAACTTAGATCGGTTAGTTTTAAAGGAAGGTATACGGTTCAAAACGCAAGATTAAGCGAAGACCGGAATAGAATGTGATTTAGACCCGACAAGTTTGAAGACTTGTATAATATGGGTAAACTAAACACATTCTGGATTTTGAGATAAAAATGATAAGGTTTGACCCGTTTCGATTAATTTATGCAAACTAGTTACATAAACCGTACCGAATCGCGAAAAATGCATAACGGGTAAACAAATGATTCATGAACAGCTTTCCTAAGTTAATATGCCTTAATTATGTTGTGATATCAGTAAGATACCTTCCATTATGCCCAAAACAAATTTAAACTCAAATTAAGCCCCATAGGGGTATTTTGGTCATTTTAAAGGTTATAAAAGAGATTAATTATTAATCTGAGGTTCAGGTCTGAAAAGATCAGTAAAAATATTTAATTTAATAAGTTATATCAGTAGGGTATTGCCTATATGTGAAATTTATCATTTATAACCAAACAATGCACCGTAGGGGCATTTTGGTAATTTCACAAAAGCTTTAAAGGTCAAATTTGGAAACCTGAGTTTAAAACTTTTGCTTACTGTTTAATTATAAAAATTTACTAAAAACATCAGTGGGATTAAGTCTTATATGTTTAAAATAGTTTTAACTCATACTATGTGTTAAAAACGCGTAAAAGTCGATTTTAAGCGATTTTCGGGTTATATAAGAAAAGCTGATATTTTTATCATTCCAGAAGGCTTAAAATATTTTATTTATCATATAAAATCAGTAGCAAAAAGGTTTGGTATTAATATGTGATGTAAAACTCATTTTATTCAAGAAAAGCGTATAACCGACAATTACCGAATCAAAGCTAGAAACCTATGATATGATCAGTTTAAAAATAAATAAAAATATTCAAAACTCCCAAAATATTATATTACATCAGTGGGTAAAAAGTTTGGTGTCAAAATTTGGGTTTAGATAGGCTTTATACTAATTATGTCGTTTAATTAATAAAAAGCTTCTTAATTACGATATTGAGCATAACTCCTAATCTAGACCTCAAACTGATGTCAAATTTTTAGGACAAGTTTATAAATTAGTAACAAAGGTTTTTGTCGTCTCACATTTTCAAAAATCTTGTTTTAAGGTCAAAAGGGCATAATGGTCAACATTTAGGCATATAACGGAAACATGCAAATGAATCGGATAAATTAGGATCCAAGTTGTATAATCTCAGAGAGTTATAATAATATGAATCATGAACCTAATGGAAGCTTAAGTCATTTCTAAAACAATCTAAATCGGGTCAGAACTGAAAGTCAAAGCAAAAGCCTACTTTTACGACTTTTGGTTCCGAACCGAGCCTAAACTCAAAATTGCCGGGTTGAACATGCTTAGACATGTTCTTACATTAATTACCAAGTTATACAAGTGATAAAACAGGTTTCATGGCTTCTACATTGCTAATTATGTGTTTATTTGAAAATTAGCTTTCTGTTGACTTTTTACGATTAAGTTTGACCCGACAATTGACCTAGTTAGAGTGGGAATCAGAGGATGCCCTTTTAAGGGTTTATTACCCACATAATTACCAACTCATAGCCACTTTCAATTCGAAAAATGACTGGACCATTAGTGATTAATCACTAAGTCAAACCTTAATTACGACGGTTTTGACTTTAGTCCATTAAACTAATAAAACACGAATTAGAGAGATTATGGAAGCTTACTGAAGTACTTAGCACGATGTAGAAGCTAATGGAATCTTGTTTGAGGTCCAGAGAGCTCCAGAACTTCAGTTAGAATGATTTTTAAGTGAATGCAAAAATGTTGCAACTTAGAATTCTTTATATAGCAACTTAGAATGCATGAGATCACTCCACCAAGGTCTACCAATGATCCCTGATGATTCCCAAGTGTCCCTATGCATGAAAATCTGTTGGCCAAGCTCCTGATTTCGAAAACCTTCATTCAAAGGCAGTGCTACCTGCTGTTACAGGCATCTGTGCAGTTTTTGGGAGCTGGCAACTTCCAGGCGGCCCGGGTAAGGATTGGCCAAGGCCTTATGCGGCTGGTATGAAGCCCAGATCCGGTCAACAAACTTTCAGCAATTGCACATTTGGTCCCTGGTCCTTCTAATAGTTGTTTTAACTTGTTTTATTGCACTTTTAACCCTCCAACTTGACTTTTAACGACTCCAAGTCATAAACAAAATTTGTTAAGTCCCCGGTTAGTTATACGATTACCGAAAAGTCCTGAATTTCAACGTTGACGCTTTTAACCCCTCACTTACGAATGTTAGCGTATCTTTCTCATACGATATCGAAACCTTGTGAAATTTTTATCACTTATTCTAGTGAGCATAATTAATCGTTACAAAGCTTCGGGTTCGCTGAAAGGTCACTCAGAGGTATAAATTAAACATGTTGACACATTTAACCCTTGAGGTTTGTAAACTTTCACTTTCTTCCATAAACGGCTTCATATGATTCATAATTCATTCGTTTAAGGGTATAAACATCGTGTAGGGTTTTTGAAAGGTATAATTATACAATGTTGACACTTTGAATCCTTTTACACACATACTTTCTTTGTTTGTCAACTTTAGTCCCTCTAAATAATTCTTTACACGTTTAAAGTTCATGACACGTGTCTTCATTATATTGGTCGTGATTTTTCGAGGTGTTACATCCTTACCCCCTTAAAAGAAATCTCGACCTCGATATTTACTGAAATAAATGAGGGTACTTCTCCGTCATTGTGGACTCTACCTCCCACGTGTACTCTGGACCTCTACGGGCATCCCATTTAACTTTTACAATTGGCACGTGCTTCTTTCGAAGCTTCTTAACCTGCCGATCTTCAATCGACAAAGGCTTTTCTACAAACTTCAGGCTCTCATCTATATGCACATCCGTATGTGGTATGACTAGTGATTCATCAGCTAGACATTTCTTCAGATTGCAGATGTGGAATACATTATGGATTCCACTAAGCTCTTCAGGCGGGTTTAACTTGTAAGCCACAGTTCCGACACATTCGATAATCTCGAATGGTCCTATGTATCTTGGGCTTAACTTTCCTTTCTTACCAAGTAATGTGATACCTTCAGTAACACTTTGTCACCAACCTCAAACTTTAGAGGTTTACACCTTTTATCTGTGTAGCTTTTCGGCCTATCTCTGGCAGCTTTGAGACGATCTTGTATCTGTACAATCTTATCTATCATCTCCAGGACTATGTCAGGTCCTGTTAGTTGGACATCTCCAACTTCTGCCCAACAAACGGGCGTTCTGCACTTTCTTCCATACAGAGCTTCAAAAGGTGCAGCTTGAATACTGGAATGATAGCTATTGTTGTATGAGAATTCAATCAATGGAAGATGATCATCCCAACTTCCTCCTAAGTCAATAACAAAAGCTCGTAGCATATCCTCAAGTGTTTGAATTGTACGCTCACTCTGACCATCCGTCTGAGGATGATATGCAGTGCTGAAGTTCAATCGAGTACCTAATGATTGCTGAAAACTTTTCCAAAAGTGCGATGTGTATCTTGTATCTCTATCAGAGATAATAGACACTGGTACTCTGTGAAGAGATACAATCTCGTCCACGTACAGCTGAGCTAACTTATCTGAGCTGTGTGTTTCCTTAATAGGTAGGAAGTGAGCTGACTTGGTCAGTCTATCCACTATAACCCAAATTGTATCATTTCCTCTCTTTGTCTTTCGTAACTTGGTGATAAAATCCATAGTCACCATTTCCCACTTCCAGGTGGGAAGTTCAGGCTGTTGCAGCAATCCTGGCGGCTTCTGGTGTTCTGCTTTAACTTGAGCACACGTCAGACATTTGGCCACATAAGTGGCTATAGACTTCTTCAAGCCTATCCACCAATAATTTGCTTTCAAATCTTGGTACATTTTATCACAGCCAGGAGGAACAGAATACTTGGAACTATGGGCTTCCTGAAGGATCACTTCCCTAAGTCCTCCATAGATTGGAACCCATATCCGTCCATTCAATCTTAGGATTCCATCCTTGCCATATAATAATTGTTCTGCAGTGAATCCCAGTTTTTCATTTGGATAGTTAGCTTCTAATGCGGCTTCCTTCTGTGCGGCTAACAGTCTTTCATTTAAGTTGTTCTTCAATTCAATGCTCTTGGCATTGATTCTAATGGGCTTAACCCTTTCCTTTCTGCTCAACGCATCGGTGACCATATTCGCCTTGCCTGGATGGTATCGGATTTCACAATCATAATCATTTAGTGTTTCCATCCATCGACGCTATCTCATGTTTAAATCCTTCTGATTAAACAGGTGTTGAAGACTCTTGTGATCAGAATAGATCACACACTTGGTACCATATAAATAATGCCTCCAAAGTTTGAGTGTGAATACAACGGCACCCAATTCCAAGTCATGGGTGGTGTAATTCTTCTCGCGCACTTTTAATTGTCAGGAAGCATAGGCAATAACTTTGCCCTTCTGCATCAGCACACATCCCATGCCATTATGTGATGCGTCACAGTAAACCACAAATTCTTCAATCCCTTCAGGTAATGTCAACACAGGAGCATTGCTCAGTTTCTTCTTAAGTATTTCAAATGATTCTTGTGCTTAGTACCCCAATCAAACTTTATATTCTTCCTAGTCAACGAAGTTAGGGGTGCAGCAATCCTTGAGAAGTTTTCAATAAAACGCCTGTAATATCCTGCCAGACCTAAGAAGCTACGAATCTCTATGGGAGTCTTTGGCTCTTGCCAATTCATGATAGCTTCAATCTTAGCGGGATCCACTTGGATACCACGCTCACTAACCATATGTCCAAGGAATTGGACTTCACGAAGCCAAAATTCACATTTTGAAAACTTGGCGTAGAGTTTTTCTTGTTGAAGAAGTTTAAGAATACAACAAAGATGCTTCTCATGATCAGCCTGATTTTTCGAATAAATAAGAATGTCATCAATGAAGACAATGAGAAACTTGTCCAAGTAGGGTTTGCAAACGCGATTCATGAGGTCCATGAATGCTGCTGGTGCATTAGTGAGTCCGAACGGCATCACTAAGAACTCGTAGTGACCATAGCGAGTTCTGAATGCAGTCTTGTGCACATCTTCATCTCTAACCTTCAGCCGATGATATCCTAATCTCAAGTCAATCTTGGAGAAATAGCTTGCTCCTTGAAGCTGATCGAACAGATCGTCGATCCTGGGCAATGGATATCTGTTCTTGATTGTGACCTTGTTTAGCTCTCGATAATCAATGCATAAACGCATTGATCCATCCTTTTTCTTTAGAAACAGGATCGGTGCTCCCCAAGGAGATGAGCTAGGCCTAATAAATCCTTTTGCCAACAAATCATCCAACTGAGTTCTCAACTCCTTCATCTCAGTCGGGGCCAACCGGTAAGGTGCTCTTGCAACAGGTACTGCTCCAGGTATTATGTCGATTCTGAACTCCACTTGCCTATCTGGGGGTAAACTAGGTAGTTCTTTAGGGAATACGTCAGGGTATTCAGAAATGATAGGGATGTCTTCAATCTTGGGCTTTGGTTCATCAATAGTCACTTGTGCCATATAAATGACACAACCTTTCTTCATACACCTTGATGCCTTAAGCATAGACACTTGCTTAGGAAATCCATACTGAGTGTCTCCTTGTATGGTAAGTGGCTCACCATACGGAGTCTTGATCACCACTTGTTTCTTGTCACAAACAATCTGGGCTTGGTTATGAGATAACCAATCCATGCCTATCACTATGTCGAAACCAGCTAATTTCAAAGGAAGCAAGGATAACGGAAAAGAGTGGTTCCTAACGGATATAAAGCATCCATCTAACATAGTTGAGGCAGTTTCTAGGGTACCATCGGCCAACTCTACTTCATATTTCATGCTTAGGGTCTTAACAGGCAGATTTAACAATTTACAAAACTTATCATCAACAAATGACTTATCTGCACCTGAATCAAATAATATCCTTGCATAAACATCATTAATAAGGACGGTACCTGTTATCACGTTATCATCCTACACCACTTCCCGTGCATTCATTTGAAAGACCCTAGCATTGATCTTTTTGGCTTTTTCGGGTTTCTTGGCATACTTTGGGCAGTTGGACTTGATGTGCCCCTTCTCGTTACAGTTATAGCACGTCGCATCCTTTATCTTCTTGCAGTCTAATGTCTTGTGCTCATTTGACTTACAAATCCCACTAGCCCTGGGCTGTGATTGGGACTTCGATTCGTACCTGCATCTTCCCAGATGACGTTTCTTGCAAACTTTACACTTGGGCTTTTCACCCGACTGTTGATCATATTTTCTAAACCCGGAACTCTTCTTGTGATCGGAGTTCCCTTTGTGCTTCTTGTCTGAATGGTGTGAGTTATCGTCCTCACGTTTCCTCTTCCCAGCATCAGAATTTCTAAGCGATCTCTGCCTGACCACATCAAGGGTAAGAGATAGCGATAGATCGGCTACAGATCTAAAGGTAGTCGGTCGAGATGCTTTCACACTTGCTTTGATCTCCGGGGCTAAACCCCCAATGAAACGGGCTATCGCTTTGGTTCCGGCGTCACTAAGTAAGGAACCAATCGAGACATAGTTTTAAAACTCGTAAGATATGCCTGACAGTCCAAATTCTTCATAACCAATGTCAGGAAGTCGGTCTCGATTTTCTCAA
Organism: Helianthus tuberosus; assembly: GCA_030545235.1. Taxonomy (NCBI): domain Eukaryota; kingdom Viridiplantae; phylum Streptophyta; class Magnoliopsida; order Asterales; family Asteraceae; genus Helianthus; species Helianthus tuberosus. The sequence continues at coordinate 144,988,429 of CM060403.1, forward strand.
CCTCATGTTGAGGACATAAATTTTCCTTAATCAGAGTCACAAACTGATCCCAAGACAGATTGTACAACGGGATCTTCCCAGTAGCTTGGATTAGAGACCTCCACCAAGCTAGTGCCTCTCCTTTAAATGACTAAGATACAAACTTCACAACATCCTGCTCTGCACAACCGCTAATGTCAACCACTGTATCCATCTCATTGAGCCAGGTCATACAATCGACGGCTCCCTTCTCCCCTGTAAAGTCTCTAGGCTTACAGGAGACAAAGTACTTATAAGAACAGCCCTTTACACGCGGCTCTTGATTGGGCACAACTTTCTATATGGAACACTCCTCTTATTTGATGAGTGATGAGAATCACTCTTGTGTGTTGTATGAGTCTTGGAGGGTGGTTTTGAATGAGGTACTGACTGAGTCCTAACGCGAATTTCACTCGATTCATTAAATTGTCTGTTAAGAGCTCGAGTAACGGCATTATCTATTAATGCCTGCAATTCCGCGCCTGCTACATTAACTCTGGAAGTGTCATGATTCTCCCTTGGGTGACTGTTGACTTCGTCTGACCCAGCCATGTTGCTTGATTGCTACATAAAATTTTGACAAGATTTATTCAAAAGCCCATTATGGAATTATCTTTTATGGCAATTCATTAACCATGGTAATCATAAGCCATATCTGTTAATTTAACTAAGCATGTTTATTCAGGATTATAATTATCCTCAGTCATAATTTATTAACATATTATAATGGCACATAAGGCCAGGTCACAAGGACAACTCAAATTATAAACCATCTTATAGGATCGAGGCATTAAAACTTGAATCATAGTTCATTACCTTTCTTGACAGGGAGTCATAGGCTACAACTGTCTTTTGTCTTATATGACAATGATTATGGCCAGTAGGCATTACATCACAATTGGATGTTTAAATAATAAAGAAAGAATTGGAAGAATCCAATATGAGGATGACATGCGTGATTTTAACGAATCACATCTGCCAGGAGTGTTAACATGTTTTTAGATGTTAACAAGGATTTGAATCTTTTTAAACAGGTTTTACCATCATGGCCAGGTCTTATCATGACATGCAGGCTAGGTTATACCCTTTAAGATTCTTATTTAATATTTAAAGGAAGATCTTATAAAAGGAATGACATATTTTGGATTTATTTATTTCATATATATATATATTACATTTATGCATATAATGACAAAATGAAATTTAAATTATAACATGCCACTAAAATTTAAAAGAGTACATATTGCCCTAAACGGGACTTAACAGAAATAATTTGCCCACGCAGGGGCTAAACTGAAACTACAAGTCCTCGCAGGGACTGGATACAGAAATAGATGTCCACGCAGGGACTTGATTGACAATTAAAGAACTACAAAAATAAACAAATAAGGAATTTAATGATCCCTTTTGCTCTTTCCCTTGATTAAGCTCGCCAAACCTTTAAGAAATCCCCGATGGCTTCTACGCTCCTCTCGAACCTCCTGTTCCACCTGGCTCAACCTTTGTAAAATCTCCTGTTGCTGTGGCGGCTGGATTTGCGGTGGTTGCGGCTGCTGCGGCTGTAGATGTTGAGGAGGTGGTGGGTATTGGTACCCATAGGTCGGGTATCCAGTCTGCCAGGGACCTCCATAGGGTCCTTCAGGATGGAGAGCATTGTAGTTCGCCGCTACCAGGTATGGATCAACCTCGGCGTAGTTGTAGTTGGTATGGGCTAGTTGCTCGAAAGGGTTATACGCCGCTACACCAGCGTATGTAGGAATTGGGTTATCATAACCCACTGGTGGTGGTGCGACTGGCGCAGACTCCACCTCAGAAACAGGGTTCGAAGGCCCACCCATCTGTGGGTCTTCATATAGTGGCGGGTAATGACTGCCACTTGAATGCTGAGAGGTGCTGAATTGGAATCCCCCTCGCACGGACATCCATGCTCCTGATCTCCTACGTCTCGGTGGATCCGGAGGCGGTTGCTGCACTGGTGGTGGTGGCGGTGGAGTAACCGCTACAAAACGCGAATCCTCCAAGGGATCCTGCTGCTGCTGCGATAAGTGGTAACTTGGAGTAAACACCCAGTCGTATTGAGCAAACCTTGCCTCATAACTGTCTAGACCACGATAAGGTGATCCATGATATGACGACCCATCCGAAATCTCGATGGGGTGAGTAGGTGTCCCAGATGGTGGCTCGGCGGGATCTGGGTCATCATCCATATCCATTCCCTGAGCTTCAGGGAAATGGTCTTCAGGGCCCAATGGGTTATGACCCATTGGTTCTTCAACCTGGTTTGCCGGGTTGAATCGGCTCTGGAAGTATGGGGTAGGGTCCTGGAAGGCCCGATGCGAGGTTGACCGCCGCAACGGCAAGAAGGAGTGGTGCGAATCTTCGGGCTCGTTCTCCGATTGCGGCCCGAAAGAATGAAGGTACGAGGGTGATGAACTTAGCGAGACAGATCGCCTCGCTGGCTCCAAATATGTCCTACAATCCTCCTGAGGACTTGTGCTCATTTTCACAGACGGTGTTCGCCGGTGGGAAGGTCCGGCCTCGTGGTCCTTGGGGGCATTGAATGGCCCCTTGCATCTTCCTCCTCTACGAAACCTTGGTGGCATTTTGTTGAACCTGTCAAAACAAACAAAAGGACAACAAAGGAAAAATAAAGGACAAAATTAAAATAAATTAGGATTAGTCCTAAGTTCTTTGTCTAGACTCGAAAGTCGAGAAATATGCAAACTATGTCATTGAGATTAAACACAAAAGGCTAGTGTTTAATTCACTCAATGTTGGCTCTGAAACCAACCTGTCACACCCCGATATTTCCACGTATTACCGGTGGGCCCAGTGGGGAGTATCGTGACGTAGTTGATATCATCATAGACAATTTATCACAGTTTAATACACAACAGAAGTCGAAAGATAAAAACATTACAGCCCGAATGAAAGTAATATCATTTATTACAAAAACGGTTGTAAAGGATCCACAGGCGGATCAAAGTTAAAAGGAACATTGTTCAACAGATCTTTAAACATCTAAGCTTGCAAGACTCTTTATTGATGCTAGGAGTAGCCAGCCTATTCCGTTTAGTACCTGCACTTAGCCTTTTTGGAAAATACGTCAGTTTACACTAGTAAATACAATTAACCGACTCATTTTGAAAATGTTTAAGAAAATTGATTTAAATGCACAAGGCACAAAATATTTTTATAACTTGGTATAATTATTTAAAAATAAACTTGTTAAAGAATTACATGTTTATTATACGTTCAGTAGCCTGGGCTGAATACCGGGTTAAAGATTAATAGACACACCACATAATATATCCCGCGACGAGTTATTCTCGAACAGGCGGTTATATTATTTTTACATACGCACCGGCAGGTGTATGCCTACACCCCGTGCTTAAGTCGTGGTCATTTCAATGAATGAGCCGAGGATATCCAGGACATGGTCATTAACCCCCCAAAGGCTTAAAACAAACAAAACAGATTAAACGGGTCATCTCAATAAATTAACCTTCATATGATTAAAAATTCAATGCCCGACCAAGCGGTATTTTATATACCGTACCCCAAGCCCGTATAAGGGAAAATAAGTTAAAAGTATTTACCTGAGCAAATTATACAATTTATCCCAGCCATATTCAATCAAGCAAATGCAGATATCTTTTACTGGGCTCCTAAATCTGGAATGAAGGTTTTAATAACCTATTAGATTCCTAACGGGTCTTAATTAAGTCTAAACTTAGACCGGTTAGTTTTAAAGGAAGGTATACGGTTCAAAACGCAAGATTAAGCGAAGACCGGAATAGAATGTGATTTAGACCCGACAAGTTTGAAGACTTGTATAATATGGGTAAACTAAACACATTCTGGATTTTGAGATAAAAATGATAAGGTTTGACCCGTTTCGATTAATTTATGCAAAATAGTTACATGAACCGCACCGAATCGCGAAAAATGCATAACGGGTAAAAAAAAGATTCATGAACATGTTTCCTAAGTTAATATGCCTTAATTATGTTGTGATATCAGTAAGATACCTTCCATTATGCCCAAAACAAATTTAAACTCAAATTAAGCCCCGTAGGGGTATTTTGGTCATTTTAAAGGTTATAAAAGAGATTAATTATTAATCTGAGGTTCAGGCCTGAAAAGATTAGTAAAAATATTTAATTTAATAAGTTATATCAGTAGGGTATTGCCTATATGTGAAATTTATCATTTATAACCAAACTATGCACCGTAGGGGCATTTTGGTAATTTCACAAAATCTTTAAAGGTCAAATTTGGAAACCTGAGTTTAAAACTTTTGCTTACTGTTTAATTATAAAAATTTACTAAAAACATCAGTGGGTATTAAGTCTTATATGTTTAAAATAGTTTTAACTCATACTATGTGTTAAAAACGCGTAAAAGGCGCTTTTAAGCGATTTTCGGGTTATATAAGAAAAGCTGATATTTTTATCATTCCAGAAGGCTTAAAATATTTTATTTATCATATAAAATCAGTAGCAAAAAGGTTTGGTAATTGTATGGTTTTAGGAGGCTTTGATCACTAAAATTCATTCAACATCAACAAACACTTAAGCACTCAAACCCCAAATTTCTTTTTGGATTTTTCATTTTATAATTTTTTTTTTATGTTTTTTTTTCTTTTAAAACATGACACCACCAACTCGCACCAACCCAACATAACATCATAAACTAACACCACCCAACCGCCCAACCATAAACAAAACAAGCTAAATAAATATTCACAAAATATACAAGGAAGAACACGACCTGACTAGTAATAGCGGGGTCCCGGAGGTCCAAAAATGGAAGACATCATGTCGTTCCATTCGCCAAACGCAAATGAGCCGCTACTACTCCCACCTTGTTGTTGTTGAGCTCCTTCTTGTTGCCGCGGGTCAAGCCATTGTGAATGGTGGATCGGTGGGGTTGGATACGAAACACTACCATCATACGGTGGTAGAGACGCATAATCCACATGTTGTGGATCCACAACCACCGGCCGCCCGGCATGCCAATCTGAGTGCATTCTCCTTTCTTGATCGTCATGGTATCGATTATTCATTTCCACTTTGCGGGAATACGCATGTGTGCGATTCCATGCCTCTTGACGATCAAGATTTTGTTTCAAGGACCGCTCTATACTTGCACTCATCCTCGTGTTTTGACAAATAACGTCTGCTCCGACCCTGACCACGACTCAAAAATAGGTGCCGGAGGACGTTGATTGAGACTAGAAATTGCACTATCAATTAACAAGCTACAAACAATTATGCATACACCATGATAATCAAGCAAACACAAGTTATCATTCTAGAAATTCAGAAATAAACACACAAAAGTTCAAGAGAAACCTTCACCTAAGATGATCACCGAAAGTTTTAGCCGGACATAGCTTGGTGAATCATCATAACAATAAGTTCAATGTTCATACGAATCAAAATCACAAAACGAATGTTAGAAATTGTTTAGCACCAAGCAAGAACAGCCAAATTCGCCCCTTCTGTCCTCCAAAAACGTCCAATGATGAGAATAATGAAAAGACATCATAAAAACTGAATAAATGATGGCAGTTACGGTTTTGTCGTCGCCTCCACCGTAAATTACGGTGTCACCGTAATTTACGGTGGACATCAAAGTGTTACGGTATTAATAGTCTGAGTTACGGTGGGAAAATGGCAGAATTAAGGTCCACCGTAAATTACGGTGGAACCGTAAATTACGGTGGAAACCTGGATTTTGCACTTTGTTTCATCTTTCGTTTCGCGCACGACCCGTTCATCTCTAAACCTTCCAAAGCTGCATTTTATCCACTTTAAGCTCCCGAACCGCACCTGGAACATAAGCAACCGTAGTTATCTAATTCAAGATAATTACACAATTAAATGAGGGATAAACTTGTCTTTTAACATCATAAAGGGTTGTCCAATGGACCACCCGTCACATCCCCACACTTAACCGTTGCTTGTCCCAAGCAACTCATCAAACCGTTTTCTCAACAAGTGATCAATGTAAACCAAGCAAAAACAAGCAATCCTTTTACTAACCCCTTTTTAACACCCAACTAATGCACCCCTCACTGTGTCTCTCCTCTCGGCAACAAGTAAGCACTAGCAATATGAGCTAGACACACAAAGGCTAACGGGCGGTTGCACAACTATAAGCTTGTACCTAAATCAATTCTTCTCCTACAATGTGTCAAACATAAATGCAAATCAAAGGGACTTTCAAGGTTGTAACGTGGCTAGGTGTATAGGTAGGAAATGGAATATATATGCAGTAGCGAAAACTTAACCCGGTCTTTTTATTTCACAATAAAATAACTAAAAACTACCAATTTGACTAACATATACAAGACAACTAATATCACTTCTTTTTTCATTGCTTTTTTTTTCTTTTCTGATTTTTCTGATTTTTTTTTTCAAGACAAACATAATAACTTTCAACGTAACATCAATTACATACTACTAAACAATCACTAATCACTATAAGACCGGGTCAAGTTGGGTAAATTTTTAAGTAAGTAGCTAGGGGTAACAATCGATAGGCTTTTAGGCACAAAATTGGGCAACTAAATGTCCAAACCCCCGCCCCTCTCGCAACCATGCTCATATATATAACTTATGAGGTCCAACCCCCCAAATCCCACACTCACACACACTATGACGAGGCTACCTAAATGCCCTTATCATTTCTACATTCATGTTCAACTAAGGCCTCGAACCGTATTCAAGCACAAGTTCTAATGCACCCCCACCCGTTGCCACTCTCATCAAAGACAAACATTATTTATGTACAAGTGTGGCTTCAACTCTCACCAAGAATGAAAGGGTATCAAGGGTTGCCGGTGCACCATTTGGGGTTAATCTAAAGTGTTCAAATTCTCACAATGTTTTGCTCGACGCAAATTTTTTTCAAAATCTTCAAAAATTCCCCCCATCCCCACACTTGGGATACATTGACCCCAATGTATGGTTTTAGGAGGCTTTGATCACTAAAATTCATTCAACATCAACAAACACTTAAACACTCAAACCCCAAATTTCTTTTTGGATTTTTCATTTTATAATTTTTTTTTTATGTTTTTTTTTCTTTTAAAACATGACACCACCAACTCGCACCAACCCAACATAACATCATAAACTAACACCACCCAACCGCCCAACCATAAACAAAACAAGCTAAATAAATATTCACAAAATATACAAGGAAGAACACGACCTGACTAGTAATAGCGGGGTCCCGGAGGTCCAAAAATGGAAGACATCATGTCGTTCCATTCGCCAAACGCAAATGAGCCGCTACTACTCCCACCTTGTTGTTGTTGAGCTCCTTCTTGTTGCCGCGGGTCAAGCCATTGTGAATGGTGGATCGGCGGGGTTGGATACGAAACACTACCATCATTCGGTGGTAGAGACGCATAATCCACATGTTGTAGATCCACAACCACACGCCGCCCGGCATGCCAATCTGAGTGCATTCTCCTTTCTTGATCGTCATGGTATCGATTATTCATTTCCACTTCGCGGGAATACGCATGTGTGCGATTCCATGCCTCTTGGCGATCAAGGTTTTGTTTCAAGGACCGCTCTATACTTGCACTCATCCTCGTGTTTTGATCAAATAACGTCCGCTCCGACCCCGAACACGACTCAAAAATAGGTGTCGGAGGACGTTGATTCTCAATCACTTCTTGCATCGTGCCTTCATAAGCCCAACCCGGCACATAAGATTGCTCCGTATAATCGTAAAACATACCACCATAACCTCTACCATAACCCACTTGACCTACATTCTCACCTCCTTGCGGCTCGTCCATATAATCCTCGTCACCACTTGGAACTGCCTCCTCATCACTTTCCGGCTCATCCGGCTCACCCGGTAAAAGATCTCTTGCACCCACCTTTAGGGCTCTCCATCACTGCCCCTCAGACTTAAGTTTATGATACCGCTCCGACTGTGTGTATGACCAACCAATCCCCAACTTATCTAATGTAAAAGGCAGATGCCTTTTTGTTGCCCCTCTATCTTCAGATGTTATTGCCTTTTGCTGTTTCATCAGTCCCGTGATTATTCGGCAATACGGGACGATATCTCTTCCTAACTTATTCCGGCAAATCCATAAGTGGTTCATGATTAGATATCGGATGGGAAAGCGTGGAGCCCCATGGAGTAGCGAATAAAGAACAGGTACTTCGGGAAACCTCACTTGCTCTTTGTCCCCCCTTCTCGGAATGACATTCAAGAGGCAAATAGCCAACAACAACTTTGCTTCGATTCTCAGATTCTTCTGATACAAGATTCCACTGTATGTACCGGGTAAAAACACTGTCGCCAACATATCATTCCACCGGGGATACTTTTCCGGCTTTACCAAAAGATTATCAAGAGTGGGAATCATGTAGTCACGAGCTGGAAGGCTATCGTATTTCCCAAGCTTCTTCAACGTGTCAAAAGACATCTCCACCGGAATCCCATGCACTATACCCGTTAGCTTCATTTGTGATGGCTTTTCATACGTGTTGCACTTAAGAGTTGCCATCCATTCTTGTATTTCAGTTATGAACAAGTTGTTTTTATCCTTATCAAAGCAGCTCAACGCCCCCTCCCATCCTAGAGCGCGAAATTTATCAAATACACCAAACGGGCTGAATTGAACCTCATTAACTTCTCTCTCACAAATGAATGCAGCAGCCTTGTTTTTCAATTTATTCATACTGTCATGGTAGAGTGTCGGTTGCCACTCCTCTGCTTGGTCATCCAATGGACCCGAATCCCATTTTGGCTTTTCAGCCGGGTCCAACTCCATCTCTTCCTCACTTTCACTTTCGCTTACTCGACCCATGTATTGTCTCTTTTTCGGTTGTACTTCCGGTTTTTTGCCCTTTCCTTTCGCCGAAGAGGATGAACTAGATCCCGCTCTCTCTTTCGTCTTAACCATTTTCCTACAGACATTAGAACAAACAACACAACCAAACGCAAACATTAGTCTCTTTTACCCAAAATATCCCCACACTTGCTTGTTACTATGGTTGTAGATGTTAGTGAACTAAAAGTTTATAAATTTTTCAAAAATTTGGGCATGATGTCTCTACAATGTAGAGATTCCCAAACGTTCACTACTTTACTATCAATCCTACATCTACAAACCATATCCATGTTCAAGTAACAAGTAACAAATCAAAACTATGAACAAGCAAGTGGGTATGAACAAATATAAAAAATAACCTCAATCTTCACAATGCATCATCAAAATACAACAAATAAACTTCCATACCTTTGTTTGAAGATGCTAGAATGCTTGTGAAACAAAAACTCCAAAAACCCCCAAAAATTTTCTGACTAGGGTTTGGAATTCGGACCCGAAAACTGCATTTTCTCGTAAATCTCTTGGTAAAATCAGAAACTATGTGAAAAATTAGTCAAGATAGACCTAAATTTCACTTGGTTTGGACAAGAATTGAGAAAGTTATGAGTGATTGAAGGTTGAAGAATGTTGGGGATCTTGTGGGGTTAGAGAAAGATGATAGATGAAAGAGATGGATGAGAAAAATGAAGAAAGAATGAGTGGTTGGGGTTAATTTTCGGAATTAATGTGTTTATTATTATTATTTTTTATGTAACTGCGCTGTACAAGACTGATGTATCAACCTTCCAGGTCTACCGTAAATTACGGTATCAACGTAACTTACGGTAGAACCTGGAAAGCAAATTCTACCGTAAAACATGGGCATATCACCGTAAAGCACAATTGATTTTTACCCCCACCGTAAATTACGGTAATACCGTAAATTACGGTAGAAACTGGGCGTTTCTGGTTTGCAGAAAATTGTGTTTTATGCATATTTTTTTTATATTTTTCAGTTTTTTTCGATTTTTTTATGTTTTTAAATTTTTTCAAAAACGTGTAAAAATCACCCTACCCCCTCGAAAGTCCCGTGTTGTCCTCAACACAATGTAAGAGTAATTCGTGACCCGAATATCCCCACACTTGTTTCAAACACGGATTTCAAGGAAATACGATAATTGTGCAACCTATACAAAACAAAATAAAATGAAATACTACTATTTACACTACCAAACCTGGGCCTCTCACGGTTGTTCCTCATCGACCGGGCGTAAGATGTAGCCCGCTTTGTCAAGCTCCAAGTTGTTGATGTCGTTCCATTCCAAGTATGGCTTTAACCGGTGACTGTTCACTGTTTGTTGTTTAAGTGTTTGCTCGTCTCGGATGTCCACATCACCAAACCTTCCAACTCACCGAACGACATACGGGCCCATCCATTTGCTTTTAAGCTTGCCCGCGAATATCTTGAGTCTTGAGTTATACAACCAAACTTTTTGACCCACTTCAAACGTTTTCTTTCTCAATTTTGCATCATGTACCTTCTTGAGTTTATCTTTATAAGCCGATGCACATTCAGACGCCTCATCTCGAATCTCTTCTATCTCGCTTAATTGCAACTTTCTCAACTTTCCCGCCTCGTCATAATCCGCGTTTACCGTCTTAATTGCCCAATGTGCCCGATGCGCTAACTCCATTGGCAAGTGACAACCCTTTCCATACACCATCCGGTAAGGCGTTGTGCCAACAGGAGTCTTGTAGGCCGTTCGGTATGCCCACAATGCATCGTCTAACTTACTCGACCAATCCTTCCTATCCGTTCTAACCGTCTTCATGAGAATTTCTTTGATTTGACGGTTGGACACTTCGACTTGTCCACTCGTTTGCGGATGGTAAGGTGTGGCAATCCGGTGATTCACGCTATACCTCTTCAGCAATTTCCCAAAATTGAAGTTCTTGAAATGCGAACCACCATCGCTTATAATAACTCGCGGGATGCCAAAACGAGAGAAAATGTTAGATTGAACAAATTTACAAACAACTGAATGTTGTTTGTGCGTGTTGCAATAGCTTCAATCCACTTTGAGATGTAATCCACCGCTACCAAAATGTATAGAAAACCATTTGAATTCGGGAAGGGACCCATAAAGTCTATACCCCATACATCAAATATCTCTACAACCAAGATTGGTTGTAATGGCATCTCATCCCTCTTCGATATACTTCCCATCTTTTGGCAATTTACACAATTTCTAGCAAACTCACATGCATCCTTGAAAATTGTGGGCCAATAAAACCCACATGAGAGAACCCGGTAGCCTGTTTTGTGCCCACTAAAATGACCTCCACATGCGGATGAATGAGCATGGGTCAAAATTTCCAACACTTCCGTCTCGGGCACACACCTCCGAATAACTTGATCCGGCCCAATCTTGAAAAGATCCGGTTCATCCAAAATGTATTGCTTCACTTGGACCATAAATTGTTGTCGTCGCTTCTTGGTCCAATGACTTGGAATGGCACCCGTGGCTAAGTAATTAACGTAATGAGCATACCACGGTGCAACAAAGGTGGAAACGGCTAAGAGTTACTCATCGGGAAAACTTTCATTGATTTCACTAACATCGTCAATTCCTTCAACCGGAATCCGAGACAAATGATCCGCCACTACGTTCTCACTTCCCTTTTTGTCTCGAATTTCCAAGTCAAACTCTTGCAACAATAATACCCATCGAATCAACCGAGGCTTCGCGTCCTTTTTCTCCATCAAATATCGGACCGCACTATGATCTGAATATACCACCACTTTGCTCCCCCAAATATAAGCACGAAACTTATCCAAAGCATACACCACCGCTAACAATTCCTTTTTGGTTGTGGTGTAATTGAGTTGCGCTTCGGATAAAGTCTTGCTTGCATAGTAAATCACCACCGGCTTTCTATCAACCCGTTGACCCAAAACTGCACCAATAGTGGTGCCGCTTGCATCACACATTATCTCAAACGGCTTTGACCAATCCGGTGGTTGCAAGATAGGAGCTTTGACCAAGTGTTCCTTCAAAACAGTGAAAGCTTGCATACACTCGTTAGTAAAATCAAATGGGAAATCTTTTAATAACAAATTACACAAAGGTTTGGTGATAACACTAAAACCCTTTATGAAACGTCTATAGAAACCCGCATGTCCCAAAACTGACCTTACACCCTTAACATTTTTCGGAGGTGGCAAAGATGCTATTACCCATATATTTGCCTTATCCACCTCCATTCCCCTTTCAGAAATTACGTGACCCAACACAATGCCCTCTTGCACCATGAAATGACTTTTCTCCCAACTAAGCACTAAATTTTTCTCAACACATCTTTTTAAAACTTTTTGTAATTCGTTGAGACAAGATTCGAAACTAGTGCCAAAGATTGAGAAGTCATCCATAAACACTTCAAGCGACTCTCCAACCATGTCCGAGAAGACACTCATCATACATCGTTGGAAAGTTGCCGGTGCATTGCACAAGCCAAATGGCATTCGCCGAAAAGCAAAGGTGCCATATGGACAAGTGAAGGTGGTCTTGTGTTGGTCATCCGGGTGTATTGCTATTTGATTGTAACCCGAATACCTGTCCAAAAAACAGTAATATTTTTTACCCGATAATTTTTCAATAATTTGGTCAATGAAAGGTAGCGGGAAATGGTCCTTAGAAGTGGCGGCATTCAATTTTCGGTAGTCAATACATACACGCCACCCGGTAACCGGTCGGGTAGCAATTTGTTCACCACTTTCGTCCTTGACTACTTGAATGCCGGCCTTCTTAGGCACAACTTGGGTGGGACTCACCCAAGCACTATCCGAAATCGGATAGATAATTCCCGCGTCCAACCATTTAATTACCTCTTTTTTAACTACCTCCCTTAGGTTCGGATCCAATTGCCTTTGAGCTTCACGTGTCGGTTTGGCATCTTCGGTGGTAATGATTTTGTTCATGACAATTGATGGACTAATTCCTTTGAGATCGGCAATCGTCCATCCGATAGCTCCCTTGTTCTCCTTTAAAACTTCCAACAACGCTTGCTCTTGTGCCAACTCTAAATTAGAGGCAATAATGACCGGTAAAGTGTCATTATCCCCTAAAAACGCATACTTCAAGTGGCTCGGCAAGTCTTTGAGCTCCAACTTTGGCGGTTCCTCTAACGATGGTTTAGTACCCGAATTTATCTCCGCCGGTAAACCTTCAAATTAATGCGTCCATGGTGGTCGACCTTCCTTCAAAGCCATGGCATCCTGTTTTTCCTCTTCAACCCGGAGTGCATAAGCATGTACCTGTTCAGAAAAATCACACAGGCAAACATCCAAACCATCCTCCTCATACTCATGCAGGTTGCATCCGTCAACTATATCTGCCATGAAACACTCATCAACACCATTAGCATTAGAAGTGTTAGTAAAAATATTCAAACGCATTTTCCGATTTCCAAAAGTCATGTCGACTGTACCAAATCTACAATCGATTACGGCATGTGCGGTGCTCAAAAATGGCCGACCCAAAATTACGTTTTGTTGTTGTTTTGGGTCCGCCGACGAGTAGTCCAAGACTAGAAAGTCAACTGGGTAATAAAACTCATCGATTTTAACAATTACATTTTGAACCATACCCCGGGGTAGCTTATGAGACAAATCGGCTAAAACAACCGTTGTCTCCACCCTAGCTAACGGACCAAAGTCATATTGGTCATATAAGCCCCTCGGTAAAATGCTAACTCCGGCTCCAAGATCTAGCAACGCCTTAGCCATTTGAAAATTACCAACTTGTATGTTAATCAATGGCGTGCCCGTATCTTGGAGCTTAGGAGGAAGCTCCCCGTTCAAAACCGCACTCACTTGCCCGGTTAAGTCCACCCGCTTAGGCATTTTCTTCTTTTGTTGCCTCTTTTGTGTACACAATTCTTTTAGAAATTTTGCATAAGCGGGTACTTGTTTTATTGCATCAAGTAATGGAAGGTTAATTTTAACTTGTTTAAACATGTCCCACAACTCTTCTTTTTGGGGACCTCTTGATGCAATAAAATTCTTTCTACCCGGGTCAAGTAAAGCCGATGGAAATGGGACTTGACTCGGTTCACCCGCAACTTTTTCACTTTTTTCATTTTCACCCAAACCCGGTTTGTTAACATTTGATTCTTTTGGTTTAACCGGTGAAACTTCATCATCACTATCATTACCCGTGATGTCCTCAACTACCCCCTCAACCAATTCGGGTGACAAATTGGCTTTAAACTCTTTTCCACTTCTTAAAACACTAACATGATGAACATTAACATTACCTCTTGACGAACCGTGTGATGGATTTACCTTGGTGTCACTAGGAAGTTGACCCTTGTTTTTCTTCAACTCCGCCACATCGGTTGCCAATTGACCCATTTGGGTTGTTAGTGATTGGATGCTTTTGTCACGAACCTCATCCTTTTGCATTCGAACTTCATCGAGTTGGTTCCGTTTTTGCATCTCCGCTTGCATGCTTTTTAGCATGTCCATCATTTCATTTCCACCCGAAGACCCCCCTTGTTCTTGACCCGCTTGATATTGCTTTTGATACCCTTGGTTGTTCCCACCTCGATATCCACTTTGATTGTTGTAAGGTTGGCGCGAACCAAAGTTACCTTGGCTACCTTGAAAGTTCGGGTTAGCTTGATTAGAAGGGTTCCCATACCGAAAATTTGGGTGGTTCCTCAACCCGGGGTGGTAAGTATTCGAATTCATGTTGTTGTAATTTCTACCACCCCCTCCTTGACCTTGAACAGCATGAACTTCTTCATATTGCCCTTCCACCAATCCTTGGCAATTTTCAGCCATATGACCTATTTCGTTACACAACGCACAAACATCATAAATTTGGTTAGTAGTTTGAACATTACCATCATCTATTGCGTGCACTTGAGGTCGGGCAATGGCCGGTCGTGCTCTCCTCGATGCTTGAGCCTTTCTCTTTGATGTAATTGCCATGTTCTCCAAAAACTCCCAATCATCATTCTCATAGTTTGTACCAAAAGTCCCACCGGTAATGGACATTAAATCACGAGCATCTTCGGCACTCAACCCCTCGTGGAAGGCATTCATCAACTCCCAAAGTTCAATCCCATGGTGAGGGCAATTTTTAATCATCATGTTAAATCGCTCAAATGCCTCATGGAACATTTCACCATGTTGTTGTTGAAAACTCCTCAACCCCTTTCTAGCATCATTAGTCTTTTAGGCGGTATAAAATTCGTCTAGGAAAATTTGTTGCATTTCCGCCCAAGTATAAATAGATGCCGAGGGCAAAGTGTAGAACCACTTCTTTGCCTTGTTCTCTAAAGAAAACTGAAACAAAACTAACTTGACATCGTCGGCCGAAAAACCTTGACTCCCAAGAGTATTACAAATTGAGTCATAGGCCTCCAAATGAAAATACGGTTCCTCTGTTTCTAGCCCTTTGTATTTCGGCAAACTTTGCAAAGAATTTGTTCTAACTTCAAAAGTCCTCCCTTGATCATTGTGAGGAATAACTACCGGTGAGGGATTTTGAGTGATTATCGGCCTAAAATGTGCTTCAATTCCCCTCGCATTTCTCTAAAATGCCTTCTTGGCACCCCCAACCTAACCCTTGGTCGAACAGGACCCATTGGCCTTGGTATAGGCCCTTGTGGTACATGTGGTTGAAATTATTGTTGTGGCATCGGTTGGTGTTGAATCGGCCTTTGGAATTGAGGTTGTACGTTTTGCGGTCGAACTTGTTGCAATGGAATAGGGCGTTGCACTTCTAGCCCTTCTGGTCGTGGCCGAATATGTTGTGGTAGGAGTTGTTGTTGTTGTGGCACTCCACCTACATTTGCCATCCCTTGAGGTTGGTTTTGCACATAACCGAACTCTCCTTGATCACCATAACCCCCATAAGCATACCCGTCTTCATCATAGCCCTCAAAATCTTTGTATCCTTCCTCATATCCATCTCCCCCTATACCCGAAGTTTGCCCAAAGGGAAGAGTCGAGTATTGAAAGCCCGATTGGTTCGATGGTCTAAATGTGGAAGTTGCATGAACGACAGTTGAACCTTGTGGCACGGTAAAGTTTGAGGATGATTGACCTGAAACTGGGAAGAAATGAGTGAGTGGTGGAATCGTAGTTGAAGGGTTAAAGGAAAGATTGGGTTCAACTTGAGTAGTAATCGGTTGTATGGTGTTAGATGGTGTAGTGTCATGAGGTGGAGTAGGAATTGTAGTGGAGTTTGGTATAGTGGTGTTTGGTGATGGTTGTGTGGAAGTAGGTATAAATGACGAGGTCGTTTGACCCGTTGTGAGTGGTACTTGAGATTCTTGCATGATGTTTCGTGGTGTGATGGGTGATGTGGGTGAACCAATAATTCTATTTTCTCGTACTAACACGCGATTTTGCCTTAATGTTCTTTCGATCTCCGGATCAAATGACAATGGTGACGCTTTGTGAGAGCCTCTAGTATGCATGCACCTGTAGAACCTGCACACTAAACACACCAGTGTAAACCCGAAAATAACAAAGCAAAACTAACAAACTGACACACGTTGCGCACTACTCCCCTGCAACGGCGCCAAAATTTGACGTGCTTGTCGTGGTACACGCAAATTTAATCCCAATAACAACTATAGATAGTGGTAAGAGGGTATCGAACTCAGGGAGTATGTGGAAAATATGTCAATTATATAGCTTTGCGATTAAACTACAATTAACCTAATTTGCAGAAAATAAAGATCAATGAATTGGATTGTTGTTTTAGAAAACTAAATTAATAACTAATTGCAAATCAAAATTGGTTGTTTAACAGATTAGGAGAACAATGACCATCTTAGGTTTCACTTTCTTTTAACAATTGTGTGAAATTCCAACTAGAAAGAGTTACATAGACATAACTCGTGCATAAATAATTGAAGTGATAAAAGGGAACAAAGTACTCGGATTATATAAACGCGAGGTTGTTTCCCGATGATCAATTAATCAATAACCAACCCTAACCCTTCCCGTGATATCTCGATTGCCAACGGCACCAAGAACGTATGATTGAGACTAGAAATTGCACTATCAATTAACAAGCTACAAACAATTATGCATACACCATGATAATCAAGCAAACACAAGTTATCATTCTAGAAATTTAGAAATAAACACACAAAAGTTCAAGAGAAACCTTCACCTAAGATGATCACCGAAAGTTTTAGCCGGACAAAGCTTGGTGAATCATCATAACAATAAGTTCAATGTTCATACGAATCAAAATCACAAACTGAATGTTAGAAATTGTTTAGCACCAAGCAAGAACAGCCAAATTCGCCCCTTCTGTCCTCCAAAAACGTCCAATGATGAGAATAATGAAAAGACATCATAAAAACTGAATAAATGATGGCAGTTACGGTTTTGTCGTCGCCTCCACCGTAAATTACGGTGTCACCGTAATTTACGGTGGACATCAAAGTGTTACGGTATGAATAGTCTGAGTTACGGTGGGAAAATGGCAGAATTCAGGTCCACCGTAAATTACGGTGGAACCGTAAATTACGGTGGAAACCTGGATTTTGCACTTTGTTTCATCTTTCGTTTCGCGCACGACCCGTTCATCTCTAAACCTTCCAAAGTTGCATTTTATCCACTTTAAGCTCCCGAACCGCACCTGAAACATAAGCAACCGTAGTTATCTAATTCAAGATAATTACACAATTAAATGAGGGATAAACTTGTCTTTTAACATCATAAAGGGTGGTCCAATGGACCACCCGTCAGTATTAATATGTGATGTAAAACTCATTTTATTCAAGAAAAGGGTATAACCGACAATTACCGAATCAAAGCTAGAACCCTATGATATGATCATTTTAAAAATAAATAAAAATATTCAAAAATCCCAAAATATTATATTACATCAGTGGGTAAAAAGTTTGGTGTCAAAATTTGGGTTTAGATAGGCTTTATACTAATTATGTCGTTTAATTAATAAAAAGCTTCTTAATTACGATATTGAGCAAAACTCCTAAACTAGACCTCAAACTGATGTCAAATTTTTAGGACAAGTTTATAAATAAGTAACAAAGGTTTTTGTCCTCTCACATTTTCAAGAATCTTGTTTTAAGGTCAAAAGGGCATAATGGTCAACATTTAGGCATATAACGGAAACATGCAAATGAATCGGATAAATTAGGATCCAAGTTGTATAATCTCAGAGAGTTATACTAATATGAATCATGGACCTAATGGAAGCTTAAGGCATTTCTAAAACAATCTAAATCGGGTCAGAACTGAAAGTCAAAGCAAAAGCCTACTTTTGCGACTTTTGGTTCCGAACCGAGCCTAAACTCAAAATTGTCGGGTTGAACATGCTTAGACATGTTCTTACATTAATTACCAAGTTATACAAGTGATAAAACAGGTTTCATGGATTCTACATTGCTAATTGTGTGTTTATTTGAAAATTAGCTTTTTGTTGACTTTTTACGATTAAGTTTGACCCGACAATTGACCTAGTTAGAGTGGGAATCAGAGGGTGCCCTTTTAAGGGTTTATTACCCACATAATTACCAACTCATAGCCACTTTCAATTCAAAAAATGACTGGACCATTAGTGATTAATCACTAAGTCAAACCTTAATTACGACGGTTTTGACTTTAGGACATTGAACTAATAAAACACGAATTAGAGAGGTTATGGAAGCTTACTGAAGTACTTAGCACGATTTAGAAGCTAATGGAATCTTGTTTGAGGTCCAGAGAGCTCCAGAACTTCAGTTAGAATGATTTTCAAGTGAATGCAAAAATCTTGCAACTTAGAATTCTTTATATAGCAACTTAGAATGCATGAGATCACTCCACCAAGGTCTACCAATGATCCCTGGTGATTCCCAAGTGTCCCTATGCATGAAAATCTGTTGGCTAAGCTCCTGATTTTGAAAACCTTCATGCAAAGGCGGTGCTACCTGCTGTTACAGGCATCTGTGCAGTTTTTGGGAGCTGACAACTTCCGGGCGGCCCGCGTAAGGATTGGCCAAGGCCTTACACGGCCGGTATGAAGCCCAGATCCGGTCAACAAACTTTCAGCAATTGCACATTTGGTCCCTGGTCATTCTAATAGTTGTTTTAACTTGTTTTATTGCACTTTTAACCCTCCAACTTGACTTTTAAGGACTCCAAGTCATAAAAAAACTTTTTAAGTCTCCGGTTAGTTATACGATTACCAAAAAGTCCTAAATTTCAACGTTGATGCTTTTAACCCCTCACTTACGAATGTTAGCGTATCTTTCTCATACGATATCGAAACCTTGTGAAATTTTTATCACTTATTCTAGTGAGCATAATTAATCGTTACAAAGCTTCGGGTTCGCTAAAAGGTCACACGGAGGTATAAATTAAACATGTTGACACATTTAACCCTTGAGGTTTGTAAACTTTCAATTTCTTCCACAAACGGCTTCATATGATTCATAATTCATTCGTTTAAGGGTATAAACATCGTGTAGGGTTGTTGAAAGGTATAATTATCCAATGTTGACACTTTGAATCCTTTTACACACATACTTTATTTGTTTGTCAACTTTAGTCCCACTAAATAATTCTTTACACGTTTAAAGTTCATGACACGTGTCTTCATTATATTGGTCGTGATTTTTCGAGGTGTTATAACTATGCGTTCTTGAGATGAAGTACGATAAATGTGCAAGGATCAAATTAATCACGGGTGCACACGAGATTACTGTGATCAGTGCACGGAGATCGAATGAGTTTCAATGATGCAATAACATTAAAAGCAAGGTCAAGCGTGGTGGATATGCCGCTGGTACTTCCTATATATAAGCGTCTTGACCATGTCGACACAGTGTGACACCTATTCATGGGGCAGAGGCGTGTGGTGGAAGCATGGTGGATACCCCGCTGGTACTTCCTATATATAAGTGTTTCGCCATGCCAACCAATGTGTTGTGAAGAAAGTGCCATGCAAGTTGAATGTTATTAGACCAAGTATACTATTAAATCTATTTTCGACACACTAAAACTACATCGCAAGGCGTAACAACCTCAATCGCAACTCAAAGCGTGTAATCGCTGGACTTTTCGTAAGTCAACACGCTCGCAATCGAATTATCGCTGGAATCTACTTCGCAATCTCAATCGCTTATTGTGTGCTTCGCTCAATCGCTGGTTATGTGTATCGCGTTATCGCTTATCGCATGTATTACTCTAACGCTCATCATGTATCGCTTAACGTTTATCGCTATCGCTTACCGTTATCTATGCTATCTGTGTTATGATAGCACACATGACCTCGCTCCACGAAACGAAACTGATAGGGATAACACATGGTGGATACACCGCTGGTACGTCATATATATAAGTGTTTTAGCCATATCAGCAGACTTTCGTGGAAAAGGCCATAAAATTCGTGGTGTTGTTGAATCTAATCAAATCGCATGTTCCCATCGCTAGCAACGCAACAATCGTCGCCTATCACTCGAAGGTTGTCGCTATCGCTCTTCGCTTATCGCTTATCACCGTCGTCTTCGCTCATTATGTTTGTGTTGTGCTATCGAATTTTCGCGTACCGCCTATCGCTTATCGCACTCGCTCGTATTGCTAAATTGAGTTCGTAAACGACTTCATCGCTCAGTTTGCTCAAATCTCTCTCTTACACTTGGTCTAACCATCTTTCGCTTGGACCAAGGGAATCGAAATCTATCAGTACTATGTCGACACACATGACACTGCCTCACGGGACGGAAGCCATATGGCTAAAACATGGTGGATACGCCGCTGGTACTTCCTATATATAAGTGTTTTAGCCATATTGTCGAACTATCGTGGGAAAGTGCCATGCGGGGCCGACTTTAAATTTAAAATTTTGATATTATTAAAACCTTTGTGTAAACAAAGCTTTTCTTACAAAAACTTTTTCTAAAATTTGATTAAAACCCTTGTACAAAACAAGAATTTCATGTAACGTTGGTGTGAAAATCGACTCAAGTTACTGCCACGTGAAGAGAAAATTTCGTAAAATGAGTTTTAATCACCCTAAAATCTTTTAGTAGCCTAATAAAACTCCTCTCATAGCACTGGTGAGAACATCGAAACAGTTTAACGCCGCACTGTGGGAAGATTTTTCGTAAACAAGTTTTCTCCAAACCTTTTCAAATTAATAAACTTTTCAAGTATACGAAACACTTTTGGATTGCTTTTCGTGTGTTGCCAACTCTTGTTATACGAATCGTCTACTCGCTGCCTTCGTCAGTCATTGCAACGCTCTCGCTCGTCGGATTTCAATTGATCGCTGATGTGCGTGAAAGTGTTGTATATTTTAGGTGTATATTTTAAGCCCTTTTTTTAACACTTATTTTAGCCAAGTTTTAAATTTATAAAACACGATATTTTACTAACACTAAACACACATATGGGCAAGTGCACCCATCGTTGAGTGTAGTATAGCGTTGGTAAGATACCGAGGTCGTCCAAGGACACAAGAGCTTTTAGTACCGGTTTATCCTCAACGTCTAACCAAAATAAAAAGTTTAGAAAAATGTTTTAAACTAAGAAAAATAAAACTAACTAAAATGCTGAAAATAAAAATAAAAGTAAAAACAGATAGACAAGATGAATCACTTGGTTCCGACTCGTATCTAGTATAACCTTTGATTATTTCCGCACTTTTGCACATAATTAAGATATTATCTTAGTTATTGTAGTAGGCCCCTCTTTTGAAGGTGACGTTACCCTCACCCCAGTAGTTTGAGTCAGCAGGGATACAATCCTAAAGGGGTGGATTATTGGAAGATAATGAATTAAGTTATTAATGCAGTATTGTGGTAGGCCCCGCTTTTGGCGGTGACGTTACCCTCGGCTAAGTAGTCTGAGTCAGCAGGGATACAGTCCTAAATAGCCGGGTTATAGTATTAATAGTAGTTAACTTATGAGGGGATCAAAGAGTTTGGACCCCCGCCATCCAATACCGTGAAGTATTGAAGGAGGTCCTACTAAATTTGACCCAGGTCCATTGCAGGACCTCTAAACACTGAACAATGGCAAGACCTTTACCAAACCGTTCCCTTAACCCCCTACCAGGTAGCCAACATACCTCCATATAGACCGTGGAGATATGAATGGTGAAAATCCTTTATTTTATATAGACAGTAAAATAATGCCAAGACACCACGGACAAACGATAAGGAAAGATCACCTTCAACATAAGTAACTAGTTATTAAAGTCATTAATACAAAACCAAATAAAAAGTGCAAAAGATTAGAAATAAAAAGTATTATACTAGACACTTTGTCTTCACCAAGTGATGTAAGAGACTTAGGCAAACATAGCCTTGATTGTCAAGAACTCTTACGATCAATCTTGGATCCCGAGACGACTCACACACTCTACGATGGACAATGGATGATGGTGGTGGATGATGGTGTTGTGATGGTGGTGGGTGGTGGATGAAGTGTGAGAGAGGTGGTGTGCCAAGGGATGAGATGAAATGAATCCAAGCACTCCTATTTATAGGCTGAACAGAGAGCTGGACACGGCCCCGTGTCCGCTGGGCACGGCCCCGTGTCCGTCTGACACTCTCTCTCCTCATTAATTGTAATTCGCAATTACAATAAATGCGCCTGCTGTACTTTCGACACGCCCCCGTGTCCGCTGAGCACGGCCCCGTGATGGGCAATAGAAGCTTCTATAGGTTTGTCTTTTCTGCTGCTTCTTGGGCACGGCCCCGTGCTGGCTGAGCACGGGGCGTGTTCAGCCTTCTGTTTTCTCTATTTTGCTTTGGAAGGTGCCGTTGAGGGTTCGGGCAGTCCACTAATGTTCCTTTCCTTGTATTTATGTTGGATTTAGCTGTCTTTTTGCTTCTTTTGCGTTTTTGAGCTCATTTAATCCTGAAAATACAAAAGGAAGACAAAAACACTCTTTTTCCAATATTAGTACTAAAAAAGGGTTAGTTTTATGCATTATTTGATGTAATTTATATGTTGCATTTTACATACATCAAATACCCCCACACTTGAACTTTTGCTTGTCCTCAAGCAAAACTCTTTAATATGTGGCTTACACTCCCAAATGGAATAGGTAGAAGAGAAGGTTTTGGGCTTGTCGTAGAGTGTCGGGATTTCCAAGATCTTTTTGGGTTTTATTTTTATTTATTTACACTCCTATTCGTAATGATTTATTTAGAACTGTTCATAAAAGAAATTACTTATTTGGGCATAACATGCCTTTTTAAAATTCTATTTATATACAAGTTCACATACCTCGCGGGGAATTCACTCACACTCGGCCGAAGGTGTATTTTTAATGAATCACTCGAGAGCGGCATGGAACTTATTCCTACCATAGGCTTGCCAAGAAATCAATCCTCCTCCTTTTTAACTTTTATACCTTTGTAAATATCAAGAGGACTTTGTGGGTTAAGGGTTGGCTAGGGTTAAAGGTAGGTGGTTGGGTTAGTGGTTAGTAGAAAAAAAAAAGGGCTAAAAGCGTAACAAGTGTCGGTTTTCGCATTTTTGCAACTTTTTATTTTGAT
Source organism: Helianthus tuberosus (assembly GCA_030545235.1). Lineage (NCBI taxonomy): Eukaryota > Viridiplantae > Streptophyta > Magnoliopsida > Asterales > Asteraceae > Helianthus > Helianthus tuberosus. The sequence continues at coordinate 145,011,845 of CM060403.1, forward strand.
GAAGCTTCTATTCAAACAAAGTTATTTTTGATTACTTTGTTTGTTTATTTTCTTTTTGCTTCATCATCATCACAATTTTTTTTTTTTCACGAAGAACCGAACTTGTTACTAAAATAAAGGGTTAAAAATGAAAAAGGGTTTTGGTGGTTGAAAGGGTTTTTGTTTGGGTGATGAAACGAAAAGGTTTAGGCTAAAAGGGGCTAACTAGGGGGATTTTTGGGTAGGTGGTAAAAGAAAAAGAAAAATAATGGTGTAGAAATGAAAAAGGTTAGTCCTAATGCCTCTATCATTTACTTACTCGGGTTTAAGTTGATAAGGACCGGGAATGTATTGTCATGGCAAGTTCTAGAGTCGTAAGGACCAAGCGGCTATTCACACAAGAAACGAAAAATGAGCATTTAGTCAAATGATATGTAATTATGTGCTCAATAAAGGCTCAAAACTCACTTTTGTGGGAATGGGTTTTTATGTGATCAAGTATATATAATCAAATTTTAAATAAGTTTGTCATGCCTTTTCATAATTTTCTTATGTTGGTTCTTTTTATCACTACGCTATCGGTTGTAAATTTGTAAGAATATAACCTTTTTGAGAACTTGAATTTCCCGAGTTAAACCTAGACAAGTAAAAAAAAATGAAATTTTTGAAAAAATTTGGGGTGATTAGCGGTTCCAATAGAGTTTTGTGTAAGGCTTGTATTTAGGACTTGCAAAATTCAAGGTTTTAGCATCCCCCCCCCCCCCCCCCACACTTAAATTACACATTGTCCTCAATGTGTCCCAAAAATAAATTTTTAGGTTGATTAGATGTGTAAAATAGTGTTTAAAAAGCAAAAATTTGTGTTACTGGGCACTGAACACGGCCCCGTGTTCAAGTGCCAGTAACAAAATTGAAATAAGAGAATCAGAAGACTGGACACGGGGGCGTGTTGAGTGAACACGGCCCGTGTCCAGGTACCTGTACTGGGCGTTTTTCTGCAGGTGGTTCGACACGGGGCCGTTTTGGTTGGGCACGGCCCGTGTTGAACCTTCTGAACAGGAGAAAATTGTCGGGTTGCCTCGTTCTTGTGCATGGGATCATTTTTCTCGTTCCCTTTTTCATCCTTTACCACCATGAGTGTGTTTTATTCATTACAAACCATCCAAACCTTAAAACCATCATTTCATTTCATCATAGAGAGAACTTACATAATCCTAAATTAAACTAAAATTAAAACTTAACTAGATAGGTCAGCAGGTACACGAGGTTATCATAAGGGGTTCTACTATTTTAGGAAAATTTCGAGAATGATTTCCCGATATAGTAGGACTTTTAGCCGAACGAGTTCTTCCCTAAACTTTTTTTTTTAAAGCCATTCTTCGATCTCCCTAGGGAGGAAGAATGCGGCTTCGTTTTCTTCTGCTGTTGGTGGTTGAGGGGGAACATTCACCGGGACTCCTTGCACCACTCTTCGCGGAAGCTCTTGGTGCATGGCGTACCATTCGGCTGGAATGACAACTTCGGGCACCATGTTCCACGCCCTTTGGGTTATTATGGGTACCAAAGGCGGGGAGGCGAGAAGGTTCAACCTCTGGTGCAAGAGGTTTACTTCATGGAGACAGCCCTCCAGCCCCACAGTAAGATGGTTGATACGGTCGACCAATGCTTCTTCCACTCCCGTCATTTCATCAATAGCCTCCCTTAGAGCGTAAACATAGTTTACAAGAGAGTCTTCTGCTGTTGAAGATCTCCTCCCTTGTCGGTTATTCCTTGAAGATGATCCGCTTGTTCTGCTTGCCATTTTCTGTGAAGAAAACCGAAAAAAGCTAAATTTTTACAAAACAGAGCCCCTGGACACGGCCCCGTGTTCGTTGAGCACGGCCCCGTGTCCATTTGTCTGCAGGATTTTTGGCTAAAGAATTTTGGAGTTTAAATTATTTTTATGATTTCTATCTGGGTTTTAAGCTCAGATAATTTAAAATAAAGTTATACAACTAACTTTAAGCCAGAATCTTTAGCAAATAATCTTACAGACTTCACATAGAGGGTTGGAAACAAGGGATTTCCAAGCTTCCATGGAGGAACTTTTGAAAAATTTTTGAAAGAGGAGGAAATGAATAAAAGTGGAAGGGACAAGAGGGTCCCTTGGAACCTTCTTTTAACACTTACCTAGGATGGTATGAGTGAAAATCCCAGGGATCTCTGTCAATTGAAGTGGTCAAAATGAGCAGGAATCAGGCTGCATTTAAAGAAAACGACAGTGCCCTGGACACGGCCCCGTGTTGACTGGACACGGCCCCGTGTTCAGAGGAAATCCTGACACATTTTGTCCATATTCTGACCAAATCAGCAGAGAATCTTTTTAGTGAGCACGGGGGCGTGTTGACCTGGACACGGCCCCGTGTCTGGAGGCTGCTTTATGGAGTGTTGCTACTTCAAGGATTTCCTTGATATCGGGCGGTTCCTTACTGGTCGGAACAACCCCAAAGTGCCTAATATACCTTAATTGTCCTAGACTAAGGCGAGAACGCAAGAGGTTGTCGGTGAGGGTAATTCCTATTTTCATTCTAGGTGGACAAGTCCAACCCTTTTCCGGGCTCTTGTTAAAGAAGGTATATGCCGAATCGCTCAGGTCTATGTATGCACCGAACGAAGTCGATGGAGAGTCCTTCACGGCACAATCGACACAGGGACGACTATCGTCCAAGTCTTTGCTAGTACGAAGGTATTTTCGGGAGCAACGAGGTTGTCGGAATGCGGTTCCAACATTTCTTCATGGGTATCGTCTTGGGGCGGATCAATAAAATCCTTCCCAAGCTCTTCTATCCATTTCAGAATTAGCTCTTCTAGTTGAAATAACTCGCTAAGGAGCATTTCCCCTAGAATATCTGGCTGGGCGCATTCGAGGGAGAAATAGTGCTTATTTTTACTTTCGCCCCTCTTAAGGTTGTGAGAAGATGGTGGGTCCATGTAGTGGGGCCTATAATTTAGGAAGTAGCATTTTACTTCTTCATGTTCGCCACCACATAATTGACACCACGTACCATAAGAGTGCCGAAAGTAAAAATAATTACTATCACTCATGTTTATGTCAGAAATTACCAACCGTCGGGATCTAACGGTTCTGTTTTCAGTAACTGAAACTTGGGCACGGGGGCGTGTTGAGTGGACACGGCCCCGTGTTCAGCTTACTGTCTGATGTAAAACAGGATTGCCAGTTCCAATGATTGAGCACGGGGGCGTGTTCAGCGGGCACGGCCCGTGCTGAGCTCTGCAGAAGCTGAAAAAAAACTAAGAAAATCCTAAAAAATAAAAAGAAAAATAAAAGATGATTAGTCCGTTGATTCCTAACTTTCTTAAAATCCTTGTGTCCCCGGCAACGGCGCCAAAAACTTGATGTGCGTGAAAGTGTTGTATATTTTAGGTGTATATTTTAAGCCCTTTTTTTAACACTTATTTTAGCCAAGTTTTAAATTTATAAAACACGATATTTTACTAACACTAAACACACATATGGGCAAGTGCACCCATCGTTGAGTGTAGTATAGCGTTGGTAAGATACCGAGGTCGTCCAAGGACACAAGAGCTTTTAGTACCGGTTTATCCTCAACGTCTAACCAAAATAAAAAGTTTAGAAAAATGTTTTAAACTAAGAAAAATAAAACTAACTAAAATGCTGAAAATAAAAATAAAAGTAAAAACAGATAGACAAGATGAATCACTTGGTTCCGACTCGTATCTAGTATAACCTTTGATTATTTCCGCACTTTTGCACATAATTAAGATATTATCTTAGTTATTGTAGTAGGCCCCTCTTTTGAAGGTGACGTTACCCTCACCCCAGTAGTTTGAGTCAGCAGGGATACAATCCTAAAGGGGTGGATTATTGGAAGATAATGAATTAAGTTATTAATGCAGTATTGTGGTAGGCCCCGCTTTTGGCGGTGACGTTACCCTCGGCTAAGTAGTCTGAGTCAGCAGGGATACAGTCCTAAATAGCCGGGTTATAGTATTAATAGTAGTTAACTTATGAGGGGATCAAAGAGTTTGGACCCCCGCCATCCAATACCGTGAAGTATTGAAGGAGGTCCTACTAAATTTGACCCAGGTCCATTGCAGGACCTCTAAACGCTGAACAATGGCAAGACCTTTACCAAACCGTTCCCTTAACCCCCTACCAGGTAGCCAACATACCTCCATATAGACCGTGGAGATATGAATGGTGAAAATCCTTTATTTTATATAGACAGTAAAATAATGCCAAGACACCACGGACAAACGATAAGGAAAGATCACCTTCAACATAAGTAACTAGTTATTAAAGTCATTAATACAAAACCAAATAAAAAGTGCAAAAGATTATAAATAAAAAGTATTATACTAGACACTTTGTCTTCACCAAGTGATGTAAGAGACTTAGGCAAACATGGCCTTGATTGTCAAGAACTCTTACGATCAATCTTGGATCCCGAGACGACTCACACACTCTACGATGGACAATGGATGATGGTGGTGGATGATGGTGTTGTGATGGTGGTGGGTGGTGGATGAAGTGTGAGAGAGGTGGTGTGCCAAGGGATGAGATGAAATGAATCCAAGCACTCCTATTTATAGGCTGAACAGAGAGCTGGACACGGCCCCGTGTCCGCTGGGCACGGCCCCGTGTCCGTCTGACACTCTCTCGCCTCATTAATTGTAATTCGCAATTACAATAAATGCGCCTGCTGTACTTTCGACACGCCCCCGTGTCCGCTGAGCACGGCCCCGTGATGGGCAATAGAAGCTTCTATAGGTTTGTCTTTTCTGCTGCTTCTTGGGCACGGCCCCGTGCTGGCTGAGCACGGGGCGTGTTCAGCCTTCTGTTTTCTCTATTTTGCTTTGGAAGGTGCCGTTGAGGGTTCGGGCAGTCCACTAATGTTCCTTTCCTTGTATTTATGTTGGATTTAGCTGTCTTTTTGCTTCTTTTGCGTTTTTGAGCTCATTTAATCCTGAAAATACAAAAGGAAGACAAAAACACTCTTTTTCCAATATTAGTACTAAAAAGGGGTTAGTTTTATGCATTATTTGATGTAATTTATATGTTGCATTTTACATACATCAAATACCCCCACACTTGAACTTTTGCTTGTCCTCAAGCAAAACTCTTTAATATGTGGCTTACACTCCCAAATGGAATAGGTAGAAGAGAAGGTTTTGGGCTTGTCGTAGAGTGTCGGGATTTCCAAGATCTTTTTGGGTTTTATTTTTATTTATTTACACTCCTATTCGTAATGATTTACGCATATTACGCATACTTTATCGCTATAACACATCACATCGCACGTACTAACACTCACGATGACGTTGAGTGAGGACCTATTCTACCCTCCTCGATAGCCGTGATGTGTCGCAACGCAACGCATATTCAAAATGCGCAACTCGTTTATCGCAACGCAGACTTTGAAATGTGGATATTTATACGACCCTATGTGACTAATTATGATAAGTATATGAAAGTGAGTATGAAAAGGCGTGACCAAACTATCGCAACGCTTAACGATCTAAACGAAACGCCGAAAACTCAATTCGCCGGAGCCGTTTGATCGAATGACAATTCGATCGAAAGGCCATCCGATCAGATTGCCACCCGATCGAGGTGCCACTCGGTCGGATTGCCACCCGATGGAGGTGCCACTCGATCGGATTGCCGCCCAATCGAGGTGCCACTCGATCGGATTGCCACCCGATTGAGGTGCCACCCGATCGGATTGCCACCCGATTGAGGTGCCACTCGATCGGATTTCCACCCGATCCGACACCTTCCATCACCTTCTTTCCCCTTCACCTATAAATAGCACTTGTCACATCACTGTTCAAGTGATGTGACAGCTCTCGTTCGACCAGCGCACTTTTGGGTTCTTTCTCCCGATTTCTCGCGATTCTTGTAAGTTTTCAACCTAAATCTTGTACTTCTATGATCTACACACATTCCTTCATCCTTTTCACCTTTGAATCTTAACTTTTAACCGTGAAATCAGTGGATTTGGGGTGTTCTAGGGTGATGTCATCATAGAGTTCTTATGAACTTCAAGTGTTGGCCTCATTCCACTAAGAACAACTCAGATCTGAAGGATTTCCACAAGATTAAACAATGTTTTCGCATAGATCTGCACATAATCATGGTTAAAAGGATTGAAAGAATGGTTTTCCAACTTTCTTTCAACTCTTTTACACTCAATGCACTCAAAACCGATAGAATCGGAGCTCATTCTGATCTTCTACTCTTTCTTAGTAATGTGTCGGTACAAGATCTGATTTCTATCAGAGAGACTACCGATTTTGGGTTAAACATGAACAACCGTCTCGAACAGGTTAACTGGTCAGACTAGGGTGATTCCTGTCCGATCGGGTCACTTGGGTCAAGATGGGGTTTCTTTTGTTTAGCACGTTATCACACCGTCTCGAACAAAACTATCAAAACAATCAAGTGTCAAGGACGATCAGGCCCTTGGGACGGATTACCGTCCGGTTGGATTGCCATCCGATCGGACAGCCATCTGATCGGATTGCCATCCGATCGGGCAGCCACCCGATAGGCTTGCACTTGGTTCCATACTTTAACATTATTCAACCTTTCAAAAGTTTTGAACGTCGAACAGATTGCCTCCCGATCGGATTGCCATCCGATCGTGCGACCATCCTATCATGTGATGTTTTGAACTTCAAACACTTAAACAATTTTCAACATGTTCAATGACGGATTGCCACCGGATCGGATTGCAATCCGATCGAGTGACAAACTGCTGTGAACTTGTTCTCACTAAGTATCCAACCAATCGGATCGTTACTCGATCGAACGACCGTTCGATCGATCGACCTGAAAGGTAGAGATACTTCCCTGTTTTCAAAATGCTACAACAAAAACTTCAAAAGTCAAACCATCATACACAAACACATCCTTCCCAAACGAGATGACAGTCCAATCGAATGGTCACCCGATCGGATGACCATCCGAACGGATTGTCACCCGATCGACTGGCCATCCGATCGGATTGCTATCCGACACTTGGTACTTTGCATCGTTTTACGCGCCGCTTATCGCTTACGCTGTCAATCTGTAATCAGGCTAATCTCAGACGCGCTCCCTTCAATCCAACCAAGTTGTGTTTACTTGCTGAACACCGACTGTGAGTATACTCGAACCCTTTTATCGCATTTTGGGTGTAACATACGTTCCTATCAAATCAAATTTAACAAAACAAATTATTCAATCAAACTGTTTATCACTTGCGAATAACTGTTATGCATATTTACACGTGATGCTAGTTACATATGTGTTAGGACTTATACTCGCAAGGTCCCGCCTTAACTAGTATAGTACTATAGAACCCGACGGGGTCTAGTTAGGATGAATAGCAATCGCAATCGCAGCTCGAGAGACTTAGCTGGTAGTATTTGTCTTGTATGCATGTATGTTGAGGTATCTCGTTTATGTATTTGGTAATTCGCAGCACTTCTTACCTACTATGTTTCGCTATCAAAACTTGTATACTCGCCAATACTTTTGTATTGACGTTGTTTAACGTATGTTGCAGGTTTAGTCGCAGTCTACATCAAATCAAGCTAGGAAGTCTAGAAACACACCAAAATCTAGGTTGTCGGATTTGTATTGTTCGAGAGAACATGAAATTCGTGACAACTTATGTGTTTGTAATTGTTTGTTAGTATGGGATAATGAACGCATCAAATACTGTCGCAATATAGTTGTTATGGATTCTCTTGAGCAATCTTATTCGCCTAGTGCCGAGCCCCGATAATTCCGCCATCGGTTAGGGTGTGACATCCTTCCTTTTTCTCTTCTTTAGTCGACACAAACACATTATTGATGTTTTAAAACATCTAGTTTCATCTTAGTCAACTTAGGTCTCTTAAATTTGTTTTTTTTTATCTATTTTAAAAGAACTATAACCTATTCTTTTGTTATAATTTCATATGTGTTTAACTAGGTCCAAATGTTCCTAGTTACCGGTCATTATTATTGTCACATAATATACAAGCATATATATATATATATACACACACGTGTGTGTGTATAGTTAAAGATTGACAATATATACACACATATGTATAGTTAGAGATTGACAATACACACATATGTATATATAAAAAAATAATATACAAGCATATATATATGTTAAAGATTGACAACATATACACATATGTATAGTTAAAGATTGACAATACACGTATGTATATATAAAAAAAACTGAAAGAAAAAGGCTGCAGTTTTTCAAATAAAAATAAAAAAGAATTTACTTTTTTCATCTTTTTATATAATTTTCTTAGGAAAAATGTTTGGTTTAAAATTGTTCTCAACTAGTGAGATTCCCCGCCGCTACGCGGCGGGAATCCAATTGGTAGAGTTTCGGTTCGCAACAATACCAACATTCACTATGGCAACCGAAAGAAAAAACAAAAGAAAGAAAACTAATTAAGAAACCCGTGATCGTTCAAAATGACGTCTACATGTGGTTTACACTTGACATCGATCAAACTCGAAAAAAGAAATGAAAATCGATACCGATACCGGTAGCGATCCTCATCAAAGTAACTATACATATATAGTGTACTTTACGAAAGAAAAACTTTATTTTTAATCAACTCCATTTTCCGTGAGTAAACTTCACTTTTCAAATGTATTTAAATGGCAAATAAACTGTGTACAATATTAATTAATTACTTTTATCATGTATTAAGAAATAAGTTGTGTAGAATCCATCCAATGAGAGATGCTTACAACACTTCCTCAATGAAAGCAAGTTATCCAAAAATTCATACAAAGGTCAAAATCCAGTTGGTTCGATATTACATTTCCCAATTTTGTTTATGCCACACAAAGATGACTGCCTCATGCATACATCTATCCATAGAAACCCAGTAGCAGTTACATCATGAATCTGAGGTATTTTGTGACACAAATCAAAGCCATTTTACAATATATGATTTGGTAAACTGTAAAACATAGCCGTAGTCTCAGTTGTGATATTGGGACCTCTTTTAAAGGAGATATTCATGCAGCTTTATCACATACAAAAATGTTGAGAACTAACTACATCTAAAACATGTCCTAATATCACAACTGTGCAATCGAGAATGAGATGTCGTGACCAAACCACTACTTTGCGCTGGATTGGTGGAATTGTTGCTTACCTTGGAATGAATGATATGTAAGAACCGTATTCTTCTACCTATCATCAATTCCAATTTGTGCTTTCATTAACCTGAAAATTAATTTTGCAATTCATTTATCAGATATCTTTTTCTCCTTCTTTTCGCAACTTTATATATTTTGGATCCAAATATTTTCACAACTTTATATATTTTGGATCCAAATATAATCAGTTTTATGGGAAACCGAACTCACATTGAAATCGTGTTTGCCATGCCAAACAAACAAATATATAACCTTTATTCAATGTTAGCACTTACAGGTTGAAGAAGCCTTAGATGAACCAGAGGACAAACATCATTGGCCCAACATAACAATCAGCAAGGCAACAACCAAAATTAGGAAAGAAACACAAAACAAACCAAGGCTTGAATTCTACAGAATAAACTTGTGTCCGAAATGAATATATTCAAACATATTTTGTAATCAACAATTTTATTTTTCTAAACAAATATTAAAAGAACCTCATATCTGTAAAACTCAAGGTTGTGGTCACTCTGTGGCTCAAACTTCCCGACAAAACATGGTTGCAAGGCAGGTTGCAGGTCAAAAACCCACCATCCACCGTCCTTGCCACGCCATCTTCATCATTTTTTCGAAAAAAAATTGAACTCATCACAGCCAGCCAAGAAAACCGAGTAGATTTAGAAGTAACCGTAACAACCTACAGTTAAACGGCATGAACAAAGTAAAGGTGAAGGTAGTCAGAGGCCACCAACAACTAACGCCGCCACCAATCAACTAAACCCTAAAGGGTTAAAAAAATCAAATCAAACCAGAAACAAATAGTGCACACCATCTCAAACGACCGTTGCCGTCGGCGTTTGAACTGCCGAGAACAAACGACAAAACATCACACACCCAAAATACCTACAGAGCCAACGAATAATACCGAAAATACCCAAAGTACTGTTCAAAGGGTCAAACCAGAAATAAAGATAATGAACATCATCTCAAACAACCGCCGACTACGACGTTTGAACCATCGGGAAGAACCGGCGTCAACAGCGAAGCAGTCGAGAAGAACCGGCATCAACGGCGAAGTAGACGCCGGACCTGCCCCGTCTCTTTGGTAAACAACCAAACCAAAATCAGTCAGCCGGTAGACACCATCGGAAACGACGGTGGTTCTAGAGAGAGGGAGGAGGCGATGGGGATTTTAGAGAGAGAAACAAAGACAACTCCTCCATTTTCTCTCTCTAATGAGAGAGTACGCAGGTACTCCTCTTTTTCTTGACTCACTTTTTCTAGATCACTATACTAACGGCAGTTAACGTTAATTCACTGTAGACACTGTTCATCAGTTATGTTGTGAATTAATATATATACTAGTTGTTCCCCAATCGCGCGTTGCGCGGTAGATCAAGCATATTTAAAACGTGTGACGACGAAAGTCTAGGGACCGTATGATAGCTTTGTTAAAGTTTTACAAGTAGAGAAATTTGACCCTAGAAAGTGCACTCACAATTAGAATTAAAAAATAAACACCAACCTAACTACAAACTAAAGGAAGATCATGTTTAAGCTTGTGTACCTTAAAAGACATCTCTACTGTAGTAATGTGCCCCATCTTGTGTCCCATGTCAAGAAGTATAAGCGCTCCAGTATTCTTCACCATGTGGTAAAAGTACGCCTAAAAGAAATACCAAGTTTAAAACTATAAGTAACTAAACGTAGAATTATAAGAAAGATTATCATTACTTTTTCTTTTGGACTCAAAAGAATAAAGGATAAACTAAAACGAACATAAAATCTTAATCTTACAAAATTCACACATCATAATAAGGTATGTTGAAACATGCAAGCAGTATAGCTCCATTTACAAAACCTTCCATAAATTATAGCCTTCTCTCATCATCTCATGTTCTTTTACCTACTATTATTCTATATGTAGTCTTTCACTTCCTATAAATCCAAATACTATAACCTTTAAACTCGCAAAATCTGTAACCTTATGTATATCAAGAATCCAAGATCACCAACACACAATTTTCACCATCTTCCAAAATATATTGATCAGTTCCTTGACCTAATAGCTCTATCATCACAGTAAGCATATAACTCCCTCTAAACCTAGGTAGCATAAACCACACACACTTCCTATAAATCCAGTTCTCAAATCTAAATACAACTCAATTGCCAAACCTAAATGCAACACAGATCAATACAATAAGATCATAAACTCCATATTCCAGAACATCACTATCGCTACACGAATCCTATATCTCACTAAATCGCGTTCAACAACAGAATTCTAATCAGATCTGAAGCAATTTAACCTAATCAATCAAGTACTCAACGATCTACAACAAATCAAAAACAAAATCACATTAATAACACTCAGATCCAGAGACCTAAAAGTCAAAAACCTCACCTCCTCCATTCGCGAAGAGCAAAGCCTTCTTCTCGCATCTCACTAGGTGGCGGAAGAACCGGACCGTCAGAACTGAATATTCCGTCAGCATCTTCACCTAAATCGTAACTCTGATTGACGCCGTTAGAGATCGGAACCGATGAAGAGGACTGAGGCGGTTGGGAGAACGGATCCTGATCCGGATCCGGATTGGATCCGAATCCGTAGGGATCTGGACTGTCCACGTGGTCGCCGTCAGCGGGGAACTGATACGACGGCGTATCGGCGGTGGAAAAGTTGGAGTACGAATCGTTGTTGTTATCGAAGTATGATTCGTCGAATTGACCACCGGAGGGAGGGATGGTGGTGGTGGATTCTTCACCGTCGACCTCTGTTAGTCTCTTCCCTCAAAGTAAGATTTCTATAGGTGCTGAGGGGTAAAAATAAAAGAAGGCAAAGTTGAGTGGTCAAAAGCCAAAACTCACAAAGACCCCTGGCGCATAGTGGCGATGGTAATTGATATATATAATAATGTTCCGAGTAAATCTCACATGATCCTAACCTGACATATATATAAAATAAAAGTCAAGATACGAAAGGAATTTGTTTTGATATTGTTCATATAAATAAAGTTATATTAAAATAATATATGATATAGAATAAAAAAACAGTTCTCATGTAACGACAAGTATTTCATTTTTGTTATAAACTAGTAAAACACCCCCACACTACGTGATGGGGATACGGTCAGTAAATGTTCGTTTCGTTACGATATTAGTATGGTACTGACACTCTATTATCCGGTTTTCGGTTTCGAATTTTCGGTTATCCGAAATTTCGGATATTTCGGATACGGTTTTTCAAATATTTCGGATTCGGTTTCGGATCCGGATTTTTTTGAACACCCCTACATAAAACCATGCTACCAGTGTTACAGAAGGCATAAAATCTTGCTAAGTAGCAAACAAACGACGGTAAAACCAGGAAAAGCATAAAATAAGAACACGAATTTCTAAAACCAACTAGCTCACTGACGTAAAATATAGACATAGTTGAATTTATACTGATACGTATTAGAAAATCGATGGGATAAAAAACGCGAGGAACAAAATGTGACCACCTAACACCGTGTTAAGTAACAATTGAACGACCACCAAATTCAGGAAAAAACTTAGAACAATACTAACAAAAAAAAACTCACTTAAGTTTTGTGGCAAAATAATAAAAAACCAAAGTTTAACCTTAAAATAGACTATGCAAAAAAAAAAAAAAAAAAAAACAAAAGACAAAAAAAGTCACTATTCCTCCTAATGTGAAGAATATGGATTATACAACTAACCCCCCCCCCCCCCCCCCCCCGGTTTAAGGGGCGTAAAACTATGATAAGTAGCAACCAAACTACGATCAAAACCGGGAAAATCGTAAAATAAAAACATGAATTTCTAATATCAACTGGCTCACGGGACATAAAACATATACAGAGTTGAATTTATACCGACGCGTATTAGTCGTGAGGGTAAAAAACGTGGGGATCAAATGTGACCACTAAACACCGCGTTAAGTAGTAACCGAATGATAACCAAATCCGGAAAAAAAAAAAACAAAAAACAAAACTAATAAAAAAACAATCTAATGTAACTTTTGTGGCAAAATAATAACATAAAACCAAATTTTTGTTAAAAAATAAATAACCTTAAAGTCTATTATGAATATAAAAGAACAAAAAAATCACCATTACTTCGAGTGTTATGAATTAATATATGGATAATTCTAAATTTACAAAGCTACAGTGGTGAAAACAAGTGAAAATGTAAATAATAATTCAAACTTCTCTTCTCTTTTGATCAACTTCGCCACATTTGTATACAACTATGACCTGAAAACTAAAAAAATGGCCTTTGTAATCCGCTGCATCGCATGTCGAAATTCTTACTTATATACAAAAGGTTTAGGATCAAATACAAAGACTTGTTACTCTATAACGTCTTCATACAATTCTTATTTTTTGAAGTCTTTGTAGAATAACTTAACTCATATACAAAATACGATTCTGTACTTCAAATAGTTTATGCCTTTAAAATCCAATGTGAGATATGTTGCGTGAATAATTATTGTGACGATACTTAGGGTGAAGGGAGTGGTTAAACAGGTGAAAGTGGTAAACTTTAAAATGGACCAATCAGAGTGTGCCATGTCAGCAAGTGTGAAGAGTTTAAACTTTGGTGAAAAGTGTTGGCAGTGGTGTAGACACTTGAAAGTGGCAAACTTTTTTTATTTTTTTTTTATTTTTTTATCTTTAAATACCCCTTCACCACCACCACCACCGGTTCCACCACCACCACCACCCTCAAAATCAACCCACCCTTATCACCTCCACCACCACCACCGGTTCCACCACCACCACCGGTTCCACCACCACCACCCTCAAAATCAACCCACCCTTATCACCTCCACCACCACCGGTTCCACCACCGCCTTACCAATCATCATCAGCATCATCAGCCGCCGTGGCTCCGCCCATCGCCGCCGCACCCGTTTGATCGCCGCCCATCGCCGCCGCCCATTAACAGCCGAGTTCTTTGGTTTACACACAAAACAAGGCTCCAATCATTACAAATCAAGCTTTCCCGCATCAGTTAACCTTTACCGAGTTCTTTGGTTTGCCGAGCGGCAAAGGTGGCCGGCGGCGGTGTTGCCGCGCGGCAAACACCTTTGCCGAGGTGTTTTCCGCACCACTCCCTTCACCCTTATATTAATAGTACTTTACCCGTCCGGTGGACGGGTTTTTTAAAGTTGTAATGACGAAAGTTTTTATCTATAATTATATTATATAGATATGCTACACATTATCAAATAAACATCTTTTAACAGTCATTGTCCTTATTGTAGGCAATCCCCATAACGGTAAATGGTTATAAAACTCGTTCCTGAACTTGCATGCTACACATGGAATGTGAGTCACAATAAAGTTGTCTGATCACTGTAGTGATATGAACCAACTTAACTATGAATGTTGATAAAGTGCAGCAAAGGGGTGTTTAGGTATAAACAAAGCACAAAATGTGGCCATTAATTTACAAAAAAAAAAAAAACAAAAACAAAAACAAAAAAAAACAATAGTGCTAATATGTGTACATCAAGCCCTTCAGCAACAATAGCTTGAACAGGGGAAAAAATAAAATGAAACTGGAAACAAAGCCGTTACACCTAAATCAACTACTTAAACCTTCAACTTCTCATCAATTAACAACATCATATATACAAAACCAGCACAAATCAAGTAACATAGAAAACCAAAAAAAAACTCATATACCTTCGGCAGACACATTCTCCGAAAACTCTTTCTCCAAAAATCGATCGAACATCCTCGCGATACTACCATTGCCAGACTCCGGTGCCATAATTTTTTTCTCTAGTTTCCTTATCAGATCTGGTGGAAACCATGATCCTTACGCAACATGAAACAATGATTAACACAGATAGAAGAAAAAGGATCATCCTGTTTGTCGCAAATTCTCGCCATTGAAGATGATTATATGTTGATATTTCTAGCACAAAGTACCGGTTTGCATCCTTACTTGTCATGGCCATCTACAATATAAGAGACAAAATGTAGTAGTCATTAGTAATATCATCATGTAAATTGTACATTAAAAAAGTAATAGTCAATCCCATGTTTAGATCCCCGTCATGAAGATGTACACTTCATCATTATTGTCGTCCCAAATCCGGGCCTGTTGTCTCAAAATGCACCTATTTTCGTCATCATATAATGTCAACTACTCAACTCGCACTAAAAGGCATATTTTTAAAAATCTAAACCCGTTTTGACCCGTTACTAATAGTATAATATTATTTTGTAAAAATTCACAATTGCAAATGATATAAGATACCTTAATAGGCAGCAGCCTGAGAAAACACAGTTTTTCAAAAAGATGATCCAACAGCAAATGCTTATTATCTCCTTAAAAGCTGTCAACAAATGATCAATGGTATATTATGCACTTTTATTACCATTCTGAACCGTTTTGACCCGATGTATAATTGGGCTGCCCATAGTTCATGCAAAAATATCATAAATGGTCCGATTAAAGTATCATATGAAACACTAACATGATAATGTGCAAAATGAACTTTTAACCCTAAAACAATAGTATTCCTCCTTTACTTACAATTGAGCAGGTTATACTTCAGTTTTTCTAAACCCCAACTATACAGCAACAATGAAGCAACACTGCACAATTGGCATATGCATTAGCATATGAAAATATTGCGTAAAACAAAAATTACAAAGCTATGTAAGGCGATGGATTTTTAAACTCTAAAAACAAAAACTAAAAAATTATGACTATACATTTTATAAACACCACTGAGATCTTACTTTTTTGAGCATGATGAGGATTGATGCAACGGACAGAGGGAGAGAGCGTTGTCTCGGATGAGGATGACGTCACGTGTAGAGCGAGGTAAACAAAAGATCACAGCGAAGCTCTGTTCTTCAAGTAAATATTGAGGATTTCATCATCAACCGCAAGATACCAAACAGGAAAATGTTTTAACATTTAATCATGTAATTTTATAAAAAGTTAAGGAATTTCAGAAAGAAAATGATGAGTTAATAATGAAAGTTCAGTTACCTGCTCGAATCAACCAGTTATGTTATCAACTATTCTAAACCTTCTCTATTTAATAGCAGCATCCACACCATTGTAAGTACCTTTATGAAGCTTCACAAATATTTAAAAAGAAGTAAGAACCTTCATGATGTATTGAACAAATATTAAGAAATAGTGTTACATATCATTATCAACCCACCCATTTTGTAAAAAAAAAAAAAAAAAAAACAAAGATAACGGGTCTGACCTGGTGCCAAGCCTATCATTATTCGACCTTTACTTTATAAAATTGAGAACCTTCCCAATATAAGGTACAAAACCTGTGATTTAAACCTATAACAATCCCATTATTTTCAGCATATATCACCAAAGACTACCATTTTAAAACATAAATGTAACATGATGTGTGATAAAATATATACCTCAAAGAAAAAGGAGGTCATAAGGAGGAATGGATATCCTGTTCTTCTGCTACTCGCATCATGATTCATGACCTTTCAAAAAATATAATATGTGAAATAATAGCAACTAAATAAACCACATTCAAATGTGCATCTAAAATTAAAGAGAAAGAGATTACATAAGCAGTTATTTGACAGGGCTTCCAATCCATTAAAAATATGAACTTCATATATCAAACAGCCAGCTGGTGCGAAATCTCAGATGCTAACATTATATGCCACAAAACAAAAAGTGTTACCTCAGTTTATTTACAGTAAGCTCGCCCGAAGTCCCTGCCGCTTTTGGTCTCGTCTCGGTTGTTGGAACCACAAAGAGCTCCTCCATTCTTGATATTCTTGAGGTGAGCATCCCCATTCGGATGAGCTTTAATCGTAGATGGGTTAATTGAAAATGAAATTAGAGTATATAGATGGTAAAATCATTGATTGCGGAGAACTGCATTGCCATGATCTTTCGTCTTCGGTTCTTAACCCTAGATCTTCCGATCTTGCATAAATTAAAGAGTTACTGAATGGAGAATAACCACAAGTTGGGAAAAACCATTCACATTGGAAGGTCAATATCGCTTAACAACCTGCTGCACCAAAATCGCCATAAAGAATCGAACAATAAAAGTTGTATCTTGAACTAATTGATTCAACACGAAGAAGAATGTTTTGATGGAGAGACCTGTGTATGCAAATCGGGGATCGAACAACCAAGAGATGAGGCTTGATGAAGGATCTGACAGTTTAGGGTTTTCAATGTCGGTGAAAATCCGCGCAATGGTTATCATCACTGTCTATATGCTTCTTTATAGTGTTGATGACGGTTGCAGCAGCAAAAAAGGAGGACGACGTGGAGAGTGGGGGTTGCCTTGTAGGTGAAAACTGCTAAAGAGTGGGTGCTAAATTTATGCTGGTTTCCTGGAATTTTGGCTGAGTTTTAGCAATTTAGGAGAGAAGTCTCAAACCGTCGTAAACTGCATACTACGGTTATTTTTTGGAGTTTAAACGGACATGATTTTATTTTGATCAGATCTAACGGTTAAGATTGAGTCTTGGGGGCGGTTGATTTCACGCTGTCTATAATATATATAATATTAACTTGGGCATTATTTGATGATGCATCATTGATGTTGACAAAGGCATCAAGATTCTTGAGATATAACGTGGAGTTCTCTAAATTTGACTTTTAAACATCCAATTAGCAATAAGATTCCATCTATTTTTATTTTAAAGTTGAATATTCTCTAACTAACGAGTAGTTAACATCGCATGCCATTGGTGATTGAATGCATACAACATTTTATCTCACATGCTAACAAATATTGTTGGTTTTACACATCTGAAGTTCATAATTTTGCTTTGGCTATATAAGTGAAAACTTCGCAGGAGGCCATACATCCTGAATCGTTCTCACCCAAGTATGTTTATTGGTAGAGTTCTCCTCCCGTACCATTTGAGGTTGGACGTTAGTATACATGATCTCCTATGAACGATTGAGCTATGAAATTTGTTTGTCATGCTTATTGTCAAATTAGCCTAGAGAGTTGTCAAATAATATATACACACATACATGAAAGTCAAATACAAATAAAAGTTTGCATGCGAATCAAAGGGAAAAAGGAGCGAAGATGATTTTGTAAAAAAAAAGTATCTATATATAGCGTAATTATGTAACTATATTGTAAACTAACTACAATATATAATTACTCTAGAGTGATTACATAATTACTCTAGAGTGAATATATAACTAACGTAATTATATAATTATTATATTATAATGCACCTTAAACATATAACTAGAATAATTACTCGTTAGATAACTGATTCAACTAAATAATAAACTAGATATTAATTACATAATTACTCTATAATGAATACTAGGTTAGAACCCCGTGTATTACACGGGTTGCATAAATGTAATTTTATATAACCAATAATAAAAAAGATATATTTTTAAAAAAACTCGTATATTGCACGTGTTAATATAATGTCATATGTTAACACAAATAGTAATCGAGATTTATCATTTAAAAAATGCACATTGATGTACTATTTAATTATTATAACATTTTAGTTTGTTTTTTTATTTTGCATAAATTTAATTTTATATAATAAATAATAAAAAAGATATATCTTTAAAAAAACTCGTATATTACATGTGTTGTATAAAATATAATGTCATATGTTAACACATACAGTCGTCAAGATTTATATTTTAAAAATGAACTTTGATGTACAATTTACTTATTATAACATTTTACTTCGTTTTTTATTTATTATTAGGTTAAAAACACATGTATTACATATTTACATGGGGTTGAATCTTGTTTTTATGATACATTCAAGTTATGAGATACAATTATTTTAGTTAGTTTTATGCACATTCATGCTTATTTGTTTATTTCATTCATAAAACACCCGTCTTAAATTTGTATTCAAAAGAGTTTACGGTATAAAAAAGGTGGAGATCAATCCCCACGTTTTTATATATTTCATCGTTTTTATGAATTATATCGTAAAATCGATAAATAAATTCTCTTTGAATGAAGTATATAATTGTTGTATTTTAAAATGGTGTTTTTTATATATGTTGATGCAATGTGCGATAAATCATGGTTTTAAAGTTTACAATTATAGCAATGTTCTTTATATCTAAAAATGATGGGTTTAAAGTTTACAATTTAGAAGCTTATGCCTACCATTATAGTTATGCGTCTAAAAACACTTACAATTTGATATAAGCATATGCCCGACCTAGAATAATAATTTAATTCTAGTGAAAAAACAATAATACAATTATTAAGTATATATAAAACGGGAACATTTGATTTCTAATTTACCATAATTTCAATCACCGAACTCCAAAATATATATATCTTCTCATAATAAAAACAAACGTTTGTGCTTATCTAAATTTTTGTTTATAATTATTATAGAAAAAAAAACATTTATTCTTAATTAATTTTTTTGTTTAAAATTATTATTATTATTATTATTATTATTATTATTAACTATGATCATAATAAAAATAAACGTTTATATTCTTATCTATTTTTTTTAAATAATAATAATAATTATTATTATTATTATTTAATATGATCATAATAAAAACAAACGTTTATCCTTATCTAAATATGTATTCTTATCTAATATTTTGTTTAAAATTATTATTATTTAATATGAGAGATAAATAGGAAAATAAGGTGAGAAAGCACCAGAGAGTGACACGTGTCCAAAAAAGATTTTCGTTTATTAGTATAGAAAGATATAACTAACGTAATTATAAAACTATATTATGATCCAATTTAAACATATAACTAGAATAGTTTAATCCGATTATATAATTTATATGATATCGTAAATTAGATCATAATATAGTTTCATAATTGTGTAGTCACTCAAGAGTAATTATATGTTTTAATTAGTTTAGAGTATAGTTACATAATTACACGATATAAATACTTTTGTTTATAAAATTGCCACTTCTCCTTTTTCCCTTTGATTCACACACATAAACTTTATTTGTATATGTCTTTCATGTGTGTATATTTATATACTATTATTTTGAAACATATTTGTGCATTTATAAGTTGTATATATAGCTTTAGTGATTTTTTATGCTAATTGATTTATTTATATACTATTATTTAGCAAAAAGTGTGCATTTATAAGTTGTAAATGTTGCCAAGTGTGGGCATTTATAAGTTGTACATGTTGCTTAAACACGGCGCAACGTGCATGCGTGGTTAAACGTTTTTAGGCCGTTTATTTTTTCCCGTTTGACAGGTTCATCTTAACGCACGGGGTCCTAGATTGACTTAGTTATTTTTTATATGTTTTACGTTTTGGTTTAATTTCTTCGTATTAACTCGCCGCAACTTTAGTGTTAGTGGTAGCTGGTAGTAGTGTGGCATTGGTGTTCGCCCCCGCCGCAACGCGGGGGTGATTAATACTAGTTATTATATATAACATAATATTAAATGGGTCAAGTTTGAAATTAAAAAATATATTTATCAACCCAACATAATTTTTTTTTTGAGTAAATTGCTAAAATTGTTCCTGAGATTTGGGTATGTTTGTCAGTTGTATTCAAAACAATTTTTTGTACTAAATAGTACTTCACTTTTGAGATTTTTTTGTCATTTTCATCCAAAAGTCTAATTTGCTTTATTTTTTCTGTCAAATATTTGAATGGAAATGACAAAAAATCTAAAATCTCAGGGACGGTTTTGACAAAAAATTAGACGTTTAGATGAAAATGGCAAAAAATACCAAAAGTGAATGACAATATGATACAAAAAATTTGTTTTGAATAAAATTGACAAACATGTCCAAACCTCAGAAACGATTTTGACAATTTATTCTAATTTTTTTTTACTTAAGTTTAAACAATCTCGAGCTACTCATCAAAACAAGTAAATTAAAAAATAAATAAACAAACCTCTAGTTTCAATACAACCCGGCGTGCAAAATCCCTATTTTACCCCCACCTGTGACGGCGTCGTTAAACCAACCCTATCTGTCACAGGGTTCACAACCAACCCTATCTGTGACGGCGTCGTTAAACCCTAAGAATTCTCCAAGGGCATTTCCGTAACTTCACAAAAGAACATTTCCCTTTCCATTTTTTTTCTCGTTCGTTCTTCGAGGCCATCCATTGGCTGTGTGTGTAAAAGGTGTAACTGTGTGTTCTTGATGTGCGCTTCTTTTCTAAGCGTCTTTTTACGACGATTTTCTTTTCAAAACCCTAACAAAAACTTCATCACATGTTTCCGTTTCTCGTTCGTCGATTCATCTCCTCGTAACAACTTGTTGATTGTTGATCATCATCATCACTAGCTCAACGGCCATGATTCATCATCGGTAACTTCATCGTTTATCCGTTTTTTGTTTTGTTATTGATTGATGTTTTTGTGTTCTTGTGTTCTTGTTTGTGTTTGTTGGGTTAATGATTGTTTTAAGTAGTGGAGTTAGTTAGAGTGAAAGTTTTTTATTTTACTGTTAATTTGACATTTTGTTATTGATCATCATCAGTGGATTTTTACTGTTTAATTTAGGGTTTTTTATTTTAGTTATTAAGTTTGTAAATTTGGTTAATTAAACTGAAATTTTGTTTGGATTTTGTTTGCCCAAAATAGGAGTTACTGATTTCCCTATTTGTTAACTTTGTAATCACCATGTTTGTATTCTTTTTCTGTAAATAATCTTTTGAATTATTTCAATTATCATTGTTTTTATTTTGTATATATTGCTGGTAATATTGTTGAGTTGTTAATTGTTATGGCTTGCTAATATATTCAGGGGCTTTTGCCATGATGTTGAAGCATTGCATTATAAGGTTGTTGCATTGTGTGCGGTTTTATGGCTTACAACGTTCGGGCCATGTACCATGACCGGGACCGGGACCCAGAATCTAACGGGCTATGATGAGTATGGGTCATATAAAAGTGGGCCAAGTTCGGGTTCAGAAGATGTATTGGTTCAGGTTCAAAGTTCAGTACCGAATCTAAATCTTGAGAACATATGTAGACGTTCGGACTTGTTCTGTTTTCCTTCGACGTTATCTGGTTTCTTTGCGGATTTTCATAGTACAGAAGCAGCTAATGTTTCGGGTTTTTCTGGGGTTAAACGAGATGATACTGTAGTTGTAGGGACAACGCAACCAAACCATGCTAATTTTCAGTTAATGAATGGGAGTATTGTTTCTTGCTCACTTGAATTAAAAGAGATTGTTCGCGATAGTGATGACGAAAATGACACATCATCTGTTATTAGGATCAAATCGAATCGTGTGAATGATTTTTCGTCACAAAGTGTACAAATTAGCCACCCGTTACTTGACTGGGGCCGAAAGTATTTACATTTTCCTTCATTAGCTTATCTGACAGTGGAAAACAGACATAAAAGTAGTGTTTTAAACGTTTTTGAGCCATACTGTACCAACACACAATTCTATCCTTGCAATTACACTGAAATCAAGATCAGGCCCGGTGAAACTGCGTCTTTGTGTTTTGTGTTTTTGCCAAAACAGTTAGGTTTGTCTTCAGGTCACTTAATACTGCAAACGAGCTCGGGTGGGTTTTTGGTGCGGGCTCAAGGGTTTGCGGTTCAACCTCCTTACATGTTACAATCGTCAATTGGTTCAGGTTCAAGCCCGTGGGTTATATCGCTATCCAATCCTTCTAACGAAGTTTTGCATTTGAAAGAAGTAAGTGCTAGGATGTCGATTTCTTCGGGAAACGTTTCTTATGTGGTTGATGGTGTTTGCAGCATGATTGATCGCGCCGGTTCTGTTGAATATAGTGCTAAAGAGTGGTTAGATGTTAAAGTTGGTCAACTTGGTCAACTGGGAATGGCAATAAGGCCACAAAAGACATGGACTGTTGGCTCGAACAGCAATGAGCCGATTCTAGAGGTAGAGTTCCCGTATCGTTCTCAAACAAACGTATATGGCTCTTTTTGCGTCCAACTACTGAATAACGCTTCAAGAGATAACGTGGATACGATAGTTTTCGAAGCCGAATATGGAGGGAAATCGAAATTTAACGATCTTGAAACTCGTCTTTCGATTTCACTCGATGTTTTAATGCCTTGTGATGTCAATGGAACTACTGTTGTTTCCCTCTTGGTGGAAAACGACGGTCCTGATTTACTGAGCGTGGTCAAAATTAGTACAGTTGGTGAAAACATTGAGTCGTTACAGTCTAAATACATCGAAGGGTTAATCTTGTTTCCTCATACTGTGACACAAGTGGCTATGGTTACTTATACTCCAAATCTGCATACAAGTTTGGACTGCAAATTGGTTGTACATACGAATAAATCAAATGATCCCGAGCTTGAGATTCCTTGCAGTCATTTCGCCGGTCTTTGTTCACGGTCACACTCTTATGCAGAATCAAGATTCCGTAACGTTCATGTGCATCAACCGTCGGAACTCAAGGTATCGAAGGCGAAAGAAACGGCAGAATCTGATGAATCGGTACTAGGAAACTGGAGATCTCAGGGGACGAAAAACGGTATTTCGGTACTCGATGATCACGAGGTTATATTCCGGGTGGTTCTCATTGGCAGTCATCACTCTAAATGGATCAAAGTCGTAAACCCGAGTGACAAACCCGTTGCTATGCAGCTGCTTTTAAATTCCGGAGAAATTATTAACGAATGCCGAGAATCAGATGAATATTTGCAGACATCTTCATCTTACACTTTGGTTCTTAATAGTGAAACGGCCCCTTCGCGATACGGTTTTTCAATACCACACAATGCGTTAACAGAAGCCTATGTTCACCCTCACGGACAGACAGTTCTTGGGCCGGTTGTGTTTCACCCATCGAGCCGGTGTACGTGGAAAAGCTCGGCTCTTGTTAGAAACAATCTCTCGGGTGTCGAGTGGTTATCGTTGCGTGGGTCTGGAGGTTTGGTTTCGTTGATTTTACATGATGGATCGGATCCGGTTCATACCATCGAGCTCAAACACAACTATGGTCAACCGTATATGAAAGTTTTTTATGCGAAGAACACCGGAGATTTGCCCGTAAAAGTTGACAAAATTACAATCTCGGGCACGAAGTGCGAACTGGATGGGTTTGTGGTGGGTAGTTGTAAAGGCTTTGCGTTACAGCCAGGGGAATCACGAAAGATTATAGTATCGTATCATGCAGAAACGTGTGTGGAAACGGTACTTCGGGATCTTGAACTGGCTATGGTTGGCGGCATATTAGTTGTACCCGTGAAAGTCAGTCTTCCGAAACTAACACTTACGACATGCAAACGATCGCTTTTTTGGATAAAGTTCAAGAAGGTTGTCCTTGCGGCTCTTGTTTCCGTACTTCTAATTTTCATGGCGTGTTCGTATATGTTTTCGGTCATTATCAGAGATGGAAACTTGTCCGAAACACATTCTTCAGATGTTTGTTTAAAACCGGATACGATAAACAAAGTGGTGGTATCATCATTGTCATTGTCGTCACCAGAAGCATCCGATCTGGAGTTGAAGTCTACGGTGGTTGAGTCACCGAAACCTGAGAATCTTACAGTTAAAACAGGAAAAGACAAAGCAAGACGTAGAAAGAAGAAAAGGAGTTCCGGTACAGGGTTAACGGGCTATTTAGATGGGCTGAGTAGCCATAGCAGCAACTCGACACCTTCATCCCCATTATCTCCAGTCAAATGTTCCACACCGAAAAGATCTCCTCAATTATCTCCCAGTCAATACGTTCGGGCTAGAAGCCCGTTTAGTAATGGTGGCTCTAGTGCGGTTGGTCCCGTCAAAGAGAAGCCTTCTACCCCACCCAAAACCCCCACCCCGTTCGAACGGGCTCCTGGGGCCGAAAGGAAAGCGGTTAAACCCGAAGAAAAACCAGGGTATAATATATGGGATTACCACCTTCAGCTATCTGATTTGGGCCTTTTTGAGGTGGGCTCAGTTATGCTGCCCACCATTGCAAAAGATAACCTCGTTAGCTTTTTTGAAATCAGCCCACAAGAACTTTTTACAATATCTGGAGCAGATACTGTAAGTTGTAAACAAAATGATTAATAAAAAGTTACCTAGTTAATCTATCTTGTGTGGGTACTATTAGATTTTCGTCTGTTATAAAAAAAGTCTTTAACTAAATTTTAAAAAAAAGGTCAATTACGCTATATACACAGCCCATAAGTTGGGATGGGTATGGGACGGGTTTTGGTTCTTCAAGTCCCATTCCGAACTGTAGAACTGTGTCTGATATCCGTTGGGTTCTCGGGTTTCTCTTGGGTATACACATATCGGCATATATGATCTTTTGTAGTTAAAAATTACCGGTTGAGATTCCCATTATCCGAAACCCAATCTAAAACTCACCTTAAAAGTTGATTTAAAATATCCAATACTTAGCCACACCTCTAAGAATGCATAGTTCTAGGAAGATAAATCACAAAATATCGTTTTTGGCTCGAAATTTTGCTTATTTACGGAACATATAATCATCTATTATATAGATTTTCATGTCTAACCATCCTCTTTAACGATTCTAGAATCACTCATTAGCAGTCATGTTAAGTTCTTGACTCTTGACCCTGCTTCACTTGACCCAAGTCAATGAGCCGCACCTTACAGGGTCCATAGTCATTCCTTTACTTTAAAGAGTCTTGTAAGTTATAATGCTGGTTGCATTAAAGGTGACATTGATTCCCTTACAGCTATTGCTGCATTAAATATGTATATGCTCTATCCTCAGATTAATTGCGAAAATGGCGCCTTACAATCTGTTAGATTATAAGGTAGCTGTCATGTTTTAATGGCACCCCGCAACGTGTCATCTTGTTCACACATGAAAATGAGAAATCACAACAAGATATGGTCGATTTTCATCCCTTGGAAAAGATGAAAGATGCCAAATTTCATATTCTTGAAAATGACCCAAATCAACCAACCAGCTACACGGATCATTTATGACATGTTACCTTGAATCATTTTGTGTCGTCCTTTTGGTGTTCTTGAACAAGCCAACGAATGATAGCGACGCGCAATGAAAGTTGTACATAGTATCGACGACGACATCATGCGTCTGGTTATGAGTCATAACTTGTGTTTAGTTTTCG
This sequence comes from Helianthus tuberosus, assembly GCA_030545235.1. Taxonomy (NCBI): domain Eukaryota; kingdom Viridiplantae; phylum Streptophyta; class Magnoliopsida; order Asterales; family Asteraceae; genus Helianthus; species Helianthus tuberosus. The sequence goes on from CM060403.1 coordinate 145,038,035, forward strand.
AAGAAGCTGGTCCTATGTTATTCCTTGTTGTAAATTTGTAATGATGGACGTCTCGTCTTGATCGCTGTATTGACTTGTACCCTTTGCATTGCATATGTGGAATTTGGACATCAAGTGTCTGGTCTGGTTGTCATTTGTGTTGAGTCTTGAAATGGTGTGGTCCAATTTTGTTCCTAATGCTTTTTACATCCAGCAATGTTTTCTTCTGATCAAGTCTAGAAGTACTGCTTTGCCTACTTGTACCTTGTGAAGCTAAACTTGTACATTAGCCAAAATCTGCTGAATTTTTGTTTCAACTTTGTATGGAATTGGGACCATTAGAGAAAAGTCAGAAAATACAGCCCTGAGACCGTGACTTATCACATGATTAATGGACATTGTAAGGGACCCAACCTCATGACTTCCTCAAGGTCTTTCTTTAAAAGCCCAAGAACCAAGCCAGCTTTAGAAGCAAACTAACCCGGCCCGACAACCCGTCAAGGACCATCTCCCTGTTTGTAATGATCTGGTCCGTTTGAACGTGTTTAGGTAGAATGACAACGAGGTTGGCTTTCTGTCACATTAATGTATAAATGGTTTATGGCGATCACGTCGGGTTCTCCATTTCAACATCATCTCTATAATTTGATGATAGGTTTAGGGTTTTAACCTAATTAAGCAATTCATCTCATTCCCCAAAATGCGGATGAAATTTAGGGAATCGCTTCGCATGCCCAATATCTTGGCATTCACTATTCATTCATCATCCCTTTCCCCGTAATTTGTTCATCTAACCCCCTTGAAAGCCATAAACTGTAATTGTTATATAATAATCTCATTTGTTAGTGTTTTTTTTTTTTTTTTTGAACGGCCAACTAAATCACCGGATAAGCATACTGGGATGCCTTCAATCGCGCAAATGCATCTTCTCTTTTATAACGGTAAGAGTTGGATGTATTTATTAAGTGTATTAGTAACATGTTATTGTGGTAAAAGTAAATGAATAAATAAGAACAGTTTGTTGATAAAGAAAGGAATGGGAAGAAAGTGAGGAGAATGATTGAAAAGAAGGTGGGGAAGAGATGAGGTCGCATGAGTCGTGACAAAGGCATCAGTGTCAGAATCCCACAGCTCATCATTCATCACAAATGAAAAGCATAAAATTCGTACGTTTGGTCTTTATACTATATATATTCATTTATACTTTTTCCTATCCTTTTAAAGTAAAAATAAAATCAGATATTTTCTAAAAGGAATAATATATAACCATTACATATATACTAGTAAAGGGTGTGATCTGGGTTACTATTCAGATTGACAAATTAAATTTTATTTATAATTATAATTTTTAACTTTATCACTGATACTATAAATAAAATATTTCTTTGAACTTATTTTAATTTTTATTTGATTTTATTTTTATCTACAAACTTCTCTTCGTTAACTAATAGAAAAAAGTTAAATACTCATCTGTGTTTCCTTTTATCAATGTTTTGGTATAAATTTTGTTGAAAATGTATTCAAAGTAGCGTGTGTTAGTACCAATTAGAATCCTAGCGGTTTCGTGACGAATTGAACCTATCCCGACCGAACAATGTTGAAAACGGAGTTGTATTCAAAATAGAGTGTTCTTTTGTATCGTGAGCTATAGCGGAGTGCCACCAACGTACCGGTGTCACGATGAAACGATTTTGATCGAATAACATCGATACCGATATCACTATTATCGAAACTGATACTGGTATTCATTTTTTCAGAAATATCACGATTTTATTTTTTTGATTTCTTTTTCGGTTGATATATCAAGTACCGAATCGATACCGACCAAATTCACCCCGCAACGTGTAAATAAATTCCACTAGTTTATCTTAAAACTTGTTTGTTTTATGTATTACTTGATATAATATTTACACATTTTCTTGTTTCTTATATATTTCTTTGATATGTAAATATCTAAATCCTATAATTATACACACTCTTAGAAATAAATGGCAAAGAAAAAATCCAAAAATTCTAAAAAATCAAAAAAAAAAATCTAAAAACTCATAAAAAATCAAAAAAATCTAAAAAACCAAACAAAATCATAAAAGTTCTAAAAAATCCAAAAAATCAAAAAAAATTCGGATTTTTTATATTTTCCTATTTTTAGAGTTGTTTTTTTAGAATATTTATGATTTTTTAGAATTTTTTTTAGTTTTTAGAGTTTTTTAGGATTTTTTTAGTTTTATTTGATTTTTTAGAATTTTTTGATTTTTTTTCTTTTTTTTCTTTTTTTATATTTTTTGATTTTTTATAATTTTTTTTACTTTTTACTTTTTTAGAATTTTTTACACTTTTTTTAATTTGTTGTATTTTTTAAGATTTTTTTAGAATTTTTATATTTTTAGATTTTTTTTTTTTTGAATTTTTAGAGTTTTTTTTTTGTTATTTTTTAGAATTTTTTGGACTTTTAGAATTTTTTTGATTTTTTAGAATTTTATAAATTTTTAAGAATTTTTTTGATTTTTTAGAATTTTAAATTTTTTATTAATTTTTTTGTATTTTTTATTTTATGTTTTTTAATTTTTTAATTATTTTTTCATCTCATATTTACCCAACCTTATATTATTAGCCTAAACTTATTCTAAACCAAACCCATCTTGACCCATTACCTATCTAACCCTTTTTTTTATAATACCCATCCTGACCTATATCCATCCTAACCCAAACTCATCTAACTTGCTCACTTTACCTCCACTACATAATAGAGTTATTACTTATGAACTTTTGAAATAAGTACAATCCCTCTCATATTCTCTACATCCTTCCTTCATAACCACCTTCCTCTTCTTTCCTCTTTTCCACCACGGTTGGAAAACATTTGTGACTTGAAATGATCGAAATATAGTAGCCCTTTGACTTCTCTAACACAAAGTAGTGCCCTTGATCCCTCGTCTCCTTCTATATATATGCTTGCATAGGGGTGGATCTACCCACAGTGGTGGGTGGGCTAGTGCACCTCTTGAAAAAAAAAAAATAGTGTATATTTTAGACAAAAAATTTGAGTACACCCCTTGAAAATATGATTGAACGCCTCATCCGCACCTCCAGTAAATAATTCATGGGTCCGCCACTGTGCTTGCATGCTTAAATATTGGGGTTTATGTTTGTAACAACCTGTATTCTAGATCGACCCTGATCATGACACGTGTTCGAATACTCTCCTCGTGATAACTCGTTAAAAGTTGAGATGCCAAAGTTGTCAATTGATCAAAAAGAAATTAAGGTTTTTTAGTAAAAAAGTCCATTAGTTTACAATATGTGAAAATGTGGGACTACCACTGTTTATTTTTGAAGTTGGGACCGTTAGAGGCCAACGGCTAATAGTTTAGATTATTAAAATACATTATTCCAAAAAAAAATATTTAAAAAAAATTGTATGTTTTTTAGATTTTTTAAAGTTTTTTAAGGTTTTTTGGGGATTTAGCTTTATGGTTTAGTTTTTAGCATTTAGCTTGGGGGGCGGGGGGTAGGTGTTTTTTAGTTTTTTGGTGATGTATTGGGTTTATTTTGTTGTGTTCACATAGGTTCTCGCAATAAAGGTGGTTCTCGCATGAACCTTACCCTATATATATATATATATATAAAAGAAACCATTGTTCAATCAACAAACACAAAGCGAAAGTCTTAATCTAATAGTCGATGATCTATTGACCTAGTGATACTAGAAGTTTATTTCCACCAAAGTGGTGTGAATTTAAGTACCGTAACTTGAGCGATATGTAGATTTTAAGAAGGCGTGTTTGCCTTATAAAAACTTATAATAATAAAGAGTTATTTGTGTGAAAAGTTATACCTTGCTATAGTTATATTAAAATTTTAAAATACAAAAGAATAAAAAAAATATTAAGAATTCAAGAGTTTGTTATAATTACTATATAAGATCATGTGTAATGGTTTAAGTCTTTTAGGGGTGTTTTCTGCCAAATGAATGCCACGTCATTAAGGGCATTTTTTCATTCAAAAGGGTGTAGTGGTTCAAGCCCCATTCTTGCCCCTTCAAGTATTATTCAATTTTGTTTAATTATTTTTTAAATAAATATAAAAAGGGTTCAAAACAGATGTGGAAGGATCCTATTGGCCATTCAGAATCATCTCAGGCGTGGAAAAGAAAACATCATTAAAAAGGGGGAAAAACGCCTAGGGGCGGTGTGGTGGCCATTGTGAGGCGTTTTTGGGGCAATTCACGCCCAATTCAACGCCCACTATGGATGGTCTAATAACAATTTAGATAGCTTATTGGCTATAGTAGCCAAAGAAGTCTTATTATTAAAATATTTACCAAATTGTCATTCTTTAATTTTCTTTTCAACACACAATGGTGCATAATCAAGAAGGGAAATTGTGAAAAGAAAATGAATTTTAACATTTTGCTCAAGTGAATAGTAATGGGTCAGGTGTTGTCTTAGCAAAGGTAAATTGGGTAATCTATTTTAGTGATTTGCAATACAATTTAGAAAATTCAATTAAGAAAATCATTATATAAAGTAACTAGAAGGCAATCATTTATCTACTTGATCAAAAGTATTTAATGCAATGTATATAGTTAATTTATAATCTGTGTTTTTAATAAATCATTTTTACTTTAAAAAATACAAAACAAATCATATTTCAAACTTTTTATGTTGATAAATTCTGTTAAAATGTCGTTTTCTAATTGCTTACTTTTAGTTGCTTATTCTAATGTTAATCCGTTTGTGTGTAGTCGATTGGTCATTGTGAATTGTTATAGTAGTTGTATTAGCAAATTATTTTGAAAATTACACGAGAATACCCACCGCTTCTATTACAGACGAAACCCGTTGCGAAGCGCTGAGTTCCTTACTAGTTTGTATAATAAGCATGACGTATCCTAATGATTATAAGAAAAATAAAATCTTAATACAATTAAAAAACAAGCATAAATTTTTGTATTATGTGTTTATAAAATAAAGATGTTCTACTCGTCACGAATTACAAATTAGTCTTGTAATATTTTATTAAAAAATTCTGAAACTTATATAATAAAGAGATGCACGTTGGTTGTTCATGATTTGAGCCTGGGAAGTCCTTCTGCCACACTCATGTGTTTTCCTTTTGGTACGTCCACGGTCCACACTCAAAAAGGTTATTACTTATTTTTATTTGTTAATAAATTTAATAAAAATTCAGATTCATAATATGTAGTGGAACACATCCCTAACTTTGGCGTTTTACGTTATGTGACAGTCCAGTCAGCAATGGGGTATTATATATATATATTTTTTTTAAAGATTAAATTGATTTTTATATATAAGGCCAAACAAATTACACCAAGATAGCCGGTAAGCGGGCAACAAGCTGCGCTGCTACCCCCTTTTGAATAGCGAAACCTAACCTAGTAAAAACGAAACCCCGATCTCTAGGAGACGAAATGTTGCTGTGAACAACCCGTTGGACCCGTTCAATAAATCTGATGGCTTCTGGGGCTAGCGAGCCAAAGGTATCAAAGGCAAAAGGGATAAATTTCTTGACAAATACGCCCAAAGGTATTATATGGTATTTTTCTAAAATAGGTGTAGGATGTAGGTATTATGTTAAAAGGGGTACAATATAATTTAAATAAAAAAAAACCAACAAATGTTAAAAGGGGTGTAATAGAATTTAAATTAAAATTAAAAAAACCCATTAAAAATTGTTATTGGCCAAACACAAAAGAGATGCACAGTCATTGGCCAACACAAAATGAACATGGCGTGTAAAAAACAACGACAAAACAAAATTTCTTGACAAATACGCCCATGAGGGTGGTTTGGGGGCGTGGTAGGACGTGGTGGTTTTCTTCTTTTTTTATATATCACTTTATCATCAAAAATTATATTTATTATTGTTTTTTGAGATTTGCCTACTAGATGTTCCAAAATTATATATATATATATAGGATCAGGATTTAGAGAAAACGGAGGAAAGTTTGAGAACGGTGAGAACGCTTATGGATCGTCATATCAAAATAATCCATGGACTAGATTGCGCGGTGACGTTTTCGTAAATAACATCAATTTTATTATGTGGGACGCGCTTCATTAAGGGTAAAAGGGTATTTTACCGCTCAAATTCAAAACGCCAACAAATGATAACACCCCATTCAAAAAAATAAAACGCCATTAAAAACAAAACGCCAAAAATTAGTGATAAAACGCGTTGGATATTACAGGAAGAGGAAACAACACAGTAACTGAATTTCAGTTATTAACATTTATTAGAATAAATTCCCTCCTAAATTACGCGCCAAAAACATCATTATATAAACGACGTAAAACATCGCTTCAATAATCACTTCAATCTATCATTCTGCAAAAACATCTTTAACCAAAAACGCCAATTTAACCAAAACGCCAAAAATGGCAACAATCGTTTGGTGGAGATACACTCTGGCAATCAGGCGATTCGTCCTGCGTTTTGACAACAGAAGGAGGGTGTATCTTAGGACGATCAAGGCAATTTTGAAGATAGAAGAAGAGGTATAGAGGGGTATCCTATCTCTTGGAATCGCTCTAGATAACGAATGCCATGAAACACATATGCTTATGAAAGCATTAACAATGAAATTTGGACCAATCAAAGCAGATGTAAAGTCGGACCCTGTCATGACATCATGGCGTTTTGATGATGAAACAGACATGGTAACCGTTATATACGACAGCGGAGATCAGGAAGACTACTGGCTTGAAAACATCATGACAAAGCAGGGGCTTGGGTTCATGGAAGAATTGCATAACGCCACTTGTTTGAACACAGAAATGGACTCAAAATTGGAGTAAATGCAAGACATGTTCAAATGGAGGCTCTAGAATCTTCAGGAACAAGAAGCCGATGAAGGTGAAGGTGATGACATGGATGAAGATCCAGATGAAGACTCCGAGGAAGAAGATGACGCAAGTGATGGATACTTTTGGATAAAGTACCTTCTGACGAAGGGTTTTAATTTTTTTCTTCTGTGTAATCTCCTTTTTTTAAGATAATTAAATGATATATTTCTCTATTTATTTGCAAAACGCTAAAAAATACTAAAAAAGGTTATTGCTTACAAAACGCCAGAAATAACAAAAAATATCTTTCCTGCTTAATATTTTATTTTCTCCATTATTGTATTTACTCATCCTGGTCTGCATAAAGCCATTTAAAAAAACGACAAACTTGGAAGATGAGACGTCTATCACCCTAAAAACTAATAAAAGCTGATCAAAACAGTAAATACAAACAGTAACTGAAAAGACGGTTACTTTATTACTATAATTTATTATAATAAAAAAATCCCGCCTAAACTACACGCCAAAAAACTCCTACAAGAGAGGGGTCTACACACAATGAATTGATCACACTCAGAAAAACAAACGCCATGTTCTCTAGAAACCACTCACTTTAAAACGACAAAAAAAGTTAGTTAAAATAACCACAGATGGCAAAACTTTCACTGAATGGATTCTTCTCTGAGGGGGTTATCTCTATAATCTTTTGCTGAATGAGATGAACAAATATTCAAGAAAAAGAGACTGATGACAGTGATATGTCATCATGTGAGCTTTGTTCTTGATGAATATAGGCATGGCATAAAGGGATCAACATGTCACGGCCCCCGTCCCGGTTTTACCCGGGCCAGGAGCCGCGGGACAGAAATCCGTGGTAATTGTTATGTTGGCAGCGGAATTTTAACAGGATCGTTTAAAACTTGAAAATGCCCAATTTATTTTATTTCACAATTCAGGATAAACCCCGTAATTTACAATAAGGGTGATTTCTCACGGAAATCCCCTGTTTTTACTAAAACATGTTTCTTTATTTTATTGAGCCACTTCTTCAAGCTTGTAGTGCTACGCGTCACTTTTTCCTTGATCACAGTAGATCACCTGAAACATGTTTTAAAAAGGTTTTATCAGCGGGGAAATACTGGCGAGTCACTCAAGTTGCACAAAACGACACATTGTTATAATATACAGTATTAAGGGTGATTACATTGTTTTTATCAACCAATTACCCCAAATCGGTATTTGTCACTCGACTGTATCTGTGACTATGGCCAGATCACCCATTGGCTAACTCGTCGTCCAATGGTGACGGGAAACAAGTAACGTATACAAAACCCCACATACCGGCAGTAATTGAAGATTACAAAGACTTAATCCCTGTAATTATAACTTTGAAAACAAGTAGAGTTTCAAGAAAACAATTTGATAAAAAGAGAATGACTCACATTGCAGATTTAAACGGGCAGAGTTTAGCCTACTGACAGGCCTGTTAACCTAATTCAAATAACAATGCACACGAAAACTAGGTTAGTAACTTTAATCCAACTTTTACGACAACTCACGAGATCAAAACCTTCACAATGAATGACAAAGTGCGATACTTAAACATCCATCGAATTCACGAAGAATGACAAAGCATAACCCGAGTTTGGGCAGCACTTAAACATCCATCGGATTGGTCTCAATCGATCGGACATTAAATCGTAGCAGTGATCGAGCTATTACCCTGTTATCGCGGCAGCGTTTCGTGATTGTGTGTGTTTTTGGAGTAATCAGACGATATCTCAGTGTACGAATTGAATTTTAACGCCGAACCAACGCCAAACTTCAAATGCCAAAGCCTAGGATTTATACTGGAAAAACAGCTCCCTCGCATGGCGCGAGGGGTACCCCCTAGCATAGGGTAGCCCCGTGTCTTAGTAGCTCAGGTGAGTCGACAATTCGTTAAAATTCAATTTCTACGGAAAACTGTAAGGATAATATCAACTAGGAAACACCCCCCCCCCCCCGCCCCGAGTTTTAGGGGCCCTGATCCTGATTTCGATTGTTTTGGAAATTTTAGGGGTCATGCAATATTTCTTGGGGATCTCAATTAGGGTTTCCTATTGGACAAAATAAAATAAGAAATAGTAATTTTAATGAGAGTTGTTACATCCTCCCCACCTTAATTAAAATCTCATCCTCGATATTTACTGGAATAAGTGAAGATATTTCCGCTTCGTCTCTGATTCCAGTTCCCAAGTGTATTCCGGTCCTCTCTTTGAATCCCACTTGACTTTGACCAGTACTAGTCGTTTGTGCTTGAGAAACTTGACTTTTCTGTCTTCTATCTGTAGTGGCTTCTCAACAAATTTTAACTTTTCATTTACCTCTATATCTTGAAGAGGTACTACCAGGGATTCGTCAGATAGACATTTCTTGAGATTGGATACATGAAATATTTCATGTACTCCCGCTAATTCTTCTGGTAGTTGTAAGCGATATGCAACTGGTCCTATTCGCTGGATTACTGGGAATGGTCCTATGTACCTTGGACGTAACTTTCCCTTCTTACCAAACCGAACTACTCCTTTCCAAGGAGAAACTTTCAAAAGTACCTTATCTCCAACTTGGAATTCTAGCGGCTTGCGTCTATTGTCTGTATAACTCTTCTGACGATCACGAGCCGTTTTTAGTCTTTCCTTGATTTGAGTGATCTTGTCGGTAGTTTCTTGTACAATTTCGGGACCTGATAATTGACTCTCTCTTATTTCTACCCAACAAACTGGAGTTCTGCACTTTCGTCCATACAGTGCTTCGAATGGGGCAGCTTCTATGCTTGCATGATAACTATATTTATAGGAGAATTCAATTAAGGGTAGGTGGTCATCCCAATTTCCACCAAAATCTATTACACATGCCCTAAGCATGTCCTCTAGGGTCTGGATTGTCCTTTCACTTTGTCCGTCGGTTTGAGGATGGTAAGCTGTACTTAAATTTAGTCGGGTTCCCATTGCTTCTTGGAAACTTGTCCAGAAATGGGAAGTGAACCGACTATCCCTATCCGATACAATGGTGAGTGAGACTCCATGTAAAGATACTATCTCATCTAAGTACAACTTTGCTAACCTTTCCATGTTAAAGGTTTCTTTCATGGGTAGAAAATGAGCTGATTTGGTTAATCGATCCACAATTACCCAAATCACATCATTACCTTTTCTGGTTTTGGGCAATTTAGTTGTCACACCCTGACTTTTGCGGAAGCGTGGTTTATTTGGTGTGACATCTTAATACCATAGCAACAATCATAACAATGCTATATGATAAAAACATGACATATTCATCCATTAATAAGGTTTAGAAAAATCCCATTTTCAACGATCACAAAATAATTTACAAACCTTAACTTGATTTATTTGAGTTCATAAAGACTTAGCTAAAGACTTTAAACAAAACCAGGTTTAGGTATATAAAACCCGTCCAGGAAGAGGTTACACCTTCTAAACCCTGGATGACTTCTTTATTCGAACGCAGCTTGAAAATGCATGCATACCGTGCCAGATCCGTTAGTTTCCTGAAATACATGTAATTTGAAAAGTCAACATAACGTTGAGCGAGTTCATGTGTAAATGAGTATGTATAAACCTTTGTAAAAATGTCTGTATGTATGAAAATCCCTGGTATGTAGCAATTAAGGAAAAAGAGACCACCATTGGGTTGCAAAGCCAATGATAAGTGTGAAGTGATGCAGGAAGACTCAAACCTAGCGGATTTATGCGTTGGGCACTTAGTCATCTCATGGTCCACTCAGCGGACTCAGGAGTGGGGCTCGCTACACCCAAATAGATCTATCACTAATGTCCCTCGGTCCTACAACGAGGATTGATGGCCTTAAGTGTTGTGCCCACCACTCACATGTTCGCGTAATAAAAACCCTCCTTAAGCTAACCATACTATGTAAACAAATGTCTGTAAATGTCTGTAACATGTATTTCACCCCCGAGGTGTAAAACTTAAAATTGTTAAGAGAAAAGGGGGACATGAACTCACCGTAGTGCGTCTTGTTCCGAATCCCAAACTCTGTCTGCTACACGACAACCTACACGTACTAATGTCTATTAGACGAACGGGCCGTGCCTTGGCTTAGAGTTTAGTATTTTGAGTTGCGTTACTTATATTGTTCCGCGTGATAGTTATTTGTTCGTTCAATGTTCTAGTAAATTCTAGTCTCAGAAGGCAAATATTTACTAAGTGTTATAATTTTCGGAAAATTTCGCCATAGCCTCCTCTATAAATAGAGGTGTCCATACTTAGGAGCATATCATTTTATTTTACAAATATCTCGTAGAGTGTTCCCAAATAACCAACCCGACAATCATACATGCAATGCCTTATTCACGTCTTTTCAGCTTTATTTATCAAAACTGGACTGTTTTCGAGTATTTAAATAAAATAGTTAACCTTTTCCAAAAATTCTCAAATTTTTACAGAATGTCATATATAATCCAAAATTTATTGTTTAAAAATTTCGGGGACCAGTTCATTACCAATTTTATATAAAAATTCTTTTACCCGACTGCAATCAGATTTGTTACTTTCTGATTGCAGTTTTACGGAAAAATTCACTAAAAATCAATCGTAAGTCCGATCGATGAAATTCCAGTAGGAGGGTCACGGAAACAACAGTGACCACCTACAGTAAAAATCCCATGAGCTGATTCTGCTCAGGTTTCAAGTTTTGACTCCGAATACGACACACTTTTTCAGCAGGAAAATTTCAGCTTGAGCTGCTGTCTTAAAATAATTCTTTAAAAATAGTAAACGACCTCGAAAAATTACGATTCCAGTGCCATTTGTTCGGTTATTCAAAAATACATAATTTAGACTCCAGAAATTCAGTTTTTCGATTAAAAATGACCCAGTTACAGCCTGTTGAAGTTGGCTGGAAATTTCAATCAGCATGTTTATTTCAGGTTTAGTGTTTCTAAAAGCACATTAGCAAGGGCCCTAACCATGATTTATCAATAACTTAATGATCAAACACCACGCATGCATTCACCAAACTCAAACCAACCCGATAACATCATCATGCAAACCTTTTTATGTATGATTTTATGTATGGTTCTATGTTCATCTTTTAGTGTTTTAGTTTAGTGATTTGAACATTAACATCCTACCGCATAACATAGCAATGAACAAGATGAAACAAGGGTGTGAAGGGACTTACTACTAGCACAAGGCTAGGGTAGAAATTTAGAACAAAGATGAAGAGGAAGGATGATGAACAAGACTAGAACAAAGCTCCTTAACTTGCAACCTCCATGAATCACCTTCAAAGCTTGAATGAGACTTGTAAAATGGAAGAAAGAGACTTGCAAAAAGATGAAGATGGAGAGAGAGAGGGGTGGGTACGGTTTGGGGAGAGGAGAGAGGAAGGAGAGTTGAGTGTTGTAATCTATGGAAGATCATGCAAGGATATATAGGAGATATGAGGAGGTATGGTGGAATGCATGCAAGCCACTTGTCCATACAAGATCAAATGTGATATTTGCAAATCCAAGAAAATATTTGGTGGGGCCAACATGTTATAACCGAAAATTTAGGTGGGGGAGGGGTTAAATTGTAAGTTTTGCAACTAAAGTGTAAGTATTAGTTAGTTTACAAGTATATACTTCCATATACTAGTTAGTAGGGAAAATAGTGGGTGTTATGGCAAACGGGTACCATGACTAGTAAAAAATAGTAACATAATGTCATTGACAAAAATTTAGGGTCCCGGGTAATGTCCGGTTGTTCGGTTACGTATCGTTCCGTTAGAGCGTTTAATTATACCGTAAAGTGTCTTTTATGCATCTTTTTGTAACGAAATCATTCCTGACACTTAGGAAAGTATACAGGACCACTCTGCCATATGTGTGTATTCTACTGGTATAATAAAATGCTGAGTTTTATAAAAGAGTGCATAATTCTGTATTTAAAGTGTGTTTTAGGCACTTCCCGGCACTATATCTATCACCTAAAGACGCAGTCTTATGGTCCTCACTTCCCTACACTCCAAACCAGTGTAGTACTCTATCCCTGTCTCATACTGGCCATAAAAACATTGCCTGTCTATGTGCTGGTATTGTCAGCATTATTTCTGAATCAACCGTTCAGTGTGTCAACTGCGCTGAGTGCATCAAGTATGTCACTAATGTAGGTGTGTAATGAATGGAGTGACTGTCTAAAATATGATGCACGTATATATGATATAAAATCATAGAGCAGTTTAAATTGTCAGTTGTAATTAAGCACAGTCGTTAAGCACATAATCGAAATTAATTAATTTGTACAGTACCTGAAATTTTGAGGGTTGTCACATTCTTCCCCCGTTAAGAAAATTTCGTCCTCGAAATTTGTACTACCTTAATTCCTTAGGGTTTCATTATGCATGTATATATATGAATAGTACCGAGGTAGATAATCTCCAAACCAATTCAAACCTTATTCACATCAAGTGAGTCCAAGAATATATATATATATATATAACATCACGAATCCACTAGTTAAAAGGTATGTGCTTTTAGCATTTGGTGTCGAGGGTACAAGACGTATCGACGTATAGTCTAGTATAATCCAGTTAACAGGGGTTCCACAAAAGAGGAGTCTTGTCTATTAGGATACTTAGATAGTCGGTCACAATATGCCAACGAGTTTTTCGCAACCGTAGCATCTGCTATATGAACTCAAAATCAATAACCCAAAAGTAGTAGTAAAGTGATCTGTAAATCTCCCGATTAAATGAACGGAAAGGTTTAGTGTGTTGGCACTCTTAAGTTTCGAAGGTACACCGAATGGAATACAAGCGAATTTGGTGTATCACGGTCTTGATTCGTAGTTGTATCAGAAATGTTTAAATGACAAGTCAACAAAAGTATATGTAGTTTTGGGTGAAACAGTTGACCATGATTAGCACAAGATAATGACACCACAGGGTGTCGTAATGACGAGATTCAATAATAATGGTGACTAAACAAGTTTACCTTGCCTGAAGTCAAATGAAAGTGTACAAAGACAACCCGAAGGTTTGATTTACACAATGTCGTAAAGTTTCCAGTTGAATAAAGAGCCACTGTTTTTGATCGAAGATGAAAAAGTATTAAATACTGCAAGGTATTCGATAGACAATGAAAGAATCGTTAAGAGGTACATTGTGCTATGGAATGAATCTATGTACCATTGCCTTAACACACAACTGTGTTGAGACCGCTTTAATCGTGAAAAACGAGACGGATTTAGAGCAATTAAATCATTCAATCCGTGTATGAAATGAGTAACCAACTTAGCGCAAGCTCAATTCTTGTGAAAATATCACCGCAAGGTATTGAAATAAATCGAACGATTTAGTGGAGTCGTAGACCAACTGAATCTACTACGACTCGTAATGAAAGGACCTTTGCAAAAATATTTGAATATGATGTTCCCAATACATCATATAGTGTCTCAGATCAAACATGTGAAATGGATAAGTTCAAGCAATTGAACTTAGTTTCAGTGTAACCCAACAATAAACGTATGTATCAATCAAAGGAAATCTCGGCATGGTAACAAAATAAACCATGAATGAAATTTGAAACAAAAGTAGTTTCAAGAGAGTGTGTTGGCTTGATAGCAAAAGAGCCAACAATTACAATAATGTATGTCATCCGAATCACAAACCAGCAATTTAGATTTAGCAACAAAATATTTGAACTTCAATGAAGCGTTTGAAATGAAATCGCATGCTAGCAGATGGTGCATGCGTAACATGTGAGTTTTGAAATAATGAGTGTTTACTAAAATGGAGAAACGACTAAGTATCCGAAGTAATTGAGTGTTCGCTCTCAGCGAAGAACATCAACGTGATGCAACTACTTTAAGGGGAGTAGAGATGCAAACATCTACTCGTTAGAAGCAAAGTGGATATTTCAATGAAAGAAGTTTAAGTACTTTCTGTTTTGTTAACTGAAATGGTATATACGTCGGATAATGGTGTTTGCTTGGGTTAACGGATGTGGTTCCTAAGTAACAACCTTTACGAGTTTGGACATGGGTTCCCAAAGGTCCTAAGTACATGTTCTCTAGATTCTCGAAGTTTCGTATTCGGTGTATAAATGTTCTGTGCGTCGTGTAGAAATCATGTTCTGTGCGTCGTGTAGAAATCACCACTCTTGTGTTTGTTAAAACAGATTATTGTCCCACAATTTTCCCTCGGTATATTTCCTTCTTATTGACAAGCAGAATTGGGGTTACCCAAAAAGGGAATATTGGTCTGTTATCTTCCTTCTCTATCAACCTCTGAAGCTTCACTGTCAATCCTTGCATCTGCGAAGGTGTAGTCGCTAAGGTGCATCGACTACAGGTGCGACGCTTGGAGTCAAATTGATGCGAAATTCGACTAGTTGTTAAGGAGATAAGTCTGGTAAGTCTTCGGGAAGGACTTCAGAATACCTCTCTGATCACGGGGGTATCTTCGAGTTTTAGTTCTTCGGCTCCCTTGTCCTCGACATGAGCCGAGAAAACAACACATCCTTTACGCAACGTCCTTTGTGCCTTCAAGCAATTTGTAACTTGCAGAGGTGTATCCTGCTTCATGAGTCGCGATTGTTTCTTTGTTCGCCATCGTGATGCGGATATCACTCTCCGCTCGATCGCTCGGCCACTAATCCATCCAGGTTACCTTGTCGAAGCCTTCCAACTCAACTGGCAGTAGATCAAGCGTAAATCTACGCTCTCTGGGTTTTATTTTACCGGTTCCAATTACTTCGTTGACTTCCACTAGCTTCCCACTAGCTAGTTCTATCGAGTATGTGTTACCTAACTTACTTGCTACCAAACCAGGTACACTTTCAAACTCTAAAGCTAAAATTTGTAATAGTAACAAGTAGCACAGATGCATCATGTTGACTATTATGGGACGTACTGATATTCATGCTTGAATTCTTGGTGTGCCTTCCTAGTTCTTAAGCTTTTATCCTCGTGCCCGGTTCTTCTTAGGGCAGTATTTTCTGAAATGCTTTTTGCTTCCACAGTTAAGGCAACCTTGAGCACGTTTTTGTTTGTCACTCATCCTTCCTTGATAGTTGTCGTTGTCGTTGTTTTCTCCGTGATTCTTACTACCATCTTGGCCCCCATTTCCACTTTCAGTATCTTGCCTGCAAGTTTCCTTGGGATGCCCCCTCTTGCCACAGTTATCACATTTTCCGTATTTACATCGCCCGACATGATAACGTAAACAATTGTCGCACTTAGGTAGGATACCCTTGTAATCCTTTCCCTTTTTGGCCTTCTTCTCGTTACTTACCCGAGTAACCTTCTTGAAATTCACGAGTTTTCTCTTGTTATCCCCAGACGACTCTACAGGAGCCTCGTTTTTCTCTTCCGGAGTGGAAAATTTTCCTTGTCTAATCGCTTCTTCAGTGAGCGCCACGCTCATGTCGATTGCTTCGATAATTGTTGAAGGCTTAGATGTTGTTACCAGGCTTAGAATCTGCGGTGCTAGTCCCCTGATGAAAAGTTCGATCTTCCTAGATTCTGGTTCCACCAAACGCGATGTAACTTGTGATAACTCGCCAAATCTCTGCACATATTCAGCTATCTTTGGACCTTCCATTCTCAAGTTCCACAATTCAGTTTCCAACTTCTGGACTTCCGCCCTAGAGCAATATCTTTTGCGCATTAGTTACTTCACTTCGTCCCACGTCATAGCATACGCAGTGGCCTCGCCCATTGCCTGAATTTGAAGGTTCCACCATGACAGAGCCCCATCTACAAATAGCCCCGCTATGTACATAACCTGATGTTCTGGGGCGCATTTGCTCAATCGTAAGACATAATTCGTCTTTTCCACCCAACGCACAAATGCTAAGGCACCCCCAGTGCCGTCGAATTCTCGAGGTTTGTGGTTCAAGAACTGCTCGTAGGTGCAGCCGCTGGGTGGGTTATTTCCCGAGGTACCTCCGCCGTGTTCGGAGCGAAGGGCCTCGAGTTGTGCGATGGCTTGCGAGATGCGCCCTTGCAATTCTGTCTCTGCCGTTGTCGGCCGAGGGTTGTTGGTATCGACGTTCCCTTGTATCGACATCTTCTGAGAAGAAGGTTGGTCAGGTCAGGTCTCATTCGTTCGGGGAGTGCATATAGTTGTATGTACACACACATATTAGGTTATCATACCAACCAATCAAGCAATAGTATAATCATAGTATAACCAAGAGATTTGGTAATTTTGTTTAATGAGAGCATAGTAAGCAAGCACGTAGCATTATAATTATTGTACACTGTAACAACTCTCATCAAAAAGTATTATTTATTATTTGAATTTGACCAATAGGAAACCTTAATTGAGAAACCCAAGTGATTCTGCATAATCCCTAAAATTTTCAGAATAATTGGAATTAGAATCAGGGCCCCTAAAACTCAGGGGGGTAAACCCTAATTGATAATTATCTTCGAAATACGCTGTCAAATTTGAGATACGTTCGAATAACAACTCACCAGGCCTATACCAGTGACTAACCTACCCTACCCTACTTTGACACGCCCCGCGACACGCGACAGGAACGGAGACACCCTCCGCGACACGCGGGGGAACCGATTTTCAAGTATAAATACAAGAGTCTGGGACTTGACATTCTGTGTTAATTCGACGTAAAAACTCAAAACGTACGCTGAGTTATAGTATAATCACTACAAAACACACACACGATTCACGAAGTGCTGCCACAATTCAGGGTAATAACTCGATCGCTGATACGATTTAATGTCCGATCGATTAAACTATCCAATGGATGTTTAAGTGCTGCCCACATTAGGGTTTATGCTTTGTCATTCGTTGTTAATTCAATGGATGTTTAAGTATCGCACTTTGTCATTCGTTGTGAGGGTTTTAATCTCGTGAGTTATCGTAAATGCTGTATTAAGTTACTAACCTAGTTTGGGTGCATGATTATTTAAACTAGGTTATCAAGGCAAATCAGTAGGCTAAGCTCTGTTCATAATAAATCTGCACTGTGAGTCATTCTCTTTTTATCAAATTACTTTTGAAATCATATTTATTTTCAAAGGTTATAATTACAGTGATTAAGTTTATGTAATCACCAAGTTACAGCCGGTATGTGGGGTTTTGTATACATTACTTGATAATCTTCACCATTGGACAACGAGTTAGCCAAGGGGTGATATGACCATAGTCACAGACACCATTGGACGAATGGGCCAATGGGTCGAGTGACAAATATTGTGGGTAGTTGGTTTGATATCTGAAACATTGTAATCTCTCTTAATACTGTAAATTATAACAAACGAGTCATTTTAGTAAATAGAATGATTCACTCAGTATTTCCCGCTGACAAAACCTTTTTCAAACATGTTTCAGGTGATCTGTTGTGATCCAGGAAAAGTGCCGAGTAGCACTACTTGAGGAAGTGGCTCAGTATATAATAAAGAAACATTTTTTGTAAAATAAAAGATTTCTCCGTGAAATCTCAAGATTGTAAATTACCGGGTTTTATCCCGAGTTGTGAAATAAAATAATCGGGAAATATTTCAGTTTTTAAAATGATCCTGAAGAAACTTCCGCTGTTAAATAAGTACCACGGGATTTTCTGTCTCGCGGCTCCTGAAACGGGTCAAACCGGGTCGGGGGTCGTGACAGAAAAAAGTGGTATCAGAGCCACTGATTTAAGCCTATTAAGTATTTAGAAATATTTAATGATTGCCAATTATGTGATTATGTGTTTTATTAACTGATTATTTGTTAGTTACAGTATGGGTAAACAAAAGTTGTCAAACATCTATCTTAAACTAGATAGGTCATCCAACGAGAAGGGAAGTTCATCCCAACCCAAATCTTCAAATCACTCAGTAATTCCTGAAGAAGGAATATTTGTGAGAAAGGCACATTATGAAGAACCACTTTCTCCTAATAAAAGAAGTTTGATTATTAGGAAAAGTCAGGAGGAAATAAGGAAAATCCGAGAAAAGAAAGTTAAACAGGAAACCCAGGAATTAACCAATAAAACATCTTGGGAGGACAAGTTAGATGAGAAATGGACAGATCTTTATATGCTAGCTACTGTAGCAGTTAATGCAAATCTTTAAATAATTTTTCCCAAGTATTAGCACCTTTATTATCTACAAGTCTAGAAACCTTATTCAGTAAATAAATAAATTTATAATAAAACCAAGTGTGTTTTACTTTTCAGTTATTTTGTCGTTACCCAGTCTAAAATAATATTTAAAAGTTTTCTATAAAATTTTGTTATAATTTTTAATTATGGGTATTTTGCTAAACAGCATGAACAACTTGTCTGACGCCCTTCAAAACCTAAATCTCTATCCAGTAAAAATAGAGGTTTCCCGAGATTTCAATAGGTATATACCGGACATAGAAGAACCTGTTGAATTCAATGCTTCACCACTGCCAGAGAAACCTAAACCCAAGAAGAGGAGGAGATTTGTGGGATGGAGACGTGTGCGTAGGAGGAAGCCTACAACCAGGAAAATTCCTAAAATAGAAAATCCTTTAGACAAAGGAAAAGGGGTTGAAGTCAGTGAAGGTTTTAGGTCACTAGAAATGGAATTGGGAAAAGATTCTAGGCCACCAGGAATGGAATATGGAGGAAGTTCTAGGCAAATCCAGAGGGAAGTCGGAGAAAGTTCTAGACAAGTGGAGGAGTTACCTTTTCAGGAGGAATTAGATTGGGCATTGGCAAGCTGTGATGTTGTCAGGCCAATTAATAATAATATGTACCCTACTATTGAAAATCAACTACCAATAAACTTAGAACCAACAATTCCAGACCCTATAATCCATACACAACCTCTGGGGATAGACGAATGGTGGACAAATGATTGGCAATTTCAAAACCTAATCAATAGTCCTTATTCCTTTCTTCCTCAGTTTGACCCAGAACCATTACCAAATCCACCCATGAGTAACGAGAATTTAGCAGAACTCCGCCATTTTGGCGAAGAGTTAATGGATGCGGGAAATAGAATCCGGGAGATAGGGGGACAAATTGCCTGGAAGTATGATGAAAGGGAACTTCGTTTTTAGAAAGCCAAGTGACGAGAGATAGTAGGATAGGGAAACTATGGTTGTGTAATAGTAAAAGTAATAGTGAAATTAGTCTGTAAAATAACTACAAATAAAACTCTGTATGATATTGGTGTGTAGTGATGAATACTATAAAAGATATAAAATGAAATCGAGAAATCGATAGTTTTGACTATACGTGTATTATTTGTTTTGTATATAATTGTTATTTATCAGATACTAATAAAATTATATATATTAATTATCAGATGGCAAACATTGGTAATGAACCAGTAAATGAGGTTAATCAGTCTGAGCAACATCCAGGTGATCAATATATGACTAGAAAAGATATCGAAAATATTGTTGCTCAAGGGATAGCCAATGCTATTCCAGCAATCGTTGCTGCTGTAAAGAATCCAATCGAACCGCAACAAATCGTTCCTAGTAAATGTATTTCTGAAGATAACTTCAGTAATAGCGTAAACGAAGGCAATGATCATGTTAATCATGATAATGAACCACGACAAGCCCCGCTCCCTAAGAAAATGAAAGCTGCAATGCCTGGTTGCACTTTCAAAGAATTCCTTGCTTGTAAACCCACTGAATTTGCAGGCAATGAAGGAGCAACTCCATCACTGCGTTGGTTAGAGAAAACCGAGGCAGTAATTGCAATAAGTAAATGTGACAAAGACGACAAGGTCATGTATGCGTCAAATCTTTTTAAAGAAGGGGCGCTAGAATGGTGGAACACAGTATTACAAGCTAAATGGAGAAATATGGCTTATGCAATGAACTGGGAAGAATTTAAGAATCTTGTAGAAAGAAAATTCTGTCCCGAGTACGAAAAAGAACAAATGACAAATAAGTTCCTAAATCATCGTATGATGGGTGTAGATTGTCGCGGTTATACTTCGACATTCTTTGAATATGCTAGAGTAGTACCAACGCTGGCTTCGCCAGAACCGGTACTCATTTCTCGCTATATTTGGGGACTAATTAGCGAAATCCGTAACATTGTTAAAGCTGCGAGACCTCGTACTATTGACGATGCTGTGGAATTAGCTAACACCCTAACCGACGAACTGGTGCGCACAAGAGATGAAGACAGAAAGAAAGAACTGGCTCAGAAAATTACCCAAGGATTTCGTACGGGTAATAATAGCAACTTCAAGAGAAGAGGAACAGGGCAACCCTCAAATCCGCCATTCTGAAGAAATTGCAAAAGGAAACATTTTGGAAGATGTAATGTAACTTGCAACTTTTGCAAAATGGTAGGACATCGTGAAGAAAACTGTAGGAAGAAATCCACAATTTGTTACAATTGTGGAGAAACTGGACATTTCAGGCCAGATTGCCCGAAATTGGTCAAACCAGCAGACAACAAAGCTAAACCAGCAGATGGAGCTACAAAGAAGAATGTCAGAGCATTCCAGCTAACTACTCAGGAGGCAGAACTCATTCCTGACGTGATAGCTGGTACGTTCTTAGTTCACAACATTTACGCAAAAGTATTATTTGACTCTGGTGCAAACCAAAGTTTTATAAATACTTCATTCTGCCAAACTCTTCACTTACCTTTAACTCAACTTAGACAGATTTTTACAGTTGAAACGGCAGACGGAAATTCAGTTAAAATAGATAAAGTTTTGCAGGAAGAAAATATAGAACTTTTAGGACATAAATTCTCTGCAAACCTATTACCTATGAACTTAGCCGAATTTGATGTTGTATTAGGAATGGATTGGTTAGTAGCCAACCATGCTCGAATCCTTTGTGATCAGAATTCCATAGAAATTCAATCACCCACCGGAGAAGTAATTAGGATTACAGGAGATAAACCACGTAAGCCCATGAAGTTCATATCAGTAATGAAAGTTGCTAATTATGAACGAAAGCAAGGAATACTGTATATGATTTCGGTAATCATTAGCACTAAGGGTAAAGAACTTAGGGAAATACCAGTAGTCTCAGAATACCCAGATGTATTTCCAGAAGAGTTATCAGGATTACCCTCAGATAGGGAAGTGGAATTTAGAATTCATCTAATTCCAGGAACTACACCGATAGCCAAGGCACCTTATCGGTTAGCACCCACAGAAATGTTAGAACTGAAAAAACAATTAGATGAATTACTAAGTAAAGGATTCATACAACCCAGTTCATCCCCGTGGGGAGCACCAGTGCTATTTGTTAAGAAAAAGGATGGTTCAATGAGAATGTGTATCGATTATAGAGAATTAAATAAGGTTACAATTAAGAATCGATACCCATTACCTAGGATTGATGATCTGTTTGATCAACTTCAAGGAGCTAGATATTTTTCTAAGATTGACTTACGCTCTGGATATCATCAATTGAAGGTACAAGAAGAAGACATACCTAAAACTGCTTTCCGAACTAGGTATGGTCATTACGAGTTTACAGTCAAGCCCTTTGGGTTAACGAATGCACCTGCTGCATTCATGGACATGATGAATAGGATCTGTAAACCATATTTGGATAAATTTGTAATCGTTTTTATAGACGATATACTTATTTATTCCAAAAGTCAGACAGAGCATTGTGAACATCTTCATGCACTCTTAACTTTGTTAAGAAAAGAAAAGCTTTATGCCAAATTCTCGAAGTGTGAATTTTGGTTAAAGGAAGTGCAATTCCTAGGACACATGGTGAATCACGAAGGTATTCACGTAGATCCTGCTAAAATAGAGGCAATCACCAATTGGCAGGTTCCGTAAACCGCAATGGAAATTAGAAGTTTTATAGGTTTAGCTGGATATTATCGACGGTTTATTAAGGATTTTTCCAAAATAGCAGTACCATTAACTAAGTTAACCTGTAAAGCAGTTAAGTTTGAATGGGGACCTAAACAAGAAGAAGCCTTTAGGATTTTGAAACAGAAATTAACAAATGCACTGATCTTAGCCTTACCAGAAGGAACTGAAGATTTTGAAGTATATTGTGATGCTTCAAAATTAGGATTGGGATGCGTGCTTATGCAACGTAAGAAGGTAATTGCGTATGCATCAAGACAATTGAAAAAGCACGAGGAGAACTATACGACTCATGATTTAGAATTAGGAGCCGTAATTTTTGCCCTTAAAATTTGGAGACATTATCTGTACGGAAGTAAATTTACTGTCTATACGGATCATAAGAGTTTAAGATATATATTTGGGCAAAAAGAATTAAACATGAGACAAAGGAGATGGATGGAAATCCTAAGTGATTACGACTGTGATATTCAATATCACGAAGGAAAGGCAAATGTAGTTGCAGATGCTTTAAGTCGTAAGTACCATGAGAAACAACGACGGGTTCGTGCTCTCAGATTAAATCTACAAATAGATTTAATGGAACAATTGAAGAATGTTCAAGCTACAGCAATCAAGGATGATGCTGAAAGAATGAAAGGACGAATAAAGGAATTAGAACAAGGAGCAGATAGAATTTGGAGATTCCACAAAAGTAGAATTTGGATACCTAAGCAGGGAGACTTAAGACCTAAGATTTTAGAAGAAGCCTATAAATCTAGGTATACTATGCATCCAGGAAACAATAAGATGTACCAAGATTTAAGAAAGAACTTCTGGTGGATAGGAATGAAAAAGGATATAGCGCAATATGTTTCTAAATGTCTTACTTGTTCACAAGTTAAGGCAGAACATCAGAAACCTTCAGGGTTACTACAACAACTAGAAATGCCTGTATGGAAATGGGAACTCATAACAATGGATTTTGTTAGTAAGTTACCCAAAACAAGAAAAGGTAATGATGCGATTTGGGTAATTGTAGATCGATTAACCAAATCTGCTCACTTTCTACCAATGAAAGAAACCTTTAGTATGGAAAGATTGGCAAAATTGTATGTAGATGAAGTCGTATCCTTACATGGAGTTCCACTCTCCATTGTTTCGGATAGGGATAGTCGTTTTACTTCTCATTTCTGGAAAAGCTTCCAGCAAGCTATGGGAACTCGACTAAATCTAAGTACTGCATATCATCCACAAACAGACGGACAAAGTGAAAGGACGATCCAAACTCTAGAAGACATGCTCAGAGCATGTGTAATAGATTTTGGTGGAAATTGGGACGATCACTTATCATTAATTGAATTCTCCTATAACAATAGCTATCATTCAAGTATTGAAACTGCCCCATTTGAAGCACTGTATGGAAGAAAGTGCAGAACTCCAGTTTGTTGGGCAGAAATAGGAGAAAATCAATTGTCAGGTCCTGAAATAGTGCAAGAGACGACTGATAAGATTACTCAAATCAAAGAAAGACTGAAGATGGCTCGCGATCGTCAGAAGAGTTATGCAGATAATCGGCTCAAGCCACTTGAATTCCAAGTGGGAGACAAAGTAGTATTAAAAGTTTCTCCTTGGAAAGGAGTAGTTAGATTCAGAAAGAAAAGAAAGCTAAGTCCAAGGTACGTAGGACCATTTTTAGTGATCCAACGTATAGGACCAGTTGCTTATCGCTTACAACTACCAGAAGAATTAGCTGGAGTACATGATGTATTTCATGTATCCAATCTTAAGAAATGCTTATCAGACGAATTACTAGTAGTACCTCTTCGAGATATAGAGGTAAATAAAAAGCTGAAATTTGTTGAGAAACCTCTCCAAATTGAGGATCGAAAGATCAAGTTTCTCAAACACAAACGACTAGTTTTAGTCAAAGTCAGATGGGATTCAAAGAGAGGAGCTGAATACACTTGGGAGCTGGAATCGGAAATGAAGCGAAAGTATCCTCATTTATTCCAGTAAATCTCGAGGACGAGATTTTTATTAAGGTGGGGAGAATGTAACAACTCTCATCAAAAAGTATTATTTATTATTTGAATTTGACCAATAGGAAACCTTAATTGAGAAACCCAAGTGATTCTGCATAATCCCTAAAATTTTCAGAATAATTGGAATTAGAATCAGGGCCCCTAAAACTCAGGGGGGTAAACCCTAATTGATAATTATCTTCGAAATACGCTGTCAAATTTGAGATACGTTCGAATAACAACTCACCAGGCCTATACCAGTGACAAACCTACCCTACCCTACTTTGACACGCCCCGCGACACGCAACAGGAACGGAGACACCCTCCGCGACACGCGGGGGAACCGATTTTCAAGTATAAATACAAGAGTCTGGGACTTGACATTCTGTGTTAATTCGACGTAAAAACTCAAAACGTACGCTGAGTTATAGTATAATCACTACAAAACACACACACGATTCACGAAGTGCTGCCACAATTCAGGGTAATAACTCGATCGCTGATACGATTTAATGTCCGATCGATTAAACTATCCAATGGATGTTTAAGTGCTGCCCACATTAGGGTTTATGCTTTGTCATTCGTTGTTAATTCAATGGATGTTTAAGTATCGCACTTTGTCATTCGTTGTGAGGGTTTTAATCTCGTGAGTTATCGTAAATGCTGTATTAAGTTACTAACCTAGTTTGGGTGCATGATTATTTAAACTAGGTTATCAAGGCAAATCAGTAGGCTAAGCTCTGTTCATAATAAATCTGCAATGTGAGTCATTCTCTTTTTATCAAATTACTTTTGAAATCATGTTTATTTTCAAAGGTTATAATTACAGTGATTAAGTTTATGTAATCACCAAGTTACAGCCGGTATGTGGGGTTTTGTATACATTACTTGATAATCTTCACCATTGGACAACGAGTTAGCCAAGGGGTGATATGACCATAGTCACAGACACCATTGGACGAATGGGCCAATGGGTCGAGTGACAAATACTGTGGGTAGTTGGTTTGATATCTGAAACATTGTAATCTCTCTTAATACTGTAAATTATAACAAACGAGTCATTTTAGTAAATAGAATGATTCACTCAGTATTTCCCACTGACAAAACCTTTTTCAAACATGTTTCAGGTGATCTGTTGTGATCCAGGAAAAGTGCCGAGTAGCACTACTTGAGGAAGTGGCTCAGTATAAAATAAAGAAACATGTTTTGTAAAATAAAAGATTTCTCCGTGAAATCTCAAGATTGTAAATTACCGGGTTTTATCCCGAGTTGTGAAATAAAATAATCGGGAAATATTTCAGTTTTTAAAATGATCCTGAAGAAACTTCCGCTGTTAAATAAGTACCACGGGATTTTCTGTCCCGCGGCTCCTGAAACGGGTCAAACCGGGTCGGGGGCCGTGACTTACACACATATAGATTAATAACGTGCTTAATGGAGACATAGCGACGGAATTTCGTTGGTCATTGGCCATAAAGTATTGTCGCATGTTTTATAATGATTTGGGCCCTCATTATTCCATGACCACAATTGTATTGCCTTCCAAAATGCATCACATCAATAGGGACACAGAGTCACCCTACCCTTGTCCATTAAATGTATTAGTGTATCAAAATCACATAGTCTGAAGTGGTCTTTAAAAGTCTCCACAAACCCGGCTTATCATTAGCGTCTTTACTTGAATGCAATGTAATCCGCATAATCCAGAAATCACCATACCAGTGTCTGAGGAGGAGGAAAGAAAAGTAAATTGTTTAACGTGCGTGGACTTCCTCCTTGAGCTTGTGTACACGTCGAAGTAATTATCTGCTCTGCCGCTCAATAGTAAAGAAATGAGCATCAGAATCCTGGGAACGGTGTAATAGTAACGGTTGAGAGCGCAAAAGGAACCTTGATAAATGTGGAGGATCAAAGTATGCTGGCAATAAATAGGGTGGAGGACGTGGTGTCTTATATAAACTTTTCAGACAATATGCTGTCTTGTGATGTAAATACTTAAATCATGCTTTTAGTTATGTAATGTTTGGTATTTGAAGTTACCAAATGTGGTGTCAGCTCTCCAACGTTCTGCGACTCATATCCTCAAACTGTAGTTGGTATTACAGGAGCAACTCATCTCATGTGTGGCCTCCATAATGTGAGGGATGGTAAGGGTCTAAAATTAGCATAGTGTATTGTAGGAACCATCAAATCGGCTCGTCCAGCGCTGTGGAGGTGAAAGTAGTAAATGGTGTGGCCCGTAAGACCGTAGAAAATGCTGCTGTAGCAAAAGGATCGTTACGCGGGTGCTGACCTAGAGTACCCTTCCGGGGTGCAGGTATGTCTTGAAAGAAAGCGATAGGCATGTTGGTGCAATGGACATCGGTCTTCACAAGAGCAACATCAGCTGGTGAAGGTGCAGGTGCAGGTGCAAACGTCTCAACTGATAAGAAGGTCATTAGGTGCAGGTGCTGGGTCGGGTATAAGGGATGCATTGTCTGGTAAGTCAAAAGAAATAGGGTCATGATCAAGTAAGGGTGCAAGATCAGTAGGTGCAACATCAAGTTGTCCCAAAAGGTGCAGAAGCTAACTCAGGAGCAGGCCCTGGGTCGGGTAACGGCGTGGCGCCTCGAGCATGTGTTAGTGCAGCAGTCATAATGGCGTCATTGTCCGTGTCAGTAGTAGAAAGATGTGACCCGGCCGTCTATAAGGCTGTAAATGTCACAGACTCAAGGGAGCCTGAAATCGAATATACTCGGGAATCAGAGGGTGGCCTGTTAACAGGGGCCTTAAGGAGTGAAATTAGTAACAACGTTCTCGTCTAACTTTCTATCACCATAGGCATCAGCAGAAGGACCGTCAATAAATTTGTCCACGTCATCATTAATTGCTCGTCGCGTAGCCAACCTTTGGCAGGAAAGTCCATAGGAGACGCATCGTCGAGGATCGGGGTCATGGTGTGCTCACTATCGGGGTGACCAGTGATGAAGTGGTCATGGACCAAAACAAGAGTGTCAGAAGGATTCTTGTCAGCGAAACCATCAGCAAGGGTAAAGTGTCGCTCGAAACCTCGTCGCGCGGACGGTTGGAAGTTGTCCTCGTCCTTGGTTAGTATATCAGGATCACTCTCAGTGTCTGACGTAAATGTCTCTGGCGCAGATTCAGTCTAATCATCTGTGACGGCGGCCGTAGGGTTATCAATGTCTGATAACTCGCCTTCTAAATAGTGTGACGTGTGTGTCGGTTCATAATAGTCATAGCATGTATATCCATAGTAATTATTAACAATTAGTGTATGCAAATACTCACCACATATGCACGTATCTCAATAATCAGCAATTAAGCGTGTAAGTAATGACAATGTAAGCACGTAATCATTCTAGTCTTCCCCAGACTATCCCACCCAGTCTCTCAGACTAAACTCCCTGGTCTCTCAGACTAACTCCCTGGTCTCTCAGACTAACTCCCTGGTCTCTAAGACCAACTCCCTGGTCTTTAAGACCAACTCCCTGGTCTCTAAGACCAACTTTCCTAGCCTCTAAGACTAAATCCCTGGTCTCTAAGACCAACCTCCCAGTCTCTAAGACTAAATCCCTGGTCTCTAAGACCAATTATCCCCAGCCTCTATGGCTGATCCTCCCTCAGCCTCTAAGACTGAACCTCCCTCAGTCTCTAAGACTGAATTATAAACATAAATTTTTGAAATGTGTATTTGTGCCTTTTGTTTGTAAAAATGTTTGTTTCCTGGATCTGGACGATTTGTGTATGCAATGTAAAAATGTTTGAAAACGTTTTCGTGAGAGCCCTGATGATCATAGTCTAGACTCGAGAAGGAATCCTAGTTCGCTATGATCGAGGCTCTGATACCAAGTTGTCACACCCTGACTTTTGCGGAAGCGTGGTTTATTTGGTGTGACTTCTTAATACCATAGCAACAATCATAACAATGCTATATGATAAAAACATGACATATTCATCCATTAATAAGGTTTAGAAAAATCCCATTTTCAACGATCACAAAATAATTTACAAACCTTAACTTGATTTATTTGAGTTCATAAAGACTTAGCTAAAGACTTTAAACAAAACCAGGTTTAGGTATATAAAACCCGTCCAGGAAGAGGTTACACCTTCTAAACCCTGGATGACTTCTTTATTCGAACGCAGCTTGAAAATACGTGCATACCATGCCAGATCCGTTAGTTTCCTGAAATACATGTAATATGAAAAGTCAACATAACGTTGAGCGAGTTCATGTGTAAGTGAGTAGGTATAAACCTTTGTAAAAATGTCTGTATGTATGAAAATCCCTGGTATGTAGCAATTAAGGAAAAAGAGACCACCATTGGGTTGCAAAGCCAATGATAAGTGTGAAGTGATGCAGGAAGACTCAAACCTAGCGGATTTGTGCGTCGGGCACTTAGTCATCTCATGGTCCACTCAGCGGACTCAGGAGTGGGGCTAGCTACACCCAAATAGATCTATCACTAATGTCCCTCGGTCCTACAACGAGGATTGATGGCCTTAAGTGTTGTGCCCACCACTCACATGTTCGCGTAATAAAAACCCTCCTTAAGCTAACCATACCATGTAAACAAATGTCTGTAAATGTCTGTAAATGTCTGTAACATGTATTTCACCCCCGAGGTGTAAAACTGAAAATTGTTAAGAGAAAAGGGGGACATGAACTCACCGTAGTGCGTCTTGTTCCAAATCTCAAACTCTGTCTGCTACACGACAACCTACACGTACTAATGTCTATTAGACGAACGGGCCGTGCCTTGGCTTAGAGTTTAGTATTTTGAGTTGTGTTACTTATATTGTTCCGCGTGATAGTTATTTGTTCGTTCAATGTTCTAGTAAATTCTAGTCTCAGAAGACAAATATTTACTAAGTGTTATAATTTTCGGAAAATTTCGCCATAGCCTCCTCTGTAAATAGAGGTGTCCATGCTTAATAGCATATCATTTTATTTTACAAATATCTCGTAGAGTGTTCCCATATAACCAACCCGACAATCATACATGCAATGCCCTATTTACGTCTTTTCAGCTTTATTTATCAAAACTGGACTGTTTTCGAGTATTTAAATAAAATAGTTAACCTTTTCCAAAAATTCTCAAATTTTTAAAGAATGTCATATATAATCCAAAATTTATTGTGTAAAAATTTCGGGGACCAGTTCATTACCAATTTTATATAAAAATTCTTTTACCCGACTGCAATCAGATTTGTTACTTTCTGATTGCAGTTTTACGGAAAAATTCACTAAAAATCAATCGTAAGTTCGATCGACGAAATTCCAGTTGGAGGGTCACGGAAACAACAGTGACCACCTACAGTAAAAATCCCATGAGCTGATTCTGCTCAGGTTTCAAGTTTTGACTCCGAATACGACACACTTTTTCAGCAGGAAAATATCAGCTTGAGCTGCTGTCTTAAAATAATTCTTTAAAAATAGTAAACGACCTCGAAAAATTACGATTCCAGTGCCATTTGTTCGGTTATTCAAAAATACATAATTTAGACTCCAGAAATTCAGTTTTTCGATTAAAAATGACCCAGTTACAGCCTGTTGAAGTTGGCTGGAAATTTCAATCAGCATGTTTATTTCAGGTTTAGTGTTTCTAAAAGCACATTAGCAAGGGCCCTAACCATGATTTATCAATAACTTAATGATCAAACACCACGCATGCATTCACCAAACTCAAACCAACCCGATAACATCATCATGCAAACCTTTTTATGTATGATTTTATGTATGGTTCTATGTTCATCTTTTAGTGTTTTAGTTTAGTGATTTGAACATTAACATCCTACCGCATAACATAGCAATGAACAAGATGAAACAAGGGTGTGAAGGGACTTACTACTAGCACAAGGCTAGGGTAGAAATTTAGAACAAAGATGAAGAGGAAGGATGATGAACAAGACTAGAACAAAGCTCCTTAACTTGCAACCTCCATGAATCACCTTCAAAGCTTGAATGAGACTTGTAAAATGGAAGAAAGAGACTTGCAAAAAGATGAAGATGGAGAGAGAGAGGGGTGGGTACGGTTTGGGGAGAGGAGAGAGGAAGGAGAATTGAGTGTTGTAATCTATGGAAGATCATGCAAGGATATGTAGGAGATATGAGGAGGTATGGTGGAATGCATGCAAGCCACTTGTCCATACAAGATCAAATGTGATATTTGCAAATCCAAGAAAATATTTGGTGGGGCCAACATGTTATAACCGAAAATTTAGGTGGGGGAGGGGTTAAATTGTAAGTTTTGCAACTAAAGTGTAAGTATTAGTTAGTTAACAAGTATATACTTCCATATACTAGTTAGTAGGGAAAATAGTGGGTGTTATGGCAAACGGGTACCATGACTAGTAAAAAATAGTAACATAATGTCATTGACAAAAATTTAGGGTCCCGGGTAATGTCCGGTTGTTCGGTTACGTATCGTTCCGTTAGAGCGTTTAATTATACCGTAAAGTGTCTTTTATACATCTTTTTGTAACGAAATCATTCCTGACACTTAGGAAAGTATACAGGACCACTCTGCCATATGTGTGTATTCTACTGGTATAATAAAATGCTGAGTTTTATAAAAGAGTGCAGAATTCTGTATTTAAAGTGTGTTTTAGGCACTTCCCGGCACTATATCTATCACCTAAAGACGCAGTCTTATGGTCCTCACTTCCCTACACTCCAAACCAGTGTAGTACTCTATCCCTGGCTCATACTGGCCATAAAAACATTGTCTGTCTATGTGCTGGTATTGTCAACATTATTTCTGAATCAACCGTTCAGTGTGTCAACTGCGCTGAGTGCATCAAGTATGTCACTAATGTAGGTGTGTAATGAATGGAGTGACTGTCTAAAATATGATGCACGTATATATGATATAAAATCATAGAGCAGTTTAAATTGTCAGTTGTAATTAAGCACAGTCGTTAAGCACATAATCGAAATTAATTAATTTGTACAGTACCTGAAATTTTGAGAGTTGTCACATTAGTAACAAAGTCCATTGTTATGAGCTCTCATTTCCATACAGGCATTTCTAATTGTTGGAGTAACCTTGAAGGTTTCTGGTGTTCTGCCTTAACTTGTGAACAAGTAAGACACTTAGAAACATATCTAGCTATGTCCATTTTCATTCCTATCCACCAAAAGTTATTTCTTAAATCTTGATACATTTTATGTGTTCCCGGGTGCATGGTATACTTAGATTTATGGGCTTCTTCTAAAATATTATTTCTTAATTCTCCTTGCTTAGGTACCCAAATTCTTCTTTTGTGGAATCTCCAAATTCCATCAGCTCCTTGCTCTAATTCTTTTATTATTCCTTTCATTCCTTCAGCATCATCCTTGATTGTTGTTTCCTGAATATTCTTTAATTGTTCCATTAAGTCTAATTGTAAACTTAATCTAAGAGCACGAACTCGCTTTTGCTTTTCGTGATACTTACGACTTAAGGCATCTGCAACTACATTTTCCTTTCCTTCATGATATCGAATATCACAGTCGTAGTCACTTAGGATTTCCATCTATCTCCTTTGTCTCATGTTCAATTCTTTTTGCCCAAATATGTATTTTAAACTCTTATGATCTGTATAGACTGTAAACTTACTTCCATACAGATAGTGTCTCCAAATCTTAAGGGCAAAAATTATCGACCCTAATTCTAAGTCATGCGTCGTATAGTTTTCCTTGTGCTTTTTCAATTGCCTTGAGGCAAACGCAATTACCTTTTTGCCTTGCATTAGCACACATCCTAATCCTAGCTTAGAAGCATCATAGTAAACCTCAAAATCTTCTGTTCCTTCAGGTAAGGCAAGAATTGGGGTGTTGGTTAACCTTTGTTTTAAAATCCTAAAAACCTCTTCTTGCTTAGGTTCCCATTCAAACTTAACTGTTTTACAGGTTAGCTTAGTTAATGGTACGACTATCTTAGAAAAATCCTTAATAAAGCGCCTATAGTACCCAGCTAATCCTAGAAAACTTCTAACTTCTGTAGCTGATTGCGGGACCTTCCATTTGGTGATTGCTTCTCTCTTGGAGGGATCTACATGAATACCTTCGTGATTCACCATGTGTCCTAAAAATTGCACCTCCTGTAGCCAAAATTCACACTTCGAGAATTTGGCATAAAGTTTTCCTTTTCTTAACAAAGTTAAGAGTGCATGCAGGTGCTCACAATGCTCGTCCTGAGTTTTGGAATAAATAAGTATATCGTCGATGAAGACAATTACGAACTTATCCAAATATGGTTTACAGATCCTATTCATCATGTCCATAAATGCTGCCGGAGCATTTGTTAATCCAAAGGGCATGACTGTAAACTCATAGTGACCATACCTAGTTCTGAAAGCAGTTTTAGGTATGTCTTCTTCTTGTACCTTCAACTGATTGTATCCGGATCGTAAATCTATCTTAGAAAATATCTAGCTCCTTGAAGTTGATCGAAAAGATCATAAATCCTAGGTAATGGGTATCGATTTTTAATTGTAACCTTATTCAATTCCCTATAATCGATACACATTCGCATCGAACCATCTTTCTTCTTTACAAACAACACCGGGGCTCCCCACGGGGATGAACTCGATTGTATGAATCCTTTACTGAGCAATTCATCTAATTACTTTTTCAGTTCTAACATTTCAGTGGGTGCTAAAAAATAGGGTGCTTTTGCTACGGGTGTAGTTCCAGGAATCAAATGAATTCTAAACTCTACCTCCCTATCTGGTGGTAATCCTGGTAATTCTTCTGGGAATACATCCGAGTATTCTGATACTACAGGAATTTCTTTAAGTTCCTTACCCTTAGTGCTAATGATTGCTGAAATCATATACACTATTCCTTGCTTTCGTTCATAACTAGCAACTTTCATTACTGAAATGAACTACATTGGTTTACGCGGCTTATCCCATGTAATCATAATTACTTCTCCTGTGGGTGCACGAATTTCTATGGAATTCTTATCACAAAGGATTCGAGCATGGTTGGCTACTAACCAATCCATTCCTAATACGACATCGAATCCAGCTAAATTCATAGGTAACAGGTTTGCAGAGAATTTATGGCCTAGAAGTTTTATCTTTCCTTCTTGCAAAACTTTATCTATGTTAACAGAATTCCCATCTGCCATTTCTACCGTAAAAATTTGTCTAAGGTTGGTTAAGGGTAGGTTAAGAGCTTGGCAGAATGAAGTATTAATAAAACTTTGGTTTGCATCAGAGTCGAATAATACTTTCGCATAAACGTTGTGTACCAGAAACTTACCAGCTATTACGTCAGGAATCAGTTTGGCTTCCTGCGTGGTCAATTGGAAGGCTCTTGCATTTTTCTTGGTAGCTCCGTCTGCAGGTTTAGCCTTGTTATCTGCTGGTTTGACCAATTTAGGGCACTCTGGTCTAAAATGTCCAGCTTCTCCACAGTTGAAGCAGATCTTTGTTTTCTTTCTCCAATCTTCTTCACGATGTCCTATAGCTTTGCAGAAGTTGCAGGTTTCATTACATTTTCCAAAATGTTTCTTTCTACAGTTCCTGCAGAACGGCGGAGTGGAAGATTGCCCAGTTCCTCTTTTCTTGAAATTGCTATTATTACCCACACAAAATCCTTGGGTAATTTTCTGACCCAATTCCTTCTTCCTATTTTCTTCTCGCGTACGCACCAATCCGTCAGTCAAAGTGTTAGCCAATTCCACCACATCATCGATTGTGCGGGGTCTCGCAACTTTGACAATATCACGGATCTCGCTAATTAAACCCCAAATGTAGCCCGAGATAAGTACCGGTTTTGGCGAAGCCCGAGTAGGCACAATTCGATCATATTCGAAAAACTTCGAAGTATACCCTCGGCAATCAATATCCACCATTCGGTGGCTCAGGAATTTGTTTGCCATTTGTTCTTTTTCATATTCTGGGCAGAATTTTCTTTCCACCAAACGCTTAAACTCCTCCAAACTCATGGCATAGGCCATGTCACTTCCCTTAGCTTGTAATACCGTGTTCCACCATTCTAATGCTTCTTCCTTGAAAAGGTGAGAAGCATACATGACTTTATCTCCCTCGGCACATTTACTTATTTTAATTACTGCCTCGGTTTTCTCCAACCAACGCAGCGCCGCAGTCGCTCCTTCATTGCCTGCGAATTCAACGGGTTTACAGGAAAGAAATTCCTTGTAAGTGCAACCAGGCGTTGCAACTTTCATTTTCTTAGGAATTGGGGCCTGCATCCCATCATTATCATTATTATTAATGTTGCCGCCTCCATTTATGCTATTACTGAAATTATCACCGTGAGTACGTTTGCTGGGAATAATTTGTTGAGGTTCAACTGGGTTTCGGGCAGTTGTAATGATTGCTGGAATAGCGTTGGCTATTCCCTGAGCAATGATGTTCTCTATATCTTGCCTATTTAGAAATTGATCTTCGTGGTTTTGCGCGGATTGGTTACCGTCGTTAACTTGTTCACTACCAGCATGTTCCATCTGGTAATTAATATATAAGTTATTTCACAAAATAAATAACAATCACACAATTAAAATAACTGCACGTAATCATGTCAACATGTATAGCCAAAATTGTCGATTTTTCGACTTCCATATTTTATATATTACTATACGTCCGTACACACCTGTTATATTACAAGAGTTTTATTTTTAAGTTACTTCACATGATTTTATTTTTATTTTTATTACTATTATTATTATTATTATTATACAACCAAAACCACATAGTCACACCCTCTCCGTCAGCTGGCATCTCAGAAACGACGTTCCCTCTCGTCGTACTTTCATGATATCCTCTCTCCCACATCTCGGATTCTATTCCAGGCGTCCACCAGCTCCTCGCCATAATGGCGGAGTTCAGCCAAGTTTTCTGAGCTAATAGGTGGGTGTAGTGAAGGCTCGGGGTCAAATGGGGGAAAAAGGTATTAGGGTTATTTAGGAGGTTCTGAAATTTCCAGTCAGTGGTCCACCACTCTTCTAGCTCTGCTGGTAGCGGTTGGGTGTAGATAATAGGATCTGGGATCTCAGGCTCTAGATCAACTGGAAGTTGTGCTTCCGCTGGGTAATTAAAGAGGTTTGCATCGGCAGGTCCGATGAGGTCACTCAGTGCCAGTTTATGA
Source organism: Helianthus tuberosus (assembly GCA_030545235.1). Lineage (NCBI taxonomy): Eukaryota > Viridiplantae > Streptophyta > Magnoliopsida > Asterales > Asteraceae > Helianthus > Helianthus tuberosus. Next base: position 145,073,731 of record CM060403.1, read on the forward strand.
TCCAGCTCTTCCTAAGATGGCATTTCCTGGTCTTGCTTGGAACTTTCTCCGATCTCTATTCCCTTGCCTTTATCCATCGGATCCTCAGTCTTTATAACTTTCCGTGTTGCTGGTTTCTTCCTGCGCACACGCCTCCAGCCCACGAATCTTCTTCTCTTTTTCGGTTTGGGTTTCTCCGGAGGTTGGGCTTGGAATTCCATAGGTTCATCAGTGTCGGCACAATAAACGGTAAAGTCTCTGGAAACTTCCACATTAACAGTATAGAGATTGAGATTCTGAAGAGCTTCAGACAACTCATTCATGCTGTTTAGCAGATATGAAGAAACACACAAAATTCTAAGTTAAAATTTTGTAACTTGAATTTCCACATAATCACAGAATGGCAATCAGAAAAATTAAGTATTTCTAAATACTTAATTGGCTTAAACAGTGGCTCTGATACCACCTTTTTCTGTCACGGCCCCCGTCCCGGTTTTACCCGGTCCAGGAGCCGCGGGACAGAAATCCATGGTAATTGTTATGTTGGCAGCGGAATTTTAACAGGATCGTTTAAAACTTGAAAATGCCCAACAGACTGTGCATGCAACAAGCTATTTATAGGAAAAATTAGGACCTCACGCGGCCCGCGTAAACCATAACACGAACTTTACGCGGCCCGCGAGGCCGCCTAGTCTACGAGTAGGCTTGATTGGTCATCGGTAGGTTAGCCAGCTGGACACCACGTGGATCTGGAACACTTATCCGGTCAACACATGTTTGACGCGGCCCGCGTAAGATATATCTTGTCTTTTACGCGGCCCGCCTGGAACCCAGAATTTTGTTTTTTCTTGATTTTTAATATGGTTTAGGGTTTCAGGGGTCCGGGATGTTACTTACGGGTATTTTTAGGACAATTTTGAGAGTCCTTACAGTACACTTAATAGAATTGGTGTTATTTACGAAAACGCCACCGCGCCAATCTTGTCCATAGATTGTTTTGATCTGACGATCCATAAGCGTTCTCACAGTTCTCACACTTTTCACCGTTTTCTCTAAATCTTGACCTGTCAAAAGAACAAGATTAACAACACAAAGCATGAAAACTTACCTTAGATTGATGTAGAGATGGTTCTACGAGAATTTGAAGGATCAAGGATTGATGGTTTGTGTGGAACTTGTATGGCCAAAGATTAGAGAAAAGATTTGGAGAAAAACAACTGCCGTAGTGAAGTTTTGTGGTGAGATTAGGGTTTTGAACAGTTTATTACCGGTACTTGTATAGTAACGGACCAAACCAATATAGACTGAAAGCCCGCAGCGAAGAGCGAGAATTCCACTAGTTATGTTTCATTGTTAAATAAAATTTTCAAACCAAACGATTATTCTTTGTTCATTCAATATTATTACAATGACAAACATTTAGACGTCTATTTCATAAATGCCAAATATATTACTAATCATGATATGAAACGTCATTTAATTGCAAAACTCCTAATAAACAATCATTTTTTATATATTTTTATATTTAACATTATTTAAAGGCACTTTTATCATTTATTTTATCTATTTTTATTGTATATATGTTAAGAGTAGTTTTATCATTTTTATATGTAATTTATAACCACATACAGGTAAAAAAAAATTTATACATATGTAATTTAGTTATTACACGTATATATAATCTGGTTATAACAAATGATAAAAGTACCCTTAAATAATGTTTAATGTATAACTAAGATGATTGATTATTAGGAGTTTTTAAAGTTTTGCAATTATTTAAAGTTCTGAAATGAACTCAACCCTTTATTATAAAGACAAAAGATCATATAACTTTAACGTACAAAACGTATGAACTGAAGGTTTTGCTGAAAAAACGCGGTGACATTTTCTTGATTATTAGTAATTAACAAAACTACTCTACAAATGATCCTGTAGAGTAATTTTGATCTTGTAGAGTAATTTTATTAAATGTTCTTGTAGAGTAATTTTGATCTTGTATGGTAATTATCAAAATTACTCTACAAGTATATCAAAATTACTCTACATCAAAATTACTCTACAAGTGTATCAAAATTACTCTGCAAGTTTATCAAAAAAAAAAAAATACAATTCAAAATTACTCTACAAAATCATTTATAGAGTAATTATGATACTCTACAAAATTATCTTATAAGATCATTTGTAGAGTAATTATGATACTTTATAAAATTACTATACAAGATCAAAATTACCCTATAAGAACATTTTACAAAATCACTCTACAAGTTCAAAATTACTCTACAGAATCATTTGTAGAGTAATTTTGATAATTACTCTATGAGTATATAATTACGAAAATGCCATCGTGTTTTTTTGACTTTTTTTTGTCTTTCGTACGTTTTGTACGATAAGACACTTTGAACGTGAATTTAACTCTTATTATAAAAGATTACAGATTATAAATTGTTAGAGTATTTTATTACTAGTATTTTCATTTATATTTTTACATTAAAAATGATTATTTATGCTTATTTTATTATCACTATAATAGTATAATAGCTGTGATTGGCATATCAATTTTAACATGCTAAACGTAGATTGATTTGGTCAATCACTCGATCATCCATATCCAGTAAAACATATTTTTCACACACATGGGTTATTCAAAGAAAGGATAAGGTTATTTACAAATGGATATTAACGTGTTAAATGTGAGAAGTGAAAATTTATTTTTTTCATCTAGTAAAACATATTTTTTAGTCCTAAAACCTAAAAAACAAAATAAATAACAGTTAATAGAGCAATTATCTATTTACTCTACTAGGGTAAATATATTGTTATTTTTATTTTTGTTTTTCAATTAAAAACATGCTTGAGTAGATCAAACTTTATTCACTTTGTATTTGATCCAAACCATACAAAGAGAACAATATTGACCCCGAATTATAATTTGTTGATTTATTTATATTTGATAAGACCGTATAAAGAAAACAATATTCACCCGAACTATAATTTGTTTTAGATTTATAATATAATTGTCCCACTCACTTTCTATTATAATATGATAAAAGTTGTATTCAACTATCAAAATTAATTAAAAAATGATTAAATATATATATATTTAGCATATTGTTATAGTGACTTAAATGTTTTATGGCATATCGTATTATAGCATATTCTATCATATCATAACATATTATTTTATCTTGTGTAATGTAATATAATGTTATCTTATATCATACTATACTGCATCACATTATATTAAAGTTAAACACCTATACATAATATGATACTAAGATATTGTTTTAGTTTCAGGTTTCTACATTTTTCTAATAAGATATAGTTATAATACAGTGTAATGGTGACTAAACGCAAGGTCGTCTTGACTCAGGAATGCTAGTGGAGTCTTGAACTCTAATTCTCAGAGCTTGATCGTGTATGTTGAAACTCAAAGTAAATACTAGGTAAGTGACCGATTGTCTCTATTTTGAATGAGATGTCTCTTAAGGTGAGGGCTTAAATAGTCTATTTCTTTTTGGCACATGTGTTGTCGATGATATGTCTTGTAGTCGACTAAAGTCAGGCAGTCAGCGTTTCTGAAAGAACATCAACGCGTTGTCCATTGGTTTTGGGGATTACTACATAGGCCAATCATTTGTCCGTTGGTCTTGGTGACCTTTGAGATCTTCTCAATGTTAAGGGTGTAAGGGGTGCTTCACTTAAGGGGAGTAGTCCCCTCTCCACCCCAGCCAATCATATTCATCAATGTCAACTCTCATCTTCACTTTTCATTTTGCACTCAAATATAATGAATGCTTCACTCAAACAATTAAAAAAAGAAAAAAGATAAAAGTTTGATTAGTTAAAAGAGGTGGAGTCCACCGTTAACCAACTCTCTCTCCTCTCACTCCACTCGATGACTACCCTCCGACGTATGAGGTGTGTCACATGTTTAAAGGGGATGGCAGCAGTGTTCCCCAGTGGTAAAAGGGTCACGGCACACCATCCCCTCCAGTGCCCCTTACACCCTAAGATCTTCTAGACTAACAAGACACTTAACGCTAGCATGTTCCTGTTGGAGTTTGGTTCTGCTTCGTCCAAGCGTTTTTAGGAGGTCCAACATCTCTTATCCTTCGACTTGTCAGTTTCTCTTTCTCCTTAAAAATCTAGGTAGTGGTTATCATCATAAAGTCCGGTACTGTCTTTTCCCATCTTAAATAATGTGAATGCTTCTAATTGAATGGTTATAGTGTTAAGGTTTCCCCATCTTTTGTTGGTTCGGACTTTCGACGCTCTATCGTCCTTCATCCAGGAATTATTGCTACTGTAGTCGACCATTCAATAAAATGGTTTTAACTTTTAAGAGCTAGAGGACATTTATCCTAGATATAAAAAAATAACTTAAATACGTAAAAATTAATTAAATATTTCATTTATTACATAAACAAATTACTCTCTAAGAGTATGTGTAGTGAGGCGTTTTTTTTAAAAAAAATTCAAAAAAAACGCCCGAAAACGCCCAAAGCACCATTACACTAGGCGTTATTTTAAAAAAAAAATTCAGAAATTTGCTTTTGGCGTGATGAGGAAAACGCTGCAATATCCATTTGCTTTTGGCGTGATTCTTGCATTGGCCAATGGGAGAAGAAGGTCCACTCCATGTGGCCTGACATGGTGGGGTCTTGCATTATCCATTTGATTTTTTTTTTTAAATCCTTTTCTGTATAAAAAATAATAATTATTTATTGATTGAAGGGGAGTTATTGGCATAATGCCCCACTACGCCACGTGTCGAATAATGCCTAATGGTGGGGGCATTATAAGTTGTTACACTAGACGTTGTCTAATGTAAATATACTAACAAAATTGATTATTCTTGTGTTTGTTTTCCCCGTAGAAGAGAGTGAGAGTTACATATATATATATATATATATATTTAACCAACCGATGTTGTAGTTGTTACGTTACAGAGCTTCCCTGTCTCTGTCCATGGCGGTGGCCTACCATCACTTGCATCGAACCTCCCCACTCTCTCGTCCTTTTCCTCATCTCCATCTCTCTCTGACTGAACTTGTTTCTTTTTTACTCCAACACACACACACACCCACACCCACACCCCCTATATCTATCTATCTCTACCACCCCATCATGATATTATTATATTCACATTCTCTCTCTCTCTCTCACATGTTTTTTCACTACCTTTTTCCCGCTCCCTATCACCTTAAAAAAAAACTATCTTTCTTTCTCCGATTAAATCTTCTCTCATCACCTTTCATTGTTTGAACAAAGTTATAACATTATGACGACTGCTGTTCTTTCATCTGCAGCTCTTGTTTCGTGTTGTAAGTTGTTTTGTTGACCCTTTTCGATTTACTCCAGATTGGGGGAAACTGATGCTTGTAATTCTTGTTGATTATTGGGAAAGTTTGGTATTGGTAAATTGTTGCAGTGAAGGTGTTTGTGAAAATGCCGAAGTGAGATGTTCCTGGTTTTGGTACAAATCTCACATGGGTGTTTTTAATTTAATCTTTTTATATTAGTTTTTGAATGAAAATCTGTGTTACCCACTGACCCATCTGAGTTTCTTACAGATCATATTTGACCACCACAAGATTCTCAATTTCTGATTACCAAATTCAACAATATGGAAGTTCCAAGATGCAAATCAAAAGCTGCAGGAAAACCTATTCTTAATCGAAGACTTACTAGAACTGAAAGAAAACTCGCCCTGCTTGAAGATGTATGTCATTACGCATTACACACACTCTCTCTCTACACACAAACACACTAATTTGAATCATTTTTGAGATGAATTAACAGGTGGATAAGTTGAAGAAGAAGCTAAGACAAGAAGAGAATGTACACAGAGCACTTGAAAGAGCTTTCAGTAGACGTTTAGGAACATTACCTCATCTTCCTCCCTATCTGCCTCCACAGGTGTCCTCTTTATTCAAATCTTGTTAAACTTCATCACTAATCAAATTATCTATATTGAATTATGTGAAAATTTGGCAGACTTTGGAGCTGTTAGCTGAAGTAGCTGTTCTGGAAGAAGAAGTTGTACGGTTAGAGGAAGAAGTTGTTAGCTTTAGGCATGGTTTGTATCAAGAAGCTGTTGGTTTATCATCCAGAATCAATATTAATTCGGATAATAACTCATTAGAATCATTAGAACAGTCTGCGAAAACAGGTGATGGATCAGTTGAAATGGCTTCAGAATCATCGAAATTATCACAACAGAAAGTTCCGCTGAATTCGCTCTCGAGAAGTGCGTCGACTAGATTATCCTATTCTAAACGAATCGGGACTGATGTTTTGAATAGGGTGGTTGAGATAAAGCCTGCGGATTTGAAGAAATCGGATTCGGTCATTAGTGATGATGGTGTTTTAGGTAAAGAAAACCGGTCATCTGCTAATTCCAATAGCAAAGTTAAGAGTTCACCTGAAAGGGTACCCGAGGAAATGCAAAGTTTAGTGAGAAAACCTCAAATCAAATTTGAAACAGCTGGAATATGCAGTCCTCCTAAACCACAGGTACTGTATAATATCCGTTTTGACTTTAAAAGGTGAAAGTTATGCAATCTAAGTCATGGTTTTATTTGAGTCAAATAAAGAAAATTGTGGTTGATGATTACAAGTTTTCGATATAATATGCATGCTTAATGTGGTGGGAATTATAATGTTAACTGAATTGGGCCACAAAGAGGAGAGATTAATGAAAAAAATTCTGAATTTCGAGCTCAAATCATAATTAAATTAGAGCTTTCTTTTGTTACAAAGTTGTAGTCATCAATCTTTATTAGAACCTTAAAGAAGTCGTATTGATTTTGAGGCATAGATGGTTAGGGGTGTTCAACGAATCGGATAACGAATTTTTGAATTCGTCGAATCAAATTTTTCAAATTTAAATATTTTTTTACCTGAATTCGTATTTGATTAAAAATATGATTTATTTGATTCGATTCGTATTAGAAACTCAAATTCGAATCGAATCGAATTCAAATAAATTCGATTAAGTTAAAATTCACCCTAAATAATAAATTGTTAACCTTTATTTTTGAAAACTACTACAAACTAATAAAGGCTTTTAGAGTTGGACCCAAATTTAGAAGGTTTTCTCCATATGTGTGTATATATAATATACATGTATATATAAATATAAAAAGATGGATTAGGATCAAATACAAAGGCTCTTTAAAATAAGAAGTGTACAAAGGCTTCTAAAAAAACCCACTACAAAAAAAAAAAAAAACCTAAACACCCACCACCACCCAAAACCTAACCCCCCCCCCCCCCCCCCAAAAAAAAAAAAAAAAAATTGCCCGCGGGGGGGGGGGGGGGGGGGTGTTTAGGTTTTTGGACACTTGTCACTCTATAAAGCCTTCTTACACTTCTTACAATTAGGAGTCTTTGTAGAATAACTTAACCCATAAAAAGATATATTTGTATAATTCTAATTCGAATTTCGAATCAAATTGAATTGAAAATCATGAATTCGTATTCGATTACTTGACTCGAATTCGAATCGAACTTGAATATTTTAAAATCGAATTCGAAGCTTGATGATCACATTCGAATTAATTTGAATTTCTATTTTTTCGAATTTGAATCGAATACTGAACACCCCTACAAATAGTTCTGTTTGACCTCAAAAGTCAACTTTTGGAAGCTAAATGATCTGACTTGCAATTGTATAACTACAGAACAGGTTAGTGGACCAAGAAAAGGCTCAAGAAAGCTGTTCGAGTTCATCTTCTGGAGATAGAATTGTGGAAGCTGAAAGTGAATGCAACAAGATATCTGAAAACGTGTTAAAATGCTTGATTGGAATATTTTTAAGATTAAGCAAACTGAAGGCAAAAACCATGGATGCAGAGGCGTTTTCCAATTTAATGTCGTTGGATCTAACCGCTGGTGATCGAGGGCCTGCTTTCAGGGATCCTTATGGTGTCTGTTTGAAATCAAAGAGGAGAGATATTGGCCCTTATAAGGATCTTTTTGCAATTGAAGCTGGTTCAATTGATTTTAAAAAGAAAATGAATGCATCCCTCTTGATCCGCAGACTCAAGTAAGTTTGATCACATGATTTATTGATGCAAATCTCTGTATTATCAAAAGATACAAAATAGAGGTGCAAATGAGCCGAGCCCGAGCTCAAGCTCGACCAGGCTCGAGCTCGATTAACTTATGAGAGCTCAAGCTTGGCTTGGTAGTTTCTCAAGCTCGAGCTCGAGCTCGGCTCGTTTATAATCTATTAATAAAAATATTAAATAGAAATAATATAAATAACAGACTCGTATAGGTTCACGAGATCGACAAACAAAGCTCGGGCTCGTTCTCGTTTAGTAAACAAGCTTATTTTTAGGTTCAGGGTCGGCTCGTAAACAAGTTTAAATAAGCTCGGCTCAGCTCGTTTATTAGACTACTTTAAATAATGGATAAATGTTATTAAATATTAATAAAAACTAATATTACACTAAGGCTCGATGAGCCTGGCGAGCTTAACATGCCAGCCTCGAGCTTAGGCTCGATAAATGAATGAGCTTTATTTTAGGCTCAAGGTCGGGCTCGGTCTCCGGCTCAATAAGGCTCGGCCCGTTTCGAGCTTTTTCTCGAGATGATGTCGAGTAGCTCTTGAACTGCTCGGCTCGTTTGCACCCCTATTACAAACTGTTTCTTGAATTATGTGCTACTCTAATGTTTAGGCTCCTCCTTGAGAAGCTCGCCTCTGTAAACTTAGAGGGTTTGACACATCAGCAAAAACTCGCGTTTTGGATAAACACTTACAATATTTGTATGATGAATGTAAGTATATTTTCTTCTGATTCCATTTATATGTATTGTGTACATATATATCGTTACTCGTTCGTGTCAACGGCATATATTTTTCAAAGTGTTACAAGGGTTAGGTGATATGACAGGCATATTTAGAGCATGGAATACCCGAGAGTCCTGAAATGATGCCAACACTAATGCAAAAGGTGACCACTTCAACTAATTTATACTTCCAAGAGGGTTATTATAGTAATTGAACTAAGATGATTGGACTTTTATCAGGCAACAATAAATGCAGGCGGGTATTTGCTAAACGTGATATCCATTGAGCATTTCATCTTGAGGCTTCCTAATCGCTTAAAACTTGTAAGTCGTATTTCACCTATAAGTAATAATTTATTTAGTTATCATTTTTTTTTTTGCTCTTTGACCATATAAACAACATTCTTTTCCAGTCATGTCCACAATCTCCTGAGCAAAATGAAACTGAAATTCGTGGCAAATTTGGGTTGGAGTGGTCTGAACCGTTGGTCACATTTGCTTTATGCAACGGCAGCTGGTCTTCTCCTGCGGTATTATTATATTTATAAATCCTTTTGACCGTTTTGTTTGACCAAGTTAGTTTTCTGACTACAAATTTTCCATGTACAGGTGAGAGTGTACACGTCACCGCAAGTGGAGAGCGAGTTAGCAATAGCAAAGAGAGATTACCTTCAAGCAGCGTGCGGCATAACAAAAACCAACAAATTATTAATACCAAACGTGTTAGATCGGTATTTGCTAGATTTTGGAAAGGATCTGCAAGCTTTAACGGATTGGGTTTGTCTTCAACTACCCGGTGAATTAAGGAAACATGCGGTTACATGCCTTGAGAAACGAGGAAGAGAGCCAATTTCTAAACAAGTTCAAATCATGTCTTATGATTACAGGTTCAGATACCTCATACAAAGATAAAAGAGTTTGCTTTTACAATGAAGATGCGTTTGAAGAACGATTTCGACCCATGAACTTCTAGGTATATCCAATTCATATCAAGGAATTTGGTGTTTTATTTATTTTTGGGATCTTTTTGCTGCAAAGGGTTTGGTTTAGTGTGTAGAGTGGCAGGCAGGATTTGTATAGAGTACATATACAGAAAGAAAGGTGAGATTTTTGTTCTCACAAATTGGGATCATTAAAATTGGTATGTTTTGAGGGTGGTATAAAATTTAATGTACTTTCTTTGGAGGCTTGTTATACATTACTTAGATTTTTAAAGCTGCTTATGTATGGGTTTGGGTTGATGGACCATAGAGGTCATGGTCATTCGTCTCAAAGATGTCCTTTGGTTTAACGCCGTTAATTTGGTCAGCTAATTTCGGGGGCATTTTGATCATTTAGATTTAATTAACTTAAGATAAGAAAAATTAAAATCCAACCCCATCCCCCTCACTCCCTTGCATTCAGTTTCATTCGATTTTTCCGACAAGTTCAAACCATCTATCTTTCCCACCCAACTGCCAAACTGAAACCATCATTATTCATTTCGACTCTTCAAAGGATATCGTGGCTCGAGTTTTAGTCAGAGGCTTCTGAAACGGTTCCAATAGAACTCAAGGGCTGAAACCACAGGTATGAGGCAACCTAAGGTGGAGATACGCGCTGGTTGCTCAATTCGCAACAAGGGAGTCATTTTTTTAGTTTTTTCTTGAACAAATTATATAGATGGTCCCTGATGAATGAAAATAGAAATGTTCATAAATGTAAAAAGTCATGTCGAAGAGAAGTAATTGCTAGCTCTATTTGGATGGTAATGTAGAGATAAAGTATGAAAGCGTATTACATTTCTCAACAGTCCCTTACAGTTAATGAAACTATATACTTAGGCCAACTGACGATAAAAATTATTGCTTCATCTATTGTCAACAACCTTCCAATGACGGGTCTCTGGTCTGATCATTTCACTTGGGTAAAATTCGAAGTTTGTTCGAGGCCCACAGTGCTTTGTTATACGTTTGTTTTCTTCATATTTATACATTATACTTTGGCCAGCATGAGTCGCTCTTCTAGAACGATGGTAACAATGAAGAGCAAAGTTACAATGTAAGCACTTCCAGATCAAATGGGATTGCACTTTGCTTCCGCACTCATGGCATAAACCATCGTTTTCAGACCCGGGAGCAAATGACAAAGGATGTTGGTGAAACGAATGTTTTGCAGGTACACCCCCATACTTGATGTTAATGTACTTGTAAACACCTTCGAAGTAGAGAGAATTAACACTTTGTTCAGACTGAAGTATTAATGGAGCACATGCCGAATGAATGGATTGCACACACTCTGCACAATGATAGAACCACTTTCCAGGATCAAGAGCCTCCTCACAAACTTCACAAAAGTATTCGCTTTTGTGGTCCTCAACCGGGGAGTAACTCAGCTTCAGCGAGTGCTTGTCCAACTTATGCCTAATTGTTTTAGGTAAATGCAAAGCACATCGGCAGTCCAAATAAAAATCACAGGCATTACATCTAAAATAAGTCTCACTTTCAACAATACTCACACGACATGCACGGCATTCCATCTTGGATACACTGCTATGACTTGATGAAGCACCATCTATTCGTGTAAGTAAGTGATTCGTGTGTGCTTCATGTGTAATTTCTTTAGGCATAAACACACAATTAACATCCATAAAGTAATCGCAATGATTGCATTGGTATACAAACCCATTGAAAGGCAATCCACAAGTATCACATTTGATTCCAACAATGAAATCATTAAGGTCCGAAAGCTGAAGCTTATGTTTTGGGTGACCCACAGGGTTTTGTAGTTCTATAGGTAACTGGGTGCACCAGTTGTGGACAACGAAGTCGCAACTATCATCGTCAGCAGGGCATTTGTAAAATGGCATTTTTGTAATTGGTTTGGAACATACATTGCATGATAGTTTAATCCTCTTCATTGGGTCGTGAAGAGAGGTGCCTGTGTCGTTATTTATTAGGACTAATGGATACTGATGCCTCGAATGTAAGCCATTTTCATATCTTCTTTGCACCCAAGGCTCGCCTTCAAATATTTGATATTTGATGTGATAGGATATGTGATTCATCATCGACAGGTCGGTGAAGAAGGTTTGGATGATCAATATCTTTGAATTTTTTTTCTGTTTTTCCTAAGCCTGGTCCATATAAATTGAACAAAGTGTCACCACACTAGGAGAAATCTTTACCGATTATTCAAAATAAAGAAAATTTGTACCATGTGCGTAAGAGCATCTCTAATAATAAACCCCCAAAACACTAAAACCGTGTCAAGTCAACTACCACATTATAAAAAAACAAAAGCCACCCAATAAGAAAATTCAAAAACCTTGTCAAATCACCACCACTTTTTTAATTTTTAACCATTCATTATCTGTTTCGTAATTTATTATCATATATTATAAAGATGTAGATTTAGTTTGCTTGACTCATTTCTCTTTACCAATGTTTACAATCTACACGCATTTAAGTATGTGGGTTTGTGGTATATTTACAAAACGGCATATATGGAGGTATTGGTAAAATATTAAATTTACTATGTATTTAGATATTAAAAAGTATAAAATATCACAGTAACTTCAATATCAAATGGAAATCGAAAAAGAAAAAGGAGAAACAATTAACATTTTGTGATGATGTTGCAGGTTTGGAGGCATGCCTATTTGTGGAAAAGTTTCAAAAAAGAACCCACATATCTTAATCGTAAAAATTTCCACACACACACACACACACACACATATATATAGGGTAAGGATAGTGTAAAAAGGGCCTAAAGTGTGAGAAGTGTATTATAACACTATATATAATACTATATAACACCATATAAACACCGTATAACAATATGTAACACCATATAATACCATATAACACTATGTAACACTATATATCATTATATAACAAATACAACACTATACATCTATCATAGACATGCTATCAGACAAACTATAGTGTTATATTTGTTATATAATGATATATAGTGTTACATAGTGTTATATGGTATTATATGGTGTTACATATTGTTATACGGTGTTTATATGGTGTTATATATAGTGTTATAATACACTTCTCACACTTTAAGCACTTTTTACAGGATCCTCTACTTATATATATATATATATATATATATATATATATATATATAGGGTAGGGATCCTAAGAGGGGGAAGGATCCACTAAAAAGTGGATTTTGCCTAAGTAGCCTAAGAAGGATTGTGATGATGACATGTGACACACCTAATAAGTAGAAATAAAGGGCATTTTGGTCCTTATAAATAGGAGTGAAAATGACATGTGACACTCATTTTGTTTTTAAAAAATACAACAAAAAAAATTTAGTACAAAAACAATCTAACACAAAAAAATCTAGTACAAAAAAATCTAGCACAAAAAATCTAGTACAAAAAATATAGCACAAAAAATGTAGTAAAAAATATAACACAAAAAAATCTAGTACAAAAAAAATATAGCACGAAAAAATTCCGCAAAAAAATGTAGTACAAAAAAATCTAGCACAAAAAATTGAGAAAAAAAATTTAAGACAAAAAAATTCAGCACAAAAAATTTAGCACAAAAATATAGTACAAAAATCCTGCACAAAAAAATGTTATACAACATAGAAATACAACACATTTTAGTGGGTTTTTTTAGTCTTCATATTTTATATAGCAATATGGTATTCAAATTAAAGATAAAAAGAGGCTTGATTTTATGGTGAAATTTTTATGAAAAAATAATGTCGTATAAAAAAGTTATGAACATTTAAAAAATTGGGGTGAAATATGCATGTGCCTTGCATGTGGAGAGAGAAAGTCTATAAATATGATTTTCCCAAGATACCCTTGCACACCTCCTTTCTCCTACACTTTCATCTTAACCATTGATTTGAAAAATAAATGGTTAAGATTCCTTCTCATCCTACTTAGGGAAAATTAACTTTTTATTTGATCTTACCCCATCCTAAGAGAAGTCCACCCTATTTGAGAAACTTGAGAAGCAATCTGGACCACACATTTTCCCTAAGCAAAAAATGCAATTTTTTTTTTTTGAAAAATCGCAGCTTTTTCTTTAAGGATTAATTTAAAAAAAAAAAAAAAATTTTTTTTTTTGGATTTATACACGTGTATATTGTTAATCTTTTAACTATACATATATGTATATTGTCAATTATACATATATGTATATACATGTTTAAAATTGAAAAAATGTGTATATTGTTAATCTTAAACCATAAACACTAAAGCTAAACCTTAATGCTAAACCCTAAAGCTAAACTCTAATTCTAAACCCTAAAGCTAAACCCTAATGCTAAACCCAAAAGCTAAAACTAAACATTAAAGCTAAACCCTTAATGCTAAACCCTAATACAAACCCTAAAGATAAAGCTAAACCCAAAAGTTAAAGCTAAACCCTAATACTAAACCCTAAATACTATTGCTAAACCCTAATGTTAAACTCTAAAGCTAAACCCTAAACCATAAAGCTAAACCCTAAACCCTAATGCTAAACCCTAAATAACACTTATTTTTCAATTTTAAACATGTATATATAGTTAAAAGATTAACAATATACACATGTGTATAAATCCAAAAAAAAAAAATTAATTCTTAAAGAAAAAAACTGCGATTTTTCCAAAAAAAAAAAAAAAAAAAAAATTTTTTTTTGCTTTTTTTCACATTTTTTTTGCATTTTTTTGCTTAGGGAAAATGTGTGGTCCAGAATGCTTCTCAAGTTTCTCATTTAGCCTACTACTTCTCACATGATCCTTATCATATATATATATATATATATTTATATATATATATATATATATAGTGTGAGGTTCATTAGGGAACACTAAAAAAGTGGAGAACAGTGGGGAACCGATTCAAACGAACTCCGATTGGACTAATTCCAGCGGCGTTGGAACCGGCTCGTCGACACTTAACTAGGATATCTTAACCCTAAACCCCTAAATCATAACCCCTAAACCCTAAATATATTAGGGTTTAGCGTTAGGGTTTAGCTTTAGAGTTTATCTTTAGGGTTTAGGGTTTAGCTTTAGGGTTTAGCTTTATGTTTAGCCTTTAGAGTTTAGCTTTTAGGGTTTAGCTTTTAGGGTTTATAGTTTAGATTTTACGGTTTAGCTTAAGTTTTAGCCTTATTTTTTAGCTTTAGGGTTTAGAGTTTAGGAGTTAGGATTTAGGGTTTAGGGTTAAGAGATCTTAGTTAGGGTTCGACGAGCCGGTTCCAACGCCGCTGGAATGAGTCCAATCGGAGTTCGTTTGAGTCAGTTCCCCGCTGTTCCCCATTTTTTTAGTGTTCCCCAATGAACCTTCCCCTATATATATAATATATAGTGTAAGGTGCTGTTTGTTTTTTCTGCGGGAAAAGGCCTGCAGTCTGCGGACCACATCTGCAGGCATCTGCAGGAGAAGAGGTGGACCAAATGTCAGCAGTTTGCAAGGAGAAGAGGGTTTGTTTTTTTTTTCCTTCTACAAAACCACTTTTCCCACACAATCTCTGCCTCAACTCCCTCTACAATCTGCAGACCACCACCACCGCACCACCTCCGCCTTCACACCACCGCCATCATCTCCGATCTGGGTTCAACCACCACCACCACCACCACCACCACCACCACCGATCTCCGCCATCTCACCAGCTTGTTTGGTACGATTTGAGGGTTTTCTGGGTTCAACCACCACCACCGATCTCCGCCATCTCACCAGCTTGTTTGGTTCGTTTTCTGGGTTCAACCACCACCACCACCGGTCTCCAATCTCTCTCTCTCTCTACGGTATCTCTCTCACTCTCTCTCTGGGTTCGATTTGGGTTTCGATTTGGGGGTTTTGGGAGCCGCACCGGCGGCGGTGGCAGGGAAGAAGGTGAGGTGGTGGCGGAGACGTGGTGGCGGAGATGGTGGAGGTGGTGGCGGAGACGTGGTGGTTTCGATTTAGGGGTTTTGGGTGGTGTTTGTTTTGTGGGGGTGCATGTGGTGGCGGTGGTGGTGGTGGTGGAGGTGGTGGTGGAGGTGGTGGCGGAGATGGTGGCGGAGATGTGTGGTGGTGGAGGTGATGCAGGTCTGTGGGCAGGAGAAGAGGTGAGAAGAGGTCCGCAGACTTAAGGCCATGTCTGCGTGGGGAAGAGGTGAGGCAGACGTTTTTGGTCTGCAGATCTTCCAGAAAACAAACAAGCTGCAGAGTTCAAACATCTGCGCGACGCAGACATAAGTGGCCAGAAGTACTTCTGGCCAAAAAACAAACACCACCTAAGTATATGGATAAAACTAATTTTATTGAGAAAACTTAGCAAACTAGAATATGTGGACCACATTCATCCACATCATCTCATCCAAACCCATGCTTTGAGGGTGTTTTGGTCTTTTTGTTTTGGAGCATGTGCTTTGTACTTTCACCAACTAACACATTTCCCCAACCCTCGATTATACCCCAACCCCAACCCATCATCTTGTTCATTCTCTCTCTTCTGTACATTCATCATCAAACCATCATCATCCATTCTCTCATCCTCTCCCTCTCTCTCTCTCTCTCTCTCTCTCTCTCTCTCTTCATGTTTCAATATAAACACCAAGAACACACACAAGTGTGTGTGAGAGAAGCAAGCCTGAATCATTATTGTTAAAGAAAGAGAAACACCAAAAACACATACACAAGCGTGTGAGAGAAAGAGAAACAAGATTCTCCATCGTGTTCATGAAGAACACCAAGAACACACACACAAGTGTGTGAGAGAGAAGCAGGCTGAAATCGTTTGGTTGCATGAGTTTCTAGAGAGGGAAAGTTATTGGAACACCAAGACCAAAAACACACACAAATGTGTAAGTGAGAAGCAGGTCAGAAATCATTTGGTTCATGGGTTTTAGAGAGAGAAAGTTGTTAGAACACCAAGAACACACACAATTGTGTGAGAGAGAAGCAGGTCAGAAATCGTTTGGTTACATGGGTTTTGGTTGAGAGAAAAACTTGTTAGAATACAAAGAACATACTCACAAGTATGATATGGACTGGTTCCATGTCTTAATGTTATTTATTTGGTAAAAGTTGAATGATTTTGTGTGTGTATTAGTAAAATAGATTTGATAGTTTGTTGGGTATTTTTATTTTATTTTAAATGTATTAAAAAAATTTAGAATTGAGATAATGATTGTTGTTGTTGTTGTTGTTATATATTAGTTACATTTAAAAAGTCCATAATATAATCGTTGATGATCTCGTTTATTTTACAAAAAAAAATTGTGTTTGGTTTGGTTGCTTGTTTGAGGCTTTTGATCTGAACATTAACTGTTTTTGTTAGTTTGATTGCTTGTTTGGGGCTTTTGATCTGAATACTAACTGTTTTTTGTGTTATACTAGGCGGTAACACATGTATAGGCATGTTACATGTGTTACAACAAAAAAGTTTACACATGTGTAACACATAACACATGTTATACATGTGTTACCACTCTAGTGTAACACAAGTTACAAACATGTGTTACATATGTGCAAGCCCCTATATGTTGCTTGTTTGGGGCTTTTGTTTATCATATATGTTATAACATGTGTTACCTTTAGAAACTTCATAATTTATTCATAATATCTCGTTTATTTTAAAAATAAAAAGTAGTGTCTTTTTGTGGGATAATTAGATACATATATTACATGTTATTTATAGTTACCCCAACTCTTTTGGGATACAAAGGGGGCTGCACATATGTAACACATGTTTGTGACTTGTGTTACATTAGAGTGGTAACACATGTATAGCCACATTACACATGTTATAACATATACCGATGTACTTGTTTTGTTCATAGGTGAATGGATGTTTTGTGTTCAAGATGAAGATGGTTATCAAGGAGCAAAGCATACTGTTTTGAAGTAACAATGAAGGAATCTTTTTTCACAACAATATGCAGATACATATTAGAATGCCTATTGTTACTTCAAAACAATGGAAATTCTAATATATGTAACACATCCTAGAATTGCCTATTGTTTTGAAGTAACAATGAATTTATCTTTTTTTCAAAACCCCTTAGGATAAGGGCTACATGTGTAACACATGTACAACTGTCAGAATTTTAAAGAAGGCAGATGTGTAACACATGTAACACATGTTACAATTGCTTATTGTTTTGAAGTAACAGAAAAGGTTGTAACATAAGAGCTACATGCGTAACCATATATTAGGTAAGTATGATACATATGTAATATATCTACTAACTTGTTTGTCTGGTAAGTAGCATCGAACGCTAGCACATCGCTAAAAGCCTTGTAGTTTAGCTTGGATATCTCATCAGCCCAAAACACAGCCTTCAACTTCCCATCAGATACAACAAAGTCGTAGTAGAAGTGTGGAAGATAAGTATATGAGACTAGTGTAAGAAATTAAAGGGACAAACGATACACTTCATGTTACATATGTACCTAGACTTGTTATTAACAATGTTATTAGTAGATAAAAAACTGCATTAATGTATATTTTTTTACATTGAACCCAGCTTATTGGCCATAAGTCTTACACATGGCAAGAAGTTCTTCTAGTGTGACGTATGATTTAACAATAATAGGATGATATTGCTCGTTGACATTCGGTGTCCACAATTTAGTGCCATTAGAATACTCGTAAAGATGGTAACGTGGAGTATGTTCTAGATCATCTGTGGACATAGGGACGGATGTTAGTATAAGTTTACGTGTGTTATGAACGTTATAATACGTTTAGCACCCTAGGGTAACAAAAAAAGATCACACATGACACTTGTCGCCATGTTACACATGTTAGTTGTGTGTGCACATGTAACATCTTCTCTACAACGTGTGTAACATCCTTAAAAGTTGTGTTCCTACTATGCTTTATATTTTGTAAGTCCTTATAGGTAAACATGTTTTAAAGATACAACCTATAACATGTGTTACACTGAAATGTTACACAAGTGTTTCCAGTTTACACATGTTACATCTTGTGTAACTCTGCTTTATACTTTGTAAGTGTTTCTAGTTTCCAGTTTAAACATGTTTTAAAGATACAACATGTAACATGTAAGTACTTAAGGTAAACATGTTTCAAAGATACAGCCGTATCACCTTACAAGTTATATGTTTTGCTGACAAACGCCATGTCACACATGTTACACACTATAGAGTGAAACAACAGTATTGAACACTGCTACATATTTCCCATTCTGTCGTAACATGTGTAACCTTTTTGGGGGGTATAGATGTTGTAGGTTTATACAGACTTAAATATATACAAATGATCCAAAAATGATCATAGATGTGTTACCCTCTAGTGTAACATAAGTTACAAAACATGGCTTACATATGTGCAGCCTCGTTTTTTGGTAACAAAGGGGTTGAACATATGTAATACATGTTTGTAACATGTGTTACACTAGAGGGTAACTTCTGTACAACGTCAAAGGTACCCACCACCTGCCCTTCATTGACTTCTTGTTCCCCTTCTTCATCGGTTTCTCCATATACCTTCTTTCGCTTTATGGCCACCTTTTGTCGCATCCGATATTGTGGCTGTCTTTCTTCCTGCCAAGATCTCTTCTCGTTTGGCTGCAACTGCTATGGTCAAGTCGTAATAACACAAGTTACAGTCCAGTATTTTTAATCTACTAATTAAAAAAATAGTAGTAACATAACTAACACTAGTTACCTTCTACCCAATTATGCCCTGAACTTGAAGACTCCCCAAATTTTGAGTTTTTATCTGCATCATTTCACACATAAAAAAAAAAACTAAGTAAAACCACCCAAAAAAGGTTACATATGTAAACAGTTACCATACACTTCAAACAATTACTATCCGGTGGAACCAACTCCCTCGTTGCAAGCACTAAACAAACATGTAACATATGTTAGCACAACCTTTCGTATTTGTTTGCCGTCGTATAGCTTTTGTTTTTGTTTTCTAGACTGGACAGTTGTGCTCCCACAACAATTGTTTTAGATGTGTTACCCTCCAGTGTAACACACGCTACAAACATGTGTTACACATGTGTAGCCCCTTTTGTGTCCAAGAAAGGGCTGGTTTTAACATAAGAAACACGTGTAACATTGTTACAACATATGTAGCAGCAAAAAGAACAACTTTTATATATAAAATGAACGAGATCATCAACTATTAAATTATGGACTTTCTAAAAGGTAATGAAAATGTGATATCGGAGTGAAGTTTATACAAGATAACTAACAACTCATCTAAAATAACATTTCAACATTTAAAAAGATATAGATTTGTAAGTTAATAACAACTGATAATATCAAAAAATAAAAATGATTTTAATACAAAAACAAAAACCTGTAACTACATAAACGTTTACCATTACTAGACCACTTTGTGCGTGTGTTCTTGGTGTTCGAGACGAACACGATGAAGATTGTTGTTCCTCTCTCTAAATCTGCTTCTCTCTCATGTTCATCTTCAAATCTGCTTCTCTCTCATGTTCATCTTCAAATCTGCTTCTGTCTCATACGTGTGTGTTCTTGGTGTTCTAACAACTTTCTCTCTCTAAAAACGCATGCAACCAAATGAATTTCTGACCTGCTTCTCTCTTTCAAACTTGTATGTGTTCTTGGTTTTGGTTTTCCAACAACTTTCTCTCTCAAAAAACTCATGAAACCGAATGATTTCAGGCCTGCTTCTCTCTCACACATCTTGGTGTTCTTAATAAAGACGATGGAGAATCTTGTTTCTCTTTCTCTCACACACTTGTGTGTGTTTTTTGTGTTTCTCTTTCTTAAAAAAACAACGATTTAGGCCTGCTTCTCTCACACACACTTGTGTGTGTTCTTGGTGTTTATTTTGAAACATGAAGAGAGAGAGAGAGAATGGATGATGATGATGGTGACTTGTACAGAAGAAAGGGAATAAGAGGACAAGCCTCACATTTTTTTAATATATTCTATGTACCTTGTTTCATTGTGTTTTTACCCAAATACCCTTTAAACTACATATGAAGATAAACATTGCAATTTATTTAATTCAATAATGCTAGTTATTTCCTCAACCATTAGATCATCAAGATCAATGGTCACAATTGGGTTTCCTTAGTTTTCTCACTAAAAAATGGTTTCCTATATATCCTTGCCCTATATATATATATATAGGGTAAGGTTCATGCGAGAACCACCTTTATTGCTAAAACCAATGTGAACACAACCTAAAATAGCTAAAAAAAACCTAACCCCCACCCCCCCCCCAAAAAAAAAAAAAAAAAAAAAAAATCTAAACCCCCCAACCCTCCCCCCCCAAGCTAAATGCTAAAAACTAAAAGCGATTTTTTTATAAAAAATATTAAAAAAAATTTGTGTGTTTTTTAGCTACTTTTAGGTATTTTTGGTTGTATTCACATTGGTTCTCGCTAGGGCTGTTTAAAAAGCTCGCGGCTCGGAGCTCGCTCGGATTTAGCTCGGAAAAAGCTCGCTTGATTTGGCTCGGTTTAAAAGTGAAAGTGAGCCTAGCTCGGCTCGGCTCGGCTCGTTACGAGCCGAGCTGGCTCGGTTCGGCTCGCTTTGTAGCTCGGCTCGGTTTAGCTCGAATTATTTTACTTATAATAAGTTTTAATTTTATATACATTATAATATATTACAAAAAAACTGATTATTATTTACATGTATATAGGTTTGTAATTTGATATTTATGGCATATTTGAAGATTGATTACCCTACTAATGAACTAATATTGTATTTTATAGAAATTAAAACTTATTTTGCGTTGTTAAACTTGATTTTGGTTTGAATTGTATTAGGTTGAACTTATTTTGAATATATTCTTTTAAATTATTGAATAATATTTTAGGCTATTAAATTTTAAGAGGTATATATTAGTTTTTTTATAAAATCGAGCCAAACCAAGCCGAGCCGAGCTAGCTCGGTTTAAAACCAAGCCGAGCCTGAGCTTAGATTTTCAGCTCGGTTTCAAATCCGAGCCGATCCGAGCCAGCTCGGTTTATAATCGAGCCGAGCTCGAGCTTGGCCTGGCTCGGCTCATGAACAGCCCTAGTTCTCGCGGTTCTCGCAATAAAGAGTGGTTCCTAACGGATCTTTGTCATATATATATATAGGGTAAGGTTCATGCGAGAACCACCTTTATTGCGAGAACCGCGAGAACCAATGTGAACACAACCTAAAATAGCTAAAAAAACCTAACCCCCCCCCCCCAAAAAACCTAACCCCCCCACCCCCGACCCCAAAAACCTAAACCCCCCTCCCCCACCCCCCAAAAACCTAAACCTCCCCCCCCCCCCAGCTAAAAAGCTAAAAACTAAACCCCCAAAAAACCTAAAAAAATCTAAAAAAAATCTAATTTTTTTTTATTATTTTTTAAGTTAAAATCGCTACTTTTAGAAGCCAAAAAAAAAAAAAAATTTTTTTGGCTACTAAAAGTAGCGATTTTTTTATAAAAAAAATTAAAAAAAAAATATTTTTGTGTGTGTTTTTAGCTATTTTTAGGTATTTTTGGTTGCGTTCACATTGGTTCTCGCGGTTCTCGCAATAAGGGGTGGTTCCTAACGGATCTTTGTCCTATATATATATATACATATATATATATATATATATATATATATATATAATCATTTGTGAAGTGTCAGGCATAAAGGGACATGTTTCAAGATTTACCGGGCAAGAAGTCGGACAAGAAAGGCTCTATCCTTTGCGTTGCACAATCTGGGTGAACATAATACATGCATTTACTGCACTTGTAAATCAAATGTTCATCTTCTACATTCACACCGTAAATCCTGCATTCGCAATCATATGGTTGATCTAGAAGTGAATATGAAAGGGTGAGCAGGTGGCGGTGGTTAAACTGTTGAGTTTGAAGTAATAACTTAATAGGAAGGGAAAGGCAGTCGAAATTGATTGAGCAGTTAAAACAAGTGGTGCAGTGATAGAAATGCCCTTCATGCTTTTTCCCACATGCAAAACACTTGTTTAAACCGGGTTCAACACTAACAGAGATCATTGGGTGTGGGTGGACAGGGTGATGAATCGTTTTTTGCTCCACAAATGTGGCACAAAGTAGATCGATTCCATAATTGCATGTTGAACAATGATAACAAATGCCATCTCGATGATATTTGAGACAAGCGCAACATTTCTTATTGTTTGTTGTTCTTTTAAGGATAAGAGTATGAGAAGGGTGACCTTGGAATTTTAAGGTTGGTGGCATTTCTTCACAAAATTTATGGAGTGAATAAGTGCAGGACGACATGCTACACTTGTAGTAATAACGGTGGTACCAGTCAATTCGTCTGTCACACCTGTTACATATGCACTTAAAGTTTTGTGTCGTGATCAAATCGTTGTCATCATACTCGTCATCATCTTCTATGTAGTCTCGATGCATCAGTTGCAAATCTACTAGCGTGAGTGAATGCTCATGTTGAAGCTCTTCTATGTTAAGATCCTTGACATCCATTTCACCCCTTTCGCTTTATTATACTGTGTTGATTACTTCTAGTTCTAGATGTAAGCTACAATGTGAATACAATATATAATGAATAACTAGAACTCATAAACGATGTAATTAGGCGATATCAAGCTTCATATACCAATTTCGGTTAGGGGCATGACTCTAGGCGACTTTATTATTTACATAAATATAATAATATGTAAGACAAAATATATAAATTATAATAATGATAATTATACTTGATGACGGGGGTAGCCAAAGACTAAATAAAATGACTAAATATGTAAATGCTCAAAGGGTTAAAAGGTTCAACGGTTGAAAAGCTGAGGAGATGAAGTAAAGCAATACGGGAACAGTAAACAAGTCACATCTTCGGACAGCTCCACCAACTCGCCAGCCGCAAAAGCAACGCAGGTCTGCAGAGCAAACGCTATTATCCAGGGGTCATAAGGCTTTAACCCCCGAAAGGGCAAGCCCCTCACTGCAAGCAAGGTCACTAGTCAAATGCATTCTTCTTTGGGAGATGTCTTCTCCTATAAATTGACACTTCATTTACTTCAGAAAACATTTCCTGGCCAGCCCTGATTCTCGCAATCTCTGGTCATTCATCTCGAGCACTTGCTTCATGCAAGTCACTCTCCTTCACATCCAACACACACATTCTATTTGCTCCTTCATCCGAATCTGAACATAATTCAGAGAAGGATCCTTAGCAAATAACAAAAATAAACTAGTGAACCTCCTTCCACGTCTTGCAAACGTGGGGGGACCCCACGACCTGCGTTAGGCAAAATTGAACCCTTCAACCCTTTTGCCTAACCGGTCCAGCTACCATCCTTGGTCTCTTATTTGTTGCATCAACAAGTTGGCGCCCACCGTGGGGCTACGCCGCTATTTCTCATCAAAAAAGACCTAGTAGTGTAGCTCTCTTAAAATCACCATGTCTGAAAGTGGATCCCCAGGTGAAGTAAATCAGATTCCAAACGTCTCTACCCTGGGTAGCAGCCAAGCTCATGTGGCTATACCAACTTCTTTCTCAACTCCGGGGAGCACACCCGAGTTCCTCACCTTCAACACACCGACTCCATCCAGATCCGGAGTTCCTTCTCCCAATGTCGGTGTCTCTGACACCCCAGCGCGTGTTGAACTCACCCCCGAGGGGGTTGCCAACAATTTCTTGGAATTGAGGTCTCTCCTCAACCAGCATGTGAATAGAGAGAGAGAGAAAATGGGGTGAGAATCCGACTAGATTATGACGAGCCAGAACCAACGTTGTCTCCTGGACCACCTCCCCTTCCTTTTACAACTAGAAATGAGGCTGGTCCTAGTAATCCTTCAAACCCTCACCCATATCTGTCCACAATGACAAATCCTACAGTGCATCCTATCTTCTCTTCCCAACCAATTACTAGTGGTGCTCCTTTAGGACATGAGCTGACCCTTGACCAGCTCCTACAGTCCCCAGCGACAAGCTTTCCAGCATCTACAACAACCACGTGGGAGCAAGCTCTGTCCGTGCTCCCTTTGGCACGAAGTGCTGTTATGAGCACTCCCCTTGGAATAAACTGATCAGTTGGACCAGGAAGCCTTCAAGGCTTCAACCTCATGCCCAACATGATGACCCAGATGATGGCCAACTTCCCATGGCAACACTTTATTAATCAGGTGCTAGCCACTCAGGGAAATAACGGCAATGGCAATAACATGGATGCACGGGCTGAAGAAGACTTGGCTAAACCATACAAGCCAAGTAACCTTTCATGATTTTCAAAGCAGATAGCCGATTATGATTTCCAAGCAAAGATTAAGATGCCATCCCACATCAGGACGTATGATGGGACTGAAGATCCTGAGGACCATCTTCAGATCTTCACCGGTGCAGCAAGGATAGAGAAATGGTCAAACGCTGAATGTTGCCTAATGTTCATGCAAACTCTTGTTGGATCCGCCAGAATCTAGTTCAATGACTTACCTGCTCAAAGCGTTCGAAGCTTTGACGACCTTAGCAAGGGTTTTCTGGCCAATTTCTCCCAACAAAGGCGATATGTTAAAGACGCAACAGTGATCTTCCAGATAAAACAACGTGATGATGAAAGTCTTCGTGCGTTCATTGAACGATACAAGAAGGAAGGTCTGACTTATGTAGGGGCAGACGAGAATATGAGAGTGGCTGGTTTCATGAATGCCATCACCTCTAAATATCTCACAAGAGATTTCAACAAATCCCTGCCCAAGACCTTGGAAGAAGCTCTCGAAAGGGCTGAAGCCCACATCCGGGGAGAGGAGGCAGTAGACATTAAAGAACAAAGAAAAAGAGGATCCGGCTGGCGAAGCAATAGTCCAGCTAGAAAAAGGGGGAACTTCAACTCCTATGACAGGCGGTCAAAGGGTTCAGACCCTCGAAGGTCTGAAGGCCGGAACCCTTCAAGCAGGGAGAAAGGCATAAGTTTCACACCCCTCACGAAGACCCCTCAAGAAATCCTTGCAACAGAAGAAGTTAAACAAAACTTTCGGCCTCCTAGGCCTCTCCCCAAAAGCAGAAAAAATGAGAACTCCACAGAATACTGTGAGTTTCATGAAGAAAAAGGTCACCACACCAATGATTGCTTCCAACTCAAGAAAAGAATTGAAGAAGCTGTTAAGTCCGGAGAACTCGCTCATTTAGTAAAGGGAGCCCGGGACAAAATGGCTGAAGGAAAAGGCAAGGAAGTCAATATGGTGGATTTTGATGGAAGGGTTCCTCATAAAAGAAAGCGGTTGGAAGCTTGGGAGCTTCAGTGTGTCTGTTTCCCCCCAACGAAAAAAGACCCTCTCTCTAGCCCTCTTGTGATAAAAGCTACCGTGGGAACGTTGAAAACATGCAGGGTTTACATAGACACCGGGGCAGCCACTAAAATCATGTTCGAGAAATTCTTCAACCGTTTGAGTAATGAAGAACGTTCAAGGCTTCAACCCTCTGGAACCTCCATAAAAGGTATCGCCGATATACCCCTCAAGCCTTTAGGGCAACTAACACTTAATGTTCGTTTCAGCGAAGGTTTGAAAGAAAGAACCCAATCGCTCACCTTTGTAGTTATCAACATCCCCTCAAGCTACGACGTGATCATTGGAAGACCAGGGCAGTGTGCATTCTACATGGCCGTGTCTGTTGGCCATGGCACAGTCAAATTTCCTACCGAGAGGGGCATAGCAACCCTTCAACCTTCTCAAGAAGCTTACATGGTTGAGGGTGAAAGCTCAAACAGTGAAGAAGACAGGCAAAGGTTGGTCATAAACCCTAAGTACCCTGAACAGAGAATAAGGGTCAATCCAAACCTTTCTCCAGAGACCCTCTCGTATATTGAAAAAATGCTAACACATTACAGCGATGTTTTCGCTTGGTGTCCAGAAGATATGACAGGGATCCCTCGGAACATTTCCGAACACGAGTTAAGGATACCACCGGATGCCAAGCCTGTGGTCCAAAAGAAAAGAAGCCTGGCACCCGAGAGGAGTCTGGCAGCCTGCCAAGAGGTTGAAAAACTTGTATCAGCCGGCATTCTCCGAGAAGTCAAGTACCAATCATGGGTTGCAAACCCGGTTATGGTCAAAAAACCCGACAACTCTTGGAGGATGTGCATAGATTTCAAGGATCTTAACAAGGCTTGTCCTAAGGATTGCTATCCACTACCGGAAATTGATCTCAAGGTTGACTCCCTCACCGGTTACTCGTTCAAATGCTTTCTTGATGCATACAAAGGTTATCACCAAATCCTCATGAAGGAAGAGGATGAGGAAAAAACAGCCTTTCACACGGACAAAGGGATATTTTGTTATCAAAAGATGCCTTTCGGCCTCAAAAATGCCGGAGCAACCTACCAACGGCTCGTTGACAAAGCCTTCGAAAGCCAAATTGGCAAAAACATGGAGGCATATGTTGACGACTTGGTAATTAAAAGCAAGACGGAATATCAAATGCTCGACGATATTCAAGAAACTTTCAAGAACCTCAGAAAGGTTAACATGAAGCTTAATCCAGAAAAATGCTTATTTGGATTCGAAGAAGGAAAATTCTTGGGTCACATTGTTGGAAAACAAAGCATCAAAGCTAACCCAAACAAAGTGAAAGCCGTCCTCGAAACTAAACCACCAAAAACCAGGAAAGAAGTCGAAAGTTTAAACGGGAAGCTTGCAGCCTTGAAGCGTTTTACCTCCAAGCTGGCTGAAAGGTCTCTACCCTTCTACAAAACGCTCAAGAATTGCTCTGATAAGAAGAACTTTAAATGGACCGATGAGGCTGAAGAAGCCTTCAACCAGATGAAACAACATCTCGCTTCCTTACCAGACATCGCAGCTCCTGAAACGGGGGAACCAATTTCAGTCTATCTATCAATTGCTGAAGAGGCCATAAGTGCAGTCCTCATCATCGAACGGGACAAGGCTCAGGTACCTGTCTATTTCTTCAGTAAAACTCTAAAATTGGCTGAAACCAAATACCCCCCCCCCCCCTTGAAAAGCTTGCCTTGGCCCTAGTTCAAACAGCTAGAAGGCTTCGAAGGTATTTCCAAGCACATCCTATACAAGTGGTCACTGACCAACCTATTAAGAATGTGCTTGAAAAACCAGAAAATTCGGGAAGACTGGCCAAATGGGCAGTGGAATTAGGTGAACATAACATCACCTACGTCCCACGAAAAGCTATCAAAGCCCAAGTCTTGGCCGATTTCATTGTGGAAATCCCGAGCCAAGCAATCACTGAAATAAACACTACCGCCACTGAACCTTCCAACCCTGAAGCCTAGAAGCTTTTTACCTATGGGGTTTCAAGTGTTGAAGGGTCAGGGGCAGGGCTAATTTTGATCAACCCAGAAGGGTTGGAATTCACGTATGCTCTCCGTTTTAATTTTCAGACCACCAATAACGAGGCTGAATACGAGGCACTAATAGCTGGCCTAAGGCTGGCTAAAGAGATGAAGGTTGAAAAGCTTTTAGTGTTCACAGATTCGTTGCTGGTCTCAAGCCAAGTGAATGATAGCTACATAGCTAAAGAGCCCAACATGAAAAAATACAGAGAAAAATCCAAGGAACTGATGAGTACCTTCCAAGCTTGCAACATCAACAGATCCCCAGATCTCAAAACAAAAAGGCTGACGCCCTAAGTAAGCTTGCATCTCTCACTTTCGCCCACCTTACCAAAAAGGTGCTGGTAGAAGTGTTGAAGGCTCCATCAATCGATGAATTGGAAGTTCAAGATGTAGTTACCGAAGAAGATCCAAACTGGATGACTCCCCTCAAAAATTTCCTTAAAAATGGTGAATTGCCTAATGATCAAGTAGAAGCTAAAAGGGTTGAGATCAAGGCAAGGCAATACGTACTGCAAGGAGAAACCCTTTACAAAAAGGGTTACCTTGCTCCCTTGCTAAGATGTGTCGGTCCTGAGCAAAGTAAGTATTTGATCAAAGAAATTCACGAAGGCATAAGCGGAGCTCATTTTGGAGCTAGGTCGGTGGTTGCAAAGCTCATGAACCTTGGGTATTTCTGGCCCTCAATGCATCGTGATACAGCTGAACAGTTGAGGAAATGTGATGCTTGCCAGATCCAAGCACCAATCCCAAAGAATCCCAAGCATGACTTGGTCCCGATAACCTCGGCATGGCCATTCCACAAATGGGGAATGGACATTGTTGGTCCATTTCCCCCAAGCAGAGGAGGAGTAAAATTCTTGCTGGTGGCAATAGATTATTTCACCAAATGGCCCGAGGTCAAACCACTCGCTAAGATCACGGGAAAGCAGGTCATTGACTTTGTTTGGGAGAATATCATTTGCCGCTATGGATTGCCGGGAGTACTTGGCACTGATAACGGAAGGCAATTTGCTGAGAAGCCTTTCAG
This sequence comes from Helianthus tuberosus, assembly GCA_030545235.1. Classification (NCBI taxonomy): domain Eukaryota; kingdom Viridiplantae; phylum Streptophyta; class Magnoliopsida; order Asterales; family Asteraceae; genus Helianthus; species Helianthus tuberosus. Next base: position 145,102,767 of record CM060403.1, read on the forward strand.
CGTTTGGTGCAAGGAGTACAAAATTGATCAGGTTTTTAGCTCAGTGGCTTATCCGTAATCAAACGGTCAGGTTGAAAGAACAAATAGAAGCATAGTAGAAGGCATCAAGACAAGACTGGGAAGATACGAAAGCAACTGGCTTGAAGAATTGCCTAGTGTCCTATGGGCAATTAGAACAACCGAAAAAACAAGCCATAAGAAAACACCCTATAGCTTGGTATTTGGATCCGAGGCTGTGATCCCCGCTGAAATAGGAGTTGTAACCCAACGAATTGTCAACATGGATCCCGAAACAAACCAAAAAGAGACCATGTTGAATTTACAACTCCTAGAGGAAGCACAAGATCAAGCTGCAATCCAAGAAGCCAAATATAAGCAGCAAATGGAAGCCTATTACAACAAGAAAGTCAAGAACGAACGTTTCAAGCCAGGAGACCTGGTCCTCAGAAACAATGAAGCTAGCAAAAAGGAAAATCAAGGAAAGCTTGGCCCAAAATGGGAGGGTCCATACACCATCCTCGAAGCACACAAGGGTGGATCCTACAAGCTAGCAGACTAAGAAGGCAAAAGGCTTCCAAGGCATTGGAATGGCAAAACCCTAAAAAGGTTCCATGTTTAGACATGAAAGTTTGGTTTGTATCAAAATGTATTTCGAACAACACTATGAATACCTTTTGTAAAAAGCAAGTATTGCTTGAATGAATGAAGTTGTTTTATCAAACTTGTCTTTCTATCCTAAGATCAGGTTGAGAACCTAGCAAAAAACTCCATGGCAATGGCCATGTAAGGGGATGAGCTCCCAGGCCACATCGCTCAATAGGTTCAAAGGTTGAATGAGCCTATATAAGGGGTGAGTTCCTAAATCAATACAACTCCATGAGACTTGTTAAGAAAAAATAAAATTGTCTCATAGACGGGTGTGAACAGCCTACACCAAATGTTCCCTAATCCTTAAAAATATAATCCGCAAATAGGCTTGAAAAGTCAAGTGAAAACCAAAGAAATGATAAAAAGGATAGGTGCTATATCTTCTTGTCAAAAATACCAAGGCTAAGTGTCTGCAGCACTGAACCCTTTAAGGTATAAAAAACATAAGGGAAGCACAAACTCGACAAAGACAAAGTTACAAAAAGACAAAGAAAATCTAGACAGAAAATTATAAATGTACAAACCAAGTCAGGTCACAAGACTAAGAAGCCTTCAAGGCTTCAAGCCACCCGGGTAATATCTCGAAACCTTAAAGGCTTCAACCTACTAAAAGATAGCCAAAAGGCTTGGAAGGTTAAAGCCAAACAAGCTGCCTTAACGAAAAAGGCACAAGTATAAAAACACAATACAAGGAAAATAGTTAAACATCATACCATATCAAAGAAAGCCCTAAAAGACTTTCAAACACAAGTTAGGGCAAGTCCTAGTAACTTGCAAGCTTAACTACTGTTCAAGTGGCCATACAGGCCTTAAACACAACCAACAGGAACCTTAAGGGTTCCTGAAAACCTAACATTGTTTAAAAGTTACACATCATAAATTGTTTTAAGAGTGCTAAGAAAGCTACGAATTCATGCATCAGTAGAAGGCTTAGAAGCCCCAGAACTGCTACCTTTGGTCTTCTTAGTCTTCTTAGCCTTTTTAGCTTTTGGACACAGATCCTCAACAGCTGAAACCTCCAGGCTAACATCCTTCGGAGCATCAGATTTCCCAGGAAAAGTATCTTCACTATCTCCCGAGTAGGAGCGTTTCCTTGAAAGAGAACTAACAATTCAGCACATAACTTTTCATTCAAACCATCCGGCTTCAGTTCCTGCAAAACGGAGAGAGGCTTATCATAACAAGAAGCAACCTGACTCACATACGGGTATGACAACCTCTCCATTTGCTCAACAGAACTCTTAAAAACATCCGAAGCCTCGGGACGGTACAGGGGAGATTTCTCTAAGGGATGACCAGAGTCGTGAAGCTTATAACCCGCAATAAGACCTTGGTGTTTTCCCAGATTGAGCAGTTTAGTGTAGACATCACCAAGAGCGGAGTTAAATTCTTTAGAGTGCAAGAGATAGGTAACCACCTGGTGAAAACCCTGCTCAATGAGCCATTGGTTATCTCCGGTAGCTTGGGCAACCAAAGTTTTCAAACCATCCTTCTCCTTATCAAAAGCCTTCTTTTGCACAGCCAAGGCCTCCCGGTCAGCTTTCAGTTTCAATAAGCTAGCCTCAAAGTTCTTCTTGAGATCACCCATCTCAATTCCGTGCCTCTTTGTTAACTCCTCCTCTTTCTTGGTCCAAGCCAATTCCTTCTCAGAAAAAATCTCGAGTTCATTCTTCATGGCAGCAATTGAAGCCTTCATTTTCTCCTTCTTCTTGGAGGCCTCCTCATATTCCCGCATCCCTTTAGCAAAGCGAGTTACACCTTCAGCCAAAAAGGCAGAGAGGTTGCAGGAACTGAGCATCATCCTAGAAATAAGATGATCTGCCTCCATCTCAGATATGGCACTCCGAACACCGGGAGGAGCAAAATGAGCCAAGGCTTCAGCACAAACAGATGGGTCCTTAAAATTGTCACCAACCTTAACCCCCCAATTAGGCACATAAATGTCCTCTGAACCCTCGAAGCTCTCAACACTTTTGGCTGACGAGCCTTGAATAGCAGGAATGGCACCCTTCTTAACCAATTTCTTCTTCTTGCTTGAAACAATCAACTCCTTTTCCTTGCCCTTACCAACATCCACAACTTGATCCCCTGACGCCTCAATATCATCACTAACATCAATAGGCTCTGAACCAGAAGGTTGGTCAACACTTTTCAGATGACGTTGGGAACGGCGAGTAGAACCTTTGGAAATAGTAACCTTGGTGAAGCCTTTAACATTTGGAACATTTACATAACCAGAACCCTCAAACCTGTAATCAGAACCCTTGACAACAACATTCTCGTTAGGGGTAGCAGCAACATCATCAAAAACAACGTCAGAGGTATCATCGCTTTTGATAAAATCGAGGGCATACATAGCTACAACACAAATATAAAAGCACATGAGCAAATAAAGAGATAGGAACAAAAAAGCAAGAAAAGAATAAATGCATACCCTTCCCATCTCTAATAAGCACCGGATCCCGGTTAGCCTTTTCCCACAATTTACTTATACCCAACAACACCAACAAATGCTCAGGGAAGGGACGAAGCCTAGAAGGGCACTCCCTAATAATTTCTAAAAAGCGAGTGTTTGTCTCAGAATCAGAGGGCTCCGGCTCGTTCAGAACAGCATCTGGGTGTCTCCAAACAAGTTTGAAGGGAACAATTTCCTCCGACACCCAGAAAAACCGATCTTTCCAAACCCCAAGTGTAGAAACCATGGACGAAATCAAACAAGTATCAACTTGACTGGTTTCGAAGGTGAACCAATCACCATTCTTAGCAAGCCGGAAAAAGCGACGGAATGCTAAAAGAGTGGGATCATACCCACAAGCCCGACACAGAATCTTAAAATGTAAAACCCTAGCCATGCCAAGGGGATGAACTTGACCAAAAGACACCCGATAATATTCCAAAACATTCAAGACAAAGTTTGAAAACGGATAACGAAGATTTGAAAACTCAAAATGACGACAATACAAGGCAATCATACCAGAAGGACAGGCATTGATAGATTTATCGCAAGCCGGTGCAACCGGTTTATACTTTGTCCCTATTCCCCATTCCACACAAAATAAATCGACTTCCTCTTGGGTCAGTCGAGAGAAGGATTTTGCCATATCCTTACGAGCACCCATCACAATGAACAATTAAAGAGAAAGTAAGCAAATCAGAACTGACCTGAATTTGAAAAAAGGGGATACTGAAGAGAAAAAAGGGAGCAAAGTGATGTTCTTCAAAATAAAATGTGATAATAAATGAGATATGTAAATATAAAATAACCTACAATAGGGGTAATAATGGCAAACAGTAACCGCCACCCTATTAAACTGCCATACATCAATCAAATCAATTGTCAGTTATTTAAAATTCAAATATTAACTGCTCACAACCCTTCAAGCCTTCAAGCATCGAACCCTTGAAACCTTTAGGCAATAAAATACACGTATAAAATTCAGAAGTCTTTGAGCTCATTCCCCAAAAACCTCTGACTTGGGGGGCTGATGACGGGGGTAGCCAAAGACTAAATAAAATGACTAAATATGTAAATGCTCAAAGGGTTAAAAGGTTCAACGGTTGAAAAGCTGAGTTGATGAAGTAAAGCAATACGGGAACAGTAAACAAGTCACATCTTCGGATAGCTCCACCAACTCGCCAGCCGCAAAAGCAACGCAGGTCTGCAGAGCACACGCTATTATCCAGGGGTCAAAAGGCTTTAACCCCCGAAAGGGCAAGCCCCTCACTGCAAGCAAGGTCACTAGTCAAATGCATTCTTCTTTGGGAGATGTCTTCTCCTATAAATTGACACTTCATTTACTTCAGAAAACATTTCCTGGCCAGCCCTGATTCTCGCAATCTCTGGTCATTCATCTCGAGCACTTGCTTCATGCAAGTCACTCTCCTTCACATCCAACACACACATTCTATTTGCTCCTTCATCCGAATCTGAACATAATTCAGAGAAGGATCCTTAGCAAATAACAAAAATAAACTAGTGAACCTCCTTCCACGTCTTGCAAACGTGGGGGGACCCCACGACCTGCGTTAGGCAAAATTGAACCCTTCAACCCTTTTGCCTAACCGGTCCAGCTACCATCCTTGGTCTCTTATTTGTTGCATCAATAATACTTGTAAGTATGGTAAAGTAACTAAATAACACTCGAAAGAAATATATACAAATACGTTTTTCTGTGAGAAGCGAAGGAAAAAACAAGCGATGACATTTTGATAAATTACGCTACAACAAATTTGAACTAGCGTAATAGTTATTACTTTACAGTTTTAAAGTAGATTACTAATTATTACGCTACCTCAATTTGTTGTAGTGATTTGTTGTAGTATTAATATTATTACTTTACAACAAAATTAACCTGCCTTAATTATTACGCTACTTGAATATGTTGTAGTGTGAATATTATTATTACTTTACAACAAAATTGAACTAGCATAATTATAATTACTATACGGTTTTAAAGTAGAGTAGCAATTATTACGTTAGTTCAATTTGTTGTAGTGTAAATATTATTACTCTTGTGATCTTGTCCAGTTGTTGTACAATAATAAAAACTAGAATTACGACCCGCCGCAATGCGGCGGGGATTATTTACTTATAACTAAGTTGATTTAGGACGCGCACGTTATGTTAAACCTGTCAAACGGGAAAAAAAATAGACGATGTAAAAACTTTCACCCACACACGCACGTTGCGTCGTGTTAACTCGTAAAATTTAGAACGAAACGTAAAAACGTTAAACCAAAGACGCACATTGTGATGTGTTAAGTCACAAAATTTAGAACGAAGCATAAAGCCAAAAATTTGCGGAAAACGAAAACTATAAAGGACCAAACTTGAAAGTAAACAAAAGTTGTGAGGATAAATTGCAAAAGATAAAAAGTTTTGTGTTAAAAGTAAAAAAACAATTAGTTTTGGGTTAAAAGTAATTTATGAAATACTTTTGGGTGAAAAGTAAAAAAAATCAAAATTTAAAAAAAAAACCCCAAAGCCAAGGTTACAAGAACGATACACATAAACATTTTTTGTTTGAAAAACCCCCAAAGCTAAGATTACCACACATAAGTAAAACAAATCAAAGTGGTTAAATCGCAAAAGATGGAAACTTTTGAATTAGAAGTGAAAAATCAAATTAATCAAAGGGGTTAAATTGTATAAGATGGAAACTTTTGAATTAGAAGTGAAAAATCAAATTAATCAAAGGGGTTAAATTACCAAAGACTAAAACTTTAAACTTAAATTGTCAAAGATTAAAACTTTAGTGTTAAAAAGGAAACAAAGATTAAAACTTTAAACTTAAATTGTCAAAGATTAAAACTTTAGGGTTAAAAAGGAAAATTCTATTTTAAAAAAAAAAACTCCCTAAGCAAAGGTTACAACACATATATGCATATACATCTTACTTCTTTATAGGTTAACTAGGATTTTAACCCGCCGCGTGTTGCGGCGGCACGCGACGTAGATACGCGGCATAGATACGATTTGGTTTATTATACAAAGTCTAAGCATTGATGCTGGTTGATGCGGACTTAGTCAAAGGATTGCGCATTATATTGTAGCATGTTTGAAATTGAAAATAACACTTTTTGTTTCAAGAGTTTTCTTTACAAAAACTCATAAATGTTGTATAATATCCATAAAAGTTTAGAGTTCAACCCAGCTTTCATGCCTAACGGGTTATATAACACAAAAATCACTTTAATCCTCTTTCAAAAGTCACTACAATTGAATGAAAACAAATTCTACCTCCTGCTTAAACAACCAAAAGTTGTCCTCGAAGCCCATTTTGTCTGAGCAAAGAAATTGTTTCAATCCTTTAATCACCTAAAATTATATGACAATTAAATACCACCTTGATGAAATGGTTCGTAAATTACATGGTGTTCCTGTATTATTCATGCTGCTATCAACCCACATAGCCACTATCAACCTCCATACCCACTATGAGGTATGAACCCCAAAATTACAAATGAATAACACGGTTGGTTGGAATACATTACCTTTTGTCCTTTTGCTTTGAGTTCCAGATTTTGATAAGCTCTTGATGTAGGGTTTCCATGCTTTTAGTTTCTGTTAAAACATATAATAAATCAATATCAAAGTGAAAATTGATTTCAAGATTCCAAAAAGTCAAAATAAGTGAATCTGTGTATGAGATTATTGTATACCTTCGTTAGAATGTCTTTTTCTTGCTGCATTTTATTGTATCCATCCATTAGCTTTGCATAGTCATCTCTTCACCATGTGTCTTCCTTTGTTGTGACTTAACAAATTCTTCAATTATCTGCTTCAGTTTTGTGTCACGAATCAGCATATCTGCATATCTAGTGTAAGATGTTAACTAAAATCATTAAGAAAGCAAATGTAATAATCAATGAGTAAATGTTGGGCGAATTAGATGCCTGAGTCCAGAACCTTCAAATCTTGAGCGAATTAGATACCCGACTGAACCCAGAACCTTCAAAAGTCTCCCTTTCTGTGTGATATCATCTTTTTTTTAACGGCAAATATTACCTAATCCCTACTCCTAAATTACACCAATTTTACCCCATGTCAGGACTTACACACTGGTCTCTCTCCAAGAGGCACAAAGCCTCTACCACCCTACCAAAGTGGTGATGGCTGTGTGATATCCATGATCCATCTATGTCTAACAAACACCAAATCTCCCTAAAAAACTTTTATTAAATGTGTTCATCAACAACAAAAAAACACCACATAAGACTGTGGGGTGTGGGGTGTGGGGCGTGGGTTGGGACGGCGGTTAGTCTTTAACGCTGGCTAGATAACACCATGCTAGCGTTGGCCATGGCATTGCCCCATTGGCGTGGGGCGGGGTGACATGGCTGGCTTTGGTTGGCTGGTTCAATATAGCCGTTGTGGGTAACCGTTGCCAAACGGCTAGTTTAATTAAAAAAAATTATAGGCTGGCCACACCAACCTAAGCCACGCCACACCACGCCCCTACTTTTTAAGTATTACCTTGTGGATCTTACCCTCGACACATGTCGAGCAATGCCCCCAACCCAAGCCCCTCCACACCCCATAGTCTAAACATCATTTTCTGCAAAAAATACATCAACAAATACTTACTGTTAAAAAATAAATGGCCAATTGATTGGAAGACTACTAATAAGCATAATCACCCTCATCATATCTTTACCGTTTAATCCCTTCAAACAATAAATTAAAACAAAACCAGCAATCAACATTACGCATATCAATAATCAACAAAATCTATACCTTCAATATCAATAATCAACAAAACTTATTCCTTCGAACGTGGTATATTTAGGTAACTTCACACCAATTTCTGAAGAATTGCATAATCAATTAATAGAATAAAAGAAATAGATTCGTGAAAAATAAAGCAAACATATATCTAGTTGAGATGATTTAAAATTCCGATTAAAAACCCTAGATAATCGAAATAAAGAGCAATAATACCTTCACTCATCGCTGTTAAGAATTAGGGCAACCTTTTGCATAGCTGCTGGCGTACCTCCTGTCAGTTCCGATTCACGGAGATTACAAAAATTGCGTACTTCTGCCGTGACAGTGGGGATTTGCCGGTGGTCGTCGTTCTGCTTTCTCTGGGAGACGGTTGTGAGGTTGGGTGATATACTGATATGTGGGGGACTATAGTAAGTTTTTTTTGGAAAACTCCCAAAACACAAAGTACAAGTGCTAATGCACAAAGAAGTTGCTTATTTATATGTGGTAATAATAATAATTACTCTAGTTGATTTTTTTTTTGTAGTTTAGTTAAATAGTTATATTATTTACAAAAATGTCATGATGTGTTTTTTCCTTCGCTTGTTACACTTACAAAGAAACATTTTTGTACCTTATATATATATATATGGTTAGGTTAACGTACAATGGCTCTTATCGTACAATATGTATGCGATCATCTTAGCCGTCCGATCTGGTGCGAATTCACTTTTGAACATGCGATTTGTGCTGAAAAACCAACATGCGAAATTGCTTTATATACCAACATGTGATTTCATCATATTTACCAACATGCGAAATTGCTACAAAAAAACATGCGATTTCATCAAAAATACCAACATGCGATTTCCAACATGTTTTTTTATAACATGCGATTTCACAATATCGTACGAGCATACGATAAGCCCTAATTGCATGTTACACTTACACTATATATATATATATATATATGTGAGTAAATTACACTTTGCGTCCTTTATGTATTACACAAGTTATGAAACGTGACCATTAAAAAAACAATTACAAATTATATATATGTATGTATAGAGAGAGGATAATGAGAACACTACTTAAATATGAGAAAACTAAAAACTAACAGAAAAAAGTAGATTTACAACCAAAAATGTTAGATAAAATAAAAAAAATTGGTGGGTTTTTAAAGCTTTTTTTTAGTAATATTTTAGTTTTCTCATTTAAAATAGTTTTCACATGATCCATATATATATAAGAGAGAGAGAGATAGAGAGAGAAGTAGAGAGATATTCAATACATAAGAAAATTTAAGTAGAGGATGAGAAGAACCATATATAGACTTATTCCGTTTGTATTAAATATAATATATATCATAATTTTTAATGTAATTGCTTATGTGGTTCTTAACGTACAATATGTACGATATAGTGAAATCGTATGTTATAAAATAGCATGGATGAAATCGCATGTGATAATTTTGATGAAATCGCATGTGGTTTTTTTGTAACAATTTCGCATGTGATAATTTTGATGAAATCGCATGTTAGTTTTTTGTAACAATTTCACATGTGGTAATTTTGATGAAATCGCATGTTAAAAAACCAACATGCGAAATTGTTACAAAAAACCAACATGCGATTTCAATGTGGGATGAAGATCTGACGGCTGAGATGAGTGCGTACATATTGTACGATAAGGGATATTGTACGTTAACCAAACCCTATATATATATATATATATATATATAAATAGAAATAGTTATATGTGTAAATAAAACAATTAATAAATAATATATTGTGATACTCAAGCTGGTTGCTTTAACTCAAGCTATTTTAACAAGTTAAACTTGAGATTAGTTAAATTTAAGCTAGTTGGAACATAGAAGATGAAAAATAAATGTGTACCTTGGTGACTGGTGTGCTTTTGCAGATTTACATATAACTGACTTAGCACTGGATGTGATTATTACTTTGTATACATAATCGTGTTTGTAAGCCCTACTTGGATCGCTTTGTGATCGTCTTCATTGATGATATTCTCATTTATTCTAAATCTCAAGCCGATCATGAACATCATCTTCATCTTATACTCGAGCTCTTACGTACTGAACGCTTATACGCTAAGTTCTCTAAGTGCGAGTTCTGGATTAAAGAAGTCCAATTCCATGGACACGTTGTTAGTGAAAAAGGAATCCACGTTGACCCTTCAAAAATCGAAGCCGTGAAGAATTGGACCGCACCTAAATCTCCTTCTGAAATCCGTTCCTTCTTAGGATTGGCGGGTTATTTCCGCCGATTCATCTCGAACTTTTCAAAGATCGCCGTTCCTCTCACTTCGTTGACTCAAAAAGAGAAACCTTTTGCTTGGGGTCCTGAGCAAGAGGAATCTTTTCAGACCCTCAAAGATTTGCTTTGCAACGCTCCTATTCTCGCTCTTCCTGATGGGAATGATGATTTCGTAGTGTATTGCGATGCCTCAAACCGTGGTCTTGGCTGTGTTCTCATGCAGCGAGGCAAGGTCATCGCTTATGCCTCTCGTCAACTCAAAATACATGAGAAAAATTATACTACCCACGACCTCGAGCTTGGCACAGTTGTTTTTGCGTTAAAGATTTGGCGACACTACCTATACGGTACAAAGTGTGTGGTTTTCACTGACCATAAGAGCCTGCAACACATCTTTAACCAAAAAGAGCTTAATATGCGTCAGCGACGTTGGGTGGAATTACTTAACGACTATGACTGCGAGATTCGCTACCACCCTGGTAAAGCGAATGTCGTGGCCGATGCACTTAGTCGTAAGACTCATGTAGATTATATTCGTTGTTTTCATATCTCGAGCGATCTTTACAATTGCATTCGTGAAGCGCAATACTCGTCTATCAACGAAGGTTCCATGTCTGTAGAAATACGTGGAGCTACTGAAGACCTACTCACTTCAAAATCTGATGGTCTGCTCTACTGTCGTGATCACATCTGGGTACCAGATCGTGACAATCTTCCTGATCTCATTATGAACGAGGCACACAAATCTAAGTACTCAATTCATCCTGGTGCTGACAAGATGTACCATAATCTACGTACGTCCTATTGGTGGCCCGGTATGAAGAGAGACATTGCCTTATACGTTTCTAAGTGTCTTACCTGTTCGAAAGTTAAAGCCGAGCACCAACGACCTTCTGGTCTACTCGAACAACCTGAAATCCCCGTTTGGAAATGGGATAGCATTGCAATGGACTTCATAACTAAACTCCCTCGTACACCTTCTGGTCACGGTAGTATTTGGGTAATTATCGATCGTTTAACCAAGTCCGCTCAATTCATCCCTATTCGCGAAGATTTCAAGGTTGAACGACATGCTTGCATCTATACTGACGAAGTCATACGCCGTCATGGTATACCTCTCGACATCATTTCTGATCGTGATGGTCAATTTACTTCGCGTCTCTGGCAAACTTTCCAGTCCGCTATGGGTACTCATTTGAATCTCAGTACGGCCTTTCATCCCCAAACGGATGGACAGACGGAACGTACTATCCAAACCCTAGAGGACATGCTCCATTCTTGTGTCATCGACTTTGGTGGTAGTTGGGATGTGCATTTACCTTTGATCGAGTTCTCGTACAACAATAGCTACCACTCCAGTATTCAAATGGCTCCATTTGAGGCATTGTATGGTCGCAAATGCCGATCTCCTTTAAGCTGGCACGAGATTGGTGACAAACAATTTACTGGCCCTGAAATCATACAAGAAGCGACGGATAAGATTCTCCAAATCCGTGATAACCTACTCAAGGCTCGAAGTCGTCAAAAGAGCTATGCTGACAAGGGACGCAAACCAATGGAATTTAACGTTGGGGACCATGTTCTACTCAAGGTGTCTCCTTGGAAAGGAGTGGTTCGTTTTGGTAAAAAGGGAAAATTTGCCCCTCACTATGTTGGTCCTTTCAAGATACTCGAAAGGATTGGTAAGGTGGCTTATCGACTCGATTTACCCCAAGAACTTAACAACGTTCATCCAACATTTCACGTCTCAAATCTAAAGAAGTGTCTCGCTGAAGAAGGACTTCAAGTTCCTCTCGAAGATCTCCAAATAAACAACACTTTGCATTTCGTGGAGAAACCCGTCGAAATCATGGATCAAGGGGTCAAGTTGTTGAGACGCAGTAAAATTCCTATCGTCAAGGTTCGATGGGAAGGGAAACGTGGCGCCGAATTCACTTGGGAACTCAAGAGTGACATGAAGACGAAGTATCCACATCTTTTCCCTGCTTCTTCCTAAATTTCGGGACGAAATTCCCTAAAGGAGGGGAGACTGTAATGCTCCGCTTTTTCTCAATTTCTTATTTTAGCAAGTCGTGTTGTACCTTCTATATTTAGACACTTGTACTCTCTTTGTAATCTACTTTCGTTTCATTTGTAATTCGAGACTATTGATCATAATGAAAACGAAGCTATTTTATTCATGTTTGTGTTAGACTTATGTGCAATGTTCACGTTTGAACGATATATTATCATAGACTCCCGATTCGTTATTACGCTCAATGCTCGTTAAACTAGTTGAAACTCGTAAAATAGTGAAACTCGAAAGTTTCGTGAAATGAATAATCGTTTAAAGATTTTTATTCGTTATAAATAATTATTCAAATTAATTAATTTTGGTTATTTAAAAAGTTTATTTTTATAATAACCTAGTTAATCTCGTTAGATATTAAAGTTAGTAAACTAACCTAGTTAGTTGGTATATAAAAAAAATTAAACTAACTTAGTTAAAAAAAAAAAAAAAGAGTAGTTTCCTTTTAAAAGTAACAATATATTTGGTTAAAGGTTCAGGGGTAATTTGTGCAATTTCTGAAAGTGTAAAGTTGCAAGGGACTAGTTATTTGACTTTTGAATATGTAATAAGACAAAGAAAATAATAATAAAAAAAAATATGCTGACCGCGGGACTCGAACCCGGGTCAACAACAACACCAAACACGCGCTTGACCAACTGAGCTGCGTGACTTTTTGTGAACAATCCCAGCATTCAAATCATTTAACAACTATCTCAGATTACTAATCAGCGCAAACAGCTTAGTTTCAGCTCCGTTTTAGCGCGATTTTTTGTTCTTTTTGAGTTTTAAACTCACTTATAACATTAATTACACAACCACAACTTACCTTAATCATTCCATATAAATACCACACCTCTTCCAAGCATTATATACTTTTCTAATCATCAAAAACACTCTCAAATCATCCAAAAACGCAGCTGCAAATTGGGTTCGAGCAGATTCATCCTACTTCACAAAAGTGAGCATATCTCACTCTTTCTTGTCCATTTTTGCTCATTCTTTTTCCTATGTGCTTGGTTTGACCTTAGCTTCGATTCCATGGGTTTTTCACAGTAAATAAGTCCCTGGAACTCCGGCAAAAAGGCTCCAAAGTCCACTGATTGTTTTTGTTTTCATGAAATCTTTGTTAAACTTAACCAAACTTGAGTTTTCTCATCTCAAACCTATGTCCTAATGCTCATAATCAAATGAATGGTTAGTTGGGCTTAAAAACAAGGTTGAGACACTTAAAATCAGAGGATTAATCCTCATAAACTTTCTGTTTTAGTTAGGGTTCTACCCACAAGAATTGTTCAAGCTTGAAGCTTGGTAAAAGTGTGATGGTTAGACTAGCTTGGGCTATCTTTCTTGAACATCCACTCACTTCTTGATGTTTTCTCATAGAATAGTTGTTCATTTCATTTCTTATGTAAGTTCAAGACCCTCCTTGAATGTTTTTACATCAAGTGTAGTGGTGAACATTGGAGGTACCTAAATGGGAGCTTGTTCTTCCTACCTCATGTATGATTTCTATGACACTTTGAGGTGCCTAAATGAAGACCTTAGTCTTCTACCTCATGCTTGACATATATGATATATTATGACCTATGTAATACTTATATAATATATAAACAAACCGAACTCTTGATGATGAACAAATAGTCATTGTCAAGTTAGTAAGTATACCATCTAAACATCATATGTAATGGATGGTTATTTTCCTATGTTATGTTCTTGCACTTTAAAACTCCAAATCTATAATCTACCGTTATCCCCAACTCACACACCTATGTTCCTTGTGTAGGAGGACAAGGTGCTCCAATCTAAACAACTAACACTCACGGAACATTCAAGTAGGAAAGCTTGCAAAAACCGTGAGTATACTCGATCCCTCTTACGCTTTACCATTTTGGGATGCAACATGTATAACATACAAATTGATACTTAAACTATGTAAACATACTCTATCCATGCTTAACATGAAACTATATGTGATACTTGTTATTCTCGTATGCTATGTAAACTACTTGGACGTTATATGCTCATTAACTTTGCTAGCCTCCCTTAACAATTATAGCGCTATAGGATTAACGCCCCACCCGCTATTCTTTTGGGTATTGTTAAGTTAAACATGTTACCACCCGCTAAACTCTTGGGATTAGGCTCTTTTAATGCGTTGTATTCTCGGGTTTGAACATATTGTACGCCATATTTGCATACTAGTACTCACATATTATGAATCATGTTGGATATGAGCACTTTTTATTCTATTTATGCTATGTAACAAAACTTGTATACTCGCCGTTGCTTTTGCATTGAACTCTATTTTAATACATGTTGCAGGTTAATTGATGAAGTGATATTGCAAGATGAAACAAGATTTAGGGTGGACTAGATACATACCTAGATTAAATCATCTATTTTTGTTGTTATGTTTTATTATGAAACAATGTTGCTATTTTATTTGAACCTTGTATGACAATTAGTCTTGAAATGAAATTTGAATTTAATTAATATTGTCACATAGTGTTATGAAGTCTCTTACAATCTACGCACTTCGTCTCATCCCGATGTTTCCGCCATCGGTTGGGGTGTGACAGATTGGTATCAGAGCCATAACTATAGGGAATTAGGAAAAAGTAGGAATGCTTTGCCCTAGTCTATAGTTTTAGGAACTTTGTCTCTTATTTGTTGTTTAAAACTTATGTACTCTACCTTGCATGCTTCCTAGCAATACTTCTTATTTGATTAAATTTATATGCCTTCCTAAGGCTAACATGAATGCACTTTTGATTTTGACAATACTCGTAACATAAACGAGACGACGTTACCAAAATAGGCGTGAAACCCAAAATTTGGTAAACGACTCTCATTCTACCTTAAACTATTTTTGCACGAAATTACACCATTAAGCTAGGAGTGAAATCCATAACTTAATGGAAATTTCCATTTTAACTCTAGTGGACCCTTGTCAAAGTGTCGAAATTATATTTTGACCCGACGAGTACCAACCACATTTAGGGTACGAAATCGTCAAGTTAGAGGTGAAACCCGCATCTTGTCGATTAAGTCCCATTCCTTGATTTTCAATCTCGCCAAAGTCTCGATTGATTCAATCGATTAGATACGTGTAGTAACTGGAAGGGTAAGATGCCGTTAATCGCTTCTCGACGAGAGTATCTTACCTATAGGCCAAAGCACGTTTTCTCTAATTCGAAAGAACTTTCGACCCACTTTGGAATAGTAGACGTTTCTCTACCCGAAACAATCCAATGTTTTATTGATCCTCTCTTTTATGTATCTCAATTTATATGTGATTTTATACTTGAACGTTCATTCATTTCAAACTTTTTACTCATTTCGCACGTTATCGCAATCAAAAACAATAATAATCTCTCGTGAACAAACTAAATTTACGATGCTTTCATTTATTCATGTTATGCTATGTGAAACTCATGAATATGCTATATGAGACGTTTAAACCTTTTTATGCTATGTGAATCAAGTCGAACCCTTTATGCTATGTGACACTTTATGCTATATGAATCATTTCATGAAAACAATTTTCTTAAACAAACATTATGATCAAGTCTCACCTATTCGTTCTTTTGAATCATAGATGTCTTCCCGTCACTCCAAAACGTCTAAGAAGTCAAGGTCTCGTTCCAAGAAGAAGATGATGGTCTTCATGGCCAATCAAATTGCGCACATCGTCCCAAAGGTCGTTACCAAAATTCGAGCTTCCGACACTCCGAACTCCTCCGTCGACTCTAAGGTTGAAGTACGCAAGCCCGTTTCGTTTAACTTTAAGCACTTTTCGTCGTGCAACCCCAAGCCATTCACTGGCAACGATGGGGTGACTGCCATGCTCGAGTGGTTTGATAGCATGGAGGTCACGTTCATCAACAGTGAATGCCCCGAAGAGCTCAAAACGCGTAGTGCGACTGGGGTATTCCAAGCCCGAGCTCTCGAGTGGTGGACGAACGAAAGGAACATCCGTTCGAACGAAGAGGCTTATGCTTTGCCCTGGGGAGAAGTCAAGACCCTCATGATGGAAGAATTTTGCCCTCCGCATGAGCAACAAAGGTTGGAGGAAGAATTTTGGGCTCTAAAGCAAGTGGGTGATGAGAACCTAGCCAACACTACTTGTTTCAAACAACTTAGCTTCATTGTTCCTCACCTCGTTATGACCACCGAACGCAAGATAAGGAAGTACATCAATGGGTTACCATCTAGCATGCGCAATACGATCGAGGCAACCAAACTCGACAATATCGAAGCTGTCTACCATTTGGCTGCTTCCCTAAACAACAATCGCATTCGCGATAAGCAAGCCGCAAACCCCGTTTCCTCTAAGCCAGCCAACCAAATTACCCAACAGTCGAGTCGCAATAGGGGGAAGAAGCGAAAGCAATCGAATCCTGTTTGTAACGCGATTGTGCCACCCGTTAACCCAAATCATGTTGCTCCTGATAACACCCGAAAGTTGTACACTGGGTGATACGGGGTTGAAAACCGGTGTTCGTTATTGCGTAACTTTGTGTTTTTACATAAGTTTCAATCTTGAATGGCCCACTTTTAATAAGATTTGTGTTATGCAGGTTTAACGAAGTTTAAGGAGCTTTTCGGGAGCTTTACGAGTCACCGGGTCAAAAACCGGAGCACCGGAACGTGTTACAGATCAATCGGGAGTGCGAGGAGTGAAAAATGGAGAATTAGTGTTCAAGAGGCCGTCGGCGACGGGGTATAGCCCGTCCCGGATGGGCTCCAGATAATCCCGTATGCCAGAATCACCCGTAACCAGACAATTAGGCCGTCGGCCATAGTGTGTTTTTGGGAGCCCGTCGGCGACGGGGTCAGGCCCGTCGGCGACGGGTTGGGGATTTCTGAAATGCGAAAGATGGTTCTTCTTGATGGAAATCGATTTTCATTGGGGGTTTGGCATTGAATACGGGAGTTACACTTCACTTGGAGTTTGAAACTTGATCTTGGAGCCAAGACTAATCACCATTCACCTACCATTCCATCTCTATTACACATCTATCATCACCATCATTGAAGATCATCAAGAATCACCATCACCATCTTCACAATCAATCATTCCACAAACCCTAATCCTTCTACCATCATCATCTTTCACTAAACCTCATCATTCACCATTCTCAAGGCTTCAAGATGTTCAATTTCGAGTTCTCAACATCCGGTGATCAAGCTTCTTCAACCATGAGCGGCTAATCATCTCGGTTTCACCCCGGTGTACGTAGTTGTTAATTTTAGGGTTTCGAATTGTTCTTGTTTCAACTTAGTGACAATTTGTGTTTGATTTTTGAAACCTTTGATAATAGTGTTACATTTGTTGCGAATTCGTAAATTGTCGAACGATGTTAAAAGTTATGACTTTGCGAAATGGTGATATGTAATTGTGCATTGTCATGGTTAGGATTTACTTGTGTTGATTACAAAGTGTATTCTTGTCCGTTCTTCGGGACGTTGATAGTTATTAGCACCTAAGTCACGGTACACTAAATCCGCTAATCATAAGCATTTGAGTTGAATCTAAAACTTGTAGAAATCCTAGGTTAGCAATTACCGAAACCGGGTGTGATTCCTTTTTCTTATTATTGTTCTAGTAACCAATTTTCTCGTAGTCGTTAATTATTAGTTGTTAATCAATTTAATCAATTCACTTAGTCTAAACTCACATCTTTCTACTAAAACAAAAATACAAAGATATTCTTGCAAGCTTCATAAATCGTGACATTTGTTTTAATTCAATCGAATCCACACACAAACCACATACTCTTCGTGGTTCGACCCCTTGCTACCATTAACTATTTGTTAAGGGTAATTTGGGCTTATAAATATTATCTTTGACCGGAGCGCGACACTCCAATCAAATTTTGGCGCCGTTGCCGGGGAGTGCGTGCGCTTTGTGTTTGGATATTGTTTGAATTTGCGTGATTAATTGTTTAAATTGTTTAGCTTTCTTTTTTGCACTTTGTCTTTTTCCTTGTTACGCGGGTGTGTTACTTGTGCAGGTTACAGGTAGTGCATGCATACGCGGAACTCCGGGAGGACTTCACCTTTAGTCTACGAATCGGAAATCGAAAGGGTAGCAAGAAGAAATCTAGCAAGCCGGTTAGAAGCAACACTTGCTTCTAATCAAACCACCAACACACCACAACATACACCATCCATTGAAACCGATTCAATGGCGAACCAAAACTCTAACCAAAATTTCAACCAAAATCAAAATCCAAACCAATTTCAATATCGAAGCAATTTCAATCCCGCTCCAAATATGCAACCTATACCTCCAGAGCGATCGGGTGGTAATAACAACAATACCGGACCACCCACACCACCTTTCCAAAACCAAAATCCCAACCACAATCAAAGAACACCTCAACAACAAAATCTTCATCGACAAACCTCTTTACCCATCAACCTAGATGACCGGAATGTCAATTCCGACCGTCGGGGAAATTGTGATCACGGCAATCCCGCAAATGAAGACCCATTCTTCAACATCGATGACTTGAGGAATGCAATCCCCGATGATGAACCATATAGTGTTCCCGGTTATCAATCACCGGAACATGTGAGTGTTCATACGGAAAATTCGGATGACGGGGGATACTATGATGATAGGGCTAACGATGATGAAGATTGGGGCTACGTGAATAGGGGAAACGTCTACAACGCTAGAAGGTATGATGATGAGGAATTTGGCTACCAAAATGCCAATTACGTTGGGGACGACGAATACGGTTACGGAGGTGGAAGAAATGATGGTTATGGGAACAACCGTCAACCACGAAATAATGACCAACGGAACCGGAATGATGGGTTTTATAACAACAACAACAATGCAAACCCTAACCGGATTCCTCGTTTCGTGGGAGGTGGTAACCCAAGGGATAATAGAAGAGATGATCGAAGAGGTGAAAGACGAGATAATAGAAGACCGGTCGATCAAGAAGTTAACGGTCCCCATCGTCGTCAACGACCTCCCCGGGGAGTGAATGATCGTTTTAGGCCGGTTGTCACCGAGAACGACTCACCAATCGTTTGTGAGAGGAGGATGTTTGATTGTAAACCACATTACATCAACATACTTCCTCATTTTAATGGAAGATCTAACGACGAACCGTACACACATTTGACAGAGTTTTCTTCCATTTGCAGCACTATCGGGGGGGCATAACTTTGCACTAGAGGAGGTCAAACTTCGTTTGTTTCAATTCTCATTGAAAGACAAAGCGAAGCAATGGTTCCTTACACTTCCAGCCAATAGCATTCGCACATGGGGAGAAATGCAACAAGCTTTTCTAGATGAGTATTGTTCAATGGCAAAGACCGACGATGCTCGTGATGAAATTAGGTCTTTTCGCCAATTATCGGGCGAACCATTGCATGAAGCATTCACTCGATTCAAAGAAATGATGCGGAGATGCCCACATCACCAAATAGAAAAGTGGGAGTTGGTGAAATGTTTTGTACGGGGTTTGGATGACACAACTTGGAATCGTCTTGAGTCAACAAGCAATGGAACACACTTGAGCAATCACGAAGACGACGATTGGGAATTCTTGGAAAGAATGAGCAAGCGGTCTAAAGAAAAAGAATCGGCCAATAGAGCAAAGAAACATCCAATTTCCCGGTCACTTCCCGATCTTGATTCCAAGGATCGAATCTCTTCTTTAGAGCGGGAAATGGCTCGTCTGAAGAAGAAAGAGGTAAATGCAGTTTAGTTTGCAGTTTGTGAAGAATGTGGAGATATTAGGCATACAACCGAGCAATGTCCAACGGGGTCGAGTGGCTACACCGAAGAAGTCAACCAAGTGTATGGAGATAGGAAACAATATGACATGAACTCCAACACTTACCATCCGGGGTTGAGAAATCACCCTAATTTCCGGTACGGTAACGCTTCGAATCAAATGAACCCGAACTTTCAATCGGGTAATCAAGGTGGATCATCGTACAACAACCGTCAAAGTGGTAACCAAGGGGGTTATCAACGTAATTACAATCAAAGGTACCAAGGCCGGGACAACAATTATCAAGGTGGGTACCAAAGGAATTACAACAATCAAGGTGGCAATGGAAGCGGGTCGAACAATCAAACCGGTGGCGATGATTTGAGTGCCAAAATGGATGCTTTGTTGAATATGCAAAAAGAATCTCAAAACAATATAAAAGAATCTCACCATGATATCAAGGAGATAAAGAAGACAAACGAGATTCGGGATAAAGCACATGAGGCATTGGCAAAGCAAGTGGGCCAACTCGTGGAGGAAATGGCTCAAATGAGAGGAAGCACGGGAAAGCTCCCAAGTGACACCGCGGTGAACCCTAAGCATCAAGGGTCAAACTCAAGGAACACACGTGAGGTACCAATTAATAAAATTACTTTACGTAGTGGTCGAGTTGTTGATAATGGTGTCAAAACACCATCACCCCAGTTTGTTGAAGGGGTGGTGGAAGATGCTAGTGAGGATGAGCCTGAGGATAGTCAAACGGGTCAAAATAAAAATGATTTGAAAAAGAACAATGATACTCCCGTTGTTACCATCCCCGTCCCCAAGGCTAAGGAAAAGGGTGTGGAGGCTAATACCGCCCCTAATCCCGAAGCATTGAAGGGACCCATAAAGAAAATTGTAAACAAAAGAGGTCCACAACAAGAAGAGTTGTTGGAAATTTTTAAACAAGTAAAAATAAATTTACCTCTTTTGGATGCAATCAAACAAGTACCGTCGTATGCTAAGTACTTGAAAGATTTGTGTACCCAAAAATGCACTCATAAATTTCCAAAAAAATTAGATTTAACCGAAAACGTGAGTTCGATTCTTTCGGGTGCACTTCCACCTAAGCTCCAAGATCCGGGTGCGCCTATCATTTCAATTCAGGTAGGCGATTTTAAAATCAACCGGGCACTTCTAGATCTTGGTGCTAGCGTGATCATTCTACCGGGTAGTTTGTACGACCAATACGAGTTTGGTCCACTTCAATCGTCAAACACCACCGTGGTGTTAGCCGATTTGACACCCAAACTATCCCGTGGAGTTGTTTCGGATGTGATAGTGAAAATCGAGGATTTTTACTATCCGATGGACTTTCTAGTACTTGATTACGTGGCCAAGGATCCAACCAAACAACCCACGGTGATTTTGGGTCGACCGTTCTTAGCAACTGCAAATGCTCAAATTGACTGCAGAACAGGAACGGTTGACATGACATTTGGAAACCGAAGGTTGAGGTTGCATGTTTTTTCCGGACTTATAAACCCTCCAGTTGATGATGAATGCTATATGGCGGACATTGTTGACACGTGTATACCTCTTTGCGACACAGTCGTGGATGGGGAAAACACAATGGAGGATTGTTATGTGTTTGACAGGTCACAGGTAGAGGTGGAAAAGAGCATAGACGAGGAAGTGAAAAGTTTGGAGGTGCTTGCGGTTAGAGAGGGAAAACCGACATGGACGCACCAAGTTGAGAGTTTACCGGAGAGCATTGATACCAAGTTGAAGCCGTCGTTAGTAGAGCCTCCGGAGGTTGAATTGAAGGCGTTGCCTAAGCATCTCAAATATGCTTATGTTGGTGAAGGCAACACACTCCCGGTTATCATTGCATCAAACTTAACCGTGGAGCAAGAGGATAAATTGATGGGTGTTTTGGTCACTAATCGGGCGGCGATTGGATGGACCATTGCTGATTTGAAGGGTATTAGTCCCTCGGTGGTGATGCACAAAATCATCACGGAAGAGAATGTGACTCCCGTTCGAAATGCACAACGGAGATTAAATCCGAACATGCGGGAGGTAGTGAAGAAGGAAGTGCTGAAATGGCTCGATGCGGGTATCATTTACCTGATCTCGGATAGCCAATGGGTGAGCCCAACACAGACGGTTCCCAAGAAAGCGGGTATACAAGTCGTCAAAAATGACGCAGGTGAAGAAGTAGCCACTCGGCCGGTAACCGGGTGGCGAATTTGCATTGATTATAGGAAGTTGAATACCACAACTTCCAAAGATCATTTTCCTTTACCATTCATTGACCAAATAGTTGAGAAATTGTCGGGGCAAAAATTTTATTGTTTCTTAGATGGCTATTCTGGTTATAACCAAATCGCCATCCATCCGGAAGACCAAGCAAAGACCACGTTTACTTGTCCCTACGGCACTTTCGCATTTAGGCGAATGCCGTTTGGATTATGTAACGCCCCCGCCACCTTCCAAAGGTTTATGATGAGTATCTTTTCAGATATGGTGGGGAAGTCTTTGGAAATCTTCATGGATGATTTCTCAATTTTTGGGTCATCTTTTGAGGCTTGTTTGGACCAACTAGATAAAGTGTTAAGAAGGAGTGTCGAAACTAGTTTGGTCTTAAGTTGGGAAAAGAGCCATTTTATGGTTCAAGAGGGAATAGTGTTGGGACACGTGGTGTCAAGTCGTGGGATAGAGGTTGATCGTGCTAAGGTACAAGTTATATCTACTTTACCGTATCCCACGACTGTTAAAGGTGTTAGGTCTTTTCTAGGTCACGCGGGGTTTTATCGGTGATTTATTAAGGGTTTTAGTGATATAACCAAGCCTTTATGTAATTTGTTGTTAAAAGACCAACCATTTGATTTTAATGAAAAGTGCCAAAATGCTTTTAACAAATTGAAAGAGAAGTTAGTTGAGGCCCCAATCTTGCAATCACCAAATTGGTCTTTGCCTTTTGAAATTATGTGCGATGCAAGTGATTATGCGGTGGGGGCCGTGTTGGGACAACGGGTCGATAAGAAACCCGTTGCCATATACTACGCAAGTAAGACACTTTCGGATGCACAATTAAATTACACCACCACCGAAAAAGAGCTACTTGCGGTAGTATATGCATTGGATAAATTTCGTTCTTATATATGGGGTAGTAAAGTGATTATCTATTCTGATCACATTGCAGTTAGGTACCTCATGGAGAAGAAGGATGCTAAACCGAGATTGATCCGATGGGTGTTGTTGCTCCAAGAGTTTGATTTGGAGATACGGGACAAAAAGGGTACCGAGAATGTGGTAGCGGACCATTTGTCCCGGTTGATGGTCGAAGAGGATCCGAAGTCTTTAGATATCAATGAGTCTTTCCCAGATGAGCACATAATGAAATTAGATAAATTGCCATGGTATGCTAACATTGTCAATTATCTTGTTACAGGTGATATGCCAGCACATTGGGATAGACGGAAGAGACAACACTTCATGTCTCAAATCAAGTACTATCGGTTGGAAGAACCGCATCTGTGGAAGGAGTGTGCGGATCAAGTGATCAGAAGATGCATAGATGACGAAGAGATTCCAAGCGTGTTGCATCATCTACATTCGTTTGCGTGTGGTGGCCATTTTAGTGGCCACTAAACGGGTCATAAAGTGTTGAACAGTGGTCTTTATTGGCCAACTATCTTTAAAGACGCAAATGAATTTTCTAGAAATTGTGTAGAGAGCCAAAAATTAGGGGGTATTTCAAAAAGGGATGAGATGCCCATGCAACCAATCCTTGTAGTCGACATTTTTGACGTGTGGGGAATTGATTTCATGGGCCCATTCCCAAATTCTTATGGCAATTTGTACATCTTGGTGGCCGTTGACTATGTGTCAAAGTGGGTTGAAGCAATAGCCACCAAGACGAACGATCATTCCGTAGTGTGTAATTTTGTTCAAACCAATATTTTCTCAAGGTTTGGGATTCCTCGTGTCATCATAAGTGATGGAGGATCTCATTTTAAAAATTTTCGGTTTGGGAAACTTCTAAAACGGGTTGGTGTTGACCATAGGATTGCTACCCCCTATCACCCGCAAACGAGCGGGCAAGTCGAGGTGTCAAATAGGCAAATCAAAGAGATTTTGCAAAAGACTGTGCGGGCGGACCGTAAGGATTGGTCAATTAAGTTGAACGATGCTTTATGGGCCTACCGTACGGCACATAAGACACCTATTGGCACTACACCTTACCGGTTGGTTTATGGTAAAAATTGTCATTTACCGGTTGAACTTGTGCATAAATCATTATGGGCTATTAAGGAAGTAAATGTTCAATATGATGATGCAGGTAAGGAAAGGAAACTCAAGCTATGTGAGTTGGAGGAGCTAAGGGAAATGGCATATGAATGCGCGTCTAAGTACAAGGATGGGATGAAAAGAGCGCATGATGCCAAGTTGAGAAAGAAAGAGTTCGAGGTTGGCCAAAAGGTGTGGCTTTACAACTCGAAGCTCAAGTTCTTTCCCGGAAAGATCCGTAGCAAATGGATGGGACCTTATGTGATCACCCGGGTCGGACAATTGGGTGACGTTACTATCGAGGACCCTAACGATGGGGTACGACAAACGGTAAATGGTCATCGGCTAAAACTGTTCCTTGATGGTAACGAAAAGTTGGAGGAGAACAAAGAATCGGTGAGCTTCGTGGTAAGCATCCCGGTTTATGAGGTTGAGTGATAATGACCGGTAACATTTTGTGTAAAGTTATGTACAATTATTTATTTGTTTGTGTGTTTTTGTGTTAACCGTTTTCGTTTCATACTAATCTCTTTTGAGTGTGTGAAGTCTGGACATTCTGAACGGGTCATGAAGACACAAGGTATGTTTTTAGGCTTTGTTATGTGCATTGAGGACAATACACGACTTTTCGGGGGGGGGGGGGGGTGGTAGGGCCGTTAACGGTTTGCGTGTTTTAAAAATTTAACTTATAAAAATTCACAAAAAGATTTTTAAGAATTTTTAGGAATTTTTAGTGTACATAGTCCTTTTACTAAAAAGTCATAATTTTCCTCCTAGTAAAAAAAATAAAAAAATAAAAAAAATTTGAAATGGACCCGAAAAAAAAAAAATTGAAATGGACCCTATCGGCGACGTGTATGATCCCGTCCGGGACGGGTTGGGAATAAGCCCGTCGGGTAACAAATCCCGTAGACAGAAGGATAGACCGTCGGCCAAACAGCCCATTTTTCTTGCCCGTCGGCGACGGGTTGTCCTTAACGATCTGGCGCTGGTTCGTTTTTGGCACCCTAAGTCGACCCTAACCTCTCTAAAACCTCACCAAACATAACCCAAACTCCATCTAAACCACAAAATTGACTCATATTCACCTTGCATTGATTTTGATCACTCAAAACATCTGAGATACCTGTTCATCTTTCTCTCTCATCGTTACCTTCTCTCCTCTTTGTTCATCTTCTTCCCCAAAAATTTCCAAAACCCTAGAACTTTCAAGTTCTCATAACTCTCTCAAATTTTCCACCAATTCAACTGATTTTAGAGTCTATCTTGAGTAATTTTTCGAGAAGAACAAAACCCCCAACACGGTTTTCATCAATTCTTGCTAATTTGCAAGATCTTGGGTCGTGAAGTTTAGGGTTTTTGAAAAGGGTGTTCATCAAGTTGCTTGTTTTCCATCTTTTCTTAGTTCTTCTTGTCTAATAACATCAAAGGTATGGATTCTCCTTAAATTTATGCTTGATTATCATATGTTTAGTGTTTTTCTTCCGAAATTTTAAACTTTTTAGTTTAAGAGTAGGTTGTTTAGACAATGTATGTTGTTCTAGCATGATTTTGAGTAAGATTGGTTGTTTTGGTTGGAATTTGAGTATGTTATAACCATAGTGAAGTGATTACACTTGTTATGAACATGATTGAACATGAAGGTGATGTTGAATATATTGTTGAAATTATAAGAAATTGTAAGATTAACAAGAAATTGATAAGTATATGATAAAGTGAGCGACTTTGGAAGTTTAAAGAGGCGATTTTACATTCACTTGTTAATTAAAATGTCAACATCACACATCATGTTCAAAGTTGAGAGTTTAGTAAAGGTTTGGGTTTATATTGATGTTTTGCTTGTTTGTGATTGTAGTTATGGCCGGTGGTAAAAGACAAAAGACTACAGGGCAAGCTTCATCATCGGGAGTCGGTTCTTCTTCCGGTTTACTACCGAGGATGTGGGAGCAGTTAAGCTCCATCGCAGAGGGTGATGCAAGACTTTATAGGCAGGATTGGGAGTGGGCATAGTTTAGGGATAGTCAAAACGCAAAGATATGGGATGATGAGAAGAACAAATCCTTATCCGCGTACCAAGATAGGAAGTTAGAGGCCAAGCTCTGGAAATGGAAAATGGTCAACAAAGTGAGTACCTCAGTTCCGGAAAGGAGTTTATGTGAAAGAGTGGTGAATGTTGAAGAGTTCAAACAAATCGGAATAACACAAATGTTTGAACGCCAAGGTTGGGAAAGGGTGCTTGATTGGTGCGAAGATAACACCTCGCGGGTTTATTTGATGGATGTGTGCGAGTGGTTGTCGACGTTGAGGTTTATGAATAAAGATAGTCCTCCTGCTGAGTGGAAATTGGTTGGTAAAACAAGCCAGGGGTTAATGACGATGTCTTTCGAAACAATCAATTGCATTGCACGCTTTGATTCTCTGGGGGTGCAAGCATATGACTATCCAACTATGCAACAATTTTTGGATAATCATATGAATGATGGTGATCCGGAGCAGATGACCGCGGCTATTTTACCTTACCATGATGGAGGAGAGGCAAAGAGAAAGCAAATGACGATTGAGGGAAAGATTCTCCAAGGGATTAATGTTGAGAACATTTTGGTGAGGTTTGGTGATCGTGGAGGTGTTAGAGCGGGTGACTGTAGGGTGGTGCATTCTTCGCTATACGGGACCCCGACATTGTCATGGAGACACATAGTGATGATGAATACGTGGGCGGCTACTCGGGAGTCGTCCCAGAGGCGTTTTATTCCATACGCACGCCTCATTAGTGCCATGATTGTTCAACAAAATTGCTTACCTCCGGAATCACTATGGGTAACTAAACCGTTGGAGGAAATTAACAAGGCCTCCATGAAGAAGAACTGGAATATAGAAGTTAAACTCTCGGGGAACAAGTATGTTGTGACCGACAGGTTGGGTCATAAGTGTAACAACCCTCGGTAAAACCGACACCCTCATAATATGACTAACACTCTATTATATCTTAAATTGTTCCAATATGTTTTATATTATACCCCGTATGTGAAAACCGAGCCTAAAATAGATTATAACATATAAAAGAAAATAAAAATCTGAAAATGTAAGTTGAGGCGGGCCGCGAAAGACCTCACCTCAACCTTACGCGGGCCGTATCAAGACCAGACTTGACTCCGCTAACTTCTTAAGTTCAAGCGGGCCGCGTAAGACCTCGTCTAAGTTGACGCGGGCCGCGACAGAGCATCACACGTGATTACACCAGAGGCCGACACGTGTCGACATCGTGGCGGACCTACCCAACGACTCAGCTAAGCTACAGCGTTGACTAAGTTTGACGCGGGCCGCGTAAGGGTCCCTTGTCTTTTAAGCGGGCCGCGACAGGACCAGATTACACAACTATAAATAGATAGCATCAGATTACAATTTTCGTCGCTCATTTCTTTTTCTCAATCTTGAATTCTGAAGTTATAAGAATTATAGTCGGGTACTATACCCCTAATTAGCAAGGTTCTGCTCCGTTGTAAGTATTATAACCCTAGTTTCATAATAGTTACGCTGCCCGATTGATTTAGGGTTCCGTAACAACTGTCGTGGTTCTGCCCGACGTAGTTGTTGGAATGCCGTCTCGGGGAGGGTATTATTAATATTTCAAAGGGTTATGGTACTAACCAATGTACATTTGTATAAATTATAGATTATATCTAGGAAACCCTTATGAAAAGCCTAAGACAGCAAAGTGAGTAATCCTTCTTTTTGTGTAAACCTTTTTGTGAGTTTATCCTCTTTTTGTTAATGTTTTTGGAATAATTTACAAAACCTTAATTGTTTTATAATGTGATTAAGAGGTGATTGAGTCTTTGTAGTCTTCAATTACTGCTGGTATATTGGGGTTTTGTATACAAAATTTGTACTACTTGTGAGTAGTAAGTCAAGGTTGACAATACGTTACCATTGGACAATGAGTTAGCCAATGTGTAATATGACCCACAAGTCAGTGGATTGATAGTACCAAATGGAGTAATTGTGTAGACATAAACATTGTAATCGTCCTTGATACTGTTTTAATCAGTAAAAGATTTCTTGATTAAACTGGGATTCACTCACCAGTATTTCCGACTGACAAATGTTTTTAAAACGCGTTTCAGGTAACCCAATGTGACAGCCAATTAGTAAAAAGCCAGCTGGAGAGCACTAAAGGCATGGGAAAAATGTGGCTATAAAAGTTACCTAATAAACGATGTTTTAATTTCAATAGAATAGGGTTTTGTCCCTATAAATGTATTGTAATAAGAAACTTGGGTTTTGCCCATGTTATTATTAATATAAAAGAAGGTGGTTTTACTCTGATAAACATTTCCTAACTACGATCCTGATGTAAATTCCGCTGCAAGATTAAACAAACTGATACCACCAAACTCTGAGCTCGCGTCCGCCCGTTCCAGGAGATCAGGGATCGGGGGTTGCGACAGAAGGTGGTATCAGAGCCTAGCCACTGGTCTGAGCCAAAGAAGTGTTCTGCTGACACTTAAATTCTGAAATTTTATGTTAGGAAATAAATTATGGAAATACGTGCATAACTGTAATTATGTGTTATGTGTTATTTGACTATCTGTTAGTTTTCAGTATGAGTGATCAAGGACTATCAGACGTGAATCGTCAGTTATCTGATTCACCTAGGAATGAAGGTACATCATCACAGCCTGCCCTTTCTGGGTATACTGCTGATCAGGAAGACGGAATATTTCCTTTTAGAGCTCAATCTGAAGAACCATTTCCTAATAAGAAACGAGGATGGTTCAGTAAAGAAGCTTTTGCTCGTAGGAAGAGAATGCGAAAATTGCAACAGCAAAGGGCTTTAGCAGCTATTAAGCGAGAGACAGATGCCCATACTCAAGATATGCTAAATAGAAGCCTAGCTAATTTCCATATCTTAGCTACAACTGCTGCTGACCCAAGTCTGGAACAACTAGTAGCCCCACAACCACAAAACCTAGAACAACCTATGGAGATAGAAAATCAGGAAAACCAAGTGGAGATGCACGACTTTAACCCAGAAGAAATCCTAAGGGTACCTGCACCAAACCCATTAGACCCGAATTACGACCCCTGGTGGGACGATAATAGGGACTTTGTGCAACGTTACCCTATTCAGGATTATCCACCCATACAAAACATAGAAGCTTACCCAGGTATGGACCCTTTGGATCCCTATTACCAAAATGATTATATTAGGGAGATTTTAGAGGATCCTTACCAATTTCAGGAATTGTCACCCCCATATCAGGAACCCGTACCCCAGATTCCAAACCCAGTTCGAGAACCTGCACCCCCAATGAGTGCAGAAAACGTTCAAGAACTTAGGACTTTCGGGGAGGAAATTTTAGAAAGCAGTGAGAGGATGCGTCAGGTGGGAGAGCGTCTCGTATGGAAATACGATGAGTGCAATATGGATTTTTGGATAAATCCATATCCGTGAATGTTAGAATGGAGGAAGCGGTAGTAATAATAATATAATAAAATAAAATATGTGTGTACAGATGCATATTACTATTTTATTTCTGTTGGTATTGTAATCTTTATTTCTGTACTAGTGTGTAATAGACGCATAGTATATGGAAAAGAGTACAAGTAGCAATGATCTACGTTTTTGGCTAGATTGCGTGTCATGTAAATTGCAACATTACTTATTATCTTGTGATATTAATATGGGAAAATGTTTAAAATTCAGATGGCCGACGAAGGAAATCAAGGAAATCTGAATAACGATAACCAGAGTAACATTAACGTGGTTAATGAAAATCCGAGTATTCATAACAACGAAAACCAAATGGACAATAGTGCAGTTCAACACATAGTGGCACAAGGAATCATAGATGCCATGCCATTTATTATTCAAACTATTCAAGAAGCGAATAATAAAAGTAAGCATAGCAGTAAGCGACCGATTGAACCAGAAAACAGTGTGAACAATGGACCTGTATTTCAAATGCCTATTCCCAAAAGAAGAAGAACCGTGCCTAACGGTTGTTCTTATAAAGAATTATGGTCTTGTAAACCAATGGAATTCTCGGGCAACGAAGGGGCCATTGCAACCTTACGCTGGATAGAAAAGACTGAGGCAGTCTTAAGGATAAGCAAGTGTGCTGAAGAAGATAAGATATTGTTTGCTTCTAATTTGTTTAAGAATGCAGCATTAGAATGGTGGAACACTATCCTCCAGACAAGAGGAAGTGATCAAACCTACAATATGGAATGGGAAGAGTTTAAGGACAAGGTAGAAAGGAAATTCTGCCCACCTAATGAGAAGGAACAGATAGCAAACAAATTCCTAAATCTTAGGATGACTGGTGTAGATAGCAAAGGGTACACTAAGTTATTCTTTGAATATGCTAGGATAGTGCCAACTCTTGCTTCACCAGAACCAGTGTTAATCTCTCATTATATTTGGGGATTAATTGGAGAAATTAGACACATAGTCAAGGCAGCTAGACCTCAAACCATAGAAGAAACTGTAGAACTAGCCAATACCTTGACTGATGAATTAGTTCGTACAAGAGAAGAGGACTAGAGGAGAAACTTAACCCAAAGGCTTACTCAAGAATTCCGTTCGGGGAATTACAATCGTAGGAATACAGGTTCTACCTCTGCAACCTACTGCAAGGTCTGCAAGAAAAAGCACTCGGGAAAATGCTCCAATCTCTGCAATTATTGCAAGATGCCAAGACATAAGGAAGAAAATTGCAAGAGGAAATCCAGTAATGGATTATGCTATAACTGTGGAGAAAAAGGTCATATCAGGCCAAACTGCCCAAAATTAGCTCCAGCTGCAGACAACAAGAATACTAAAAATGCTAGAGCATTTGTGCTAACTGCAGATGAAGCCAGGATGATTCCAGATGTCATAGCTGGTACGTTTTTAGTTAATGATGTTTTTGCTAAAGTATTATTTGACTCTGGTGCAAACCAAAGTTTTATCAATACATCGTTTTGCAAATTTCTAAATCCGTCATTAACTAAACTACCACATGAATGCGTAGTAGAGACAGCTAATGGGGGAAACTGTTTGAATTTCTGAAATCTTGCAGGGAGCAAGCATAGAAATTTTAAATCAGAAATTTATTGCAAATCTTTATCCTATGAATCTGGTAGGATTTGATGTTGTTTTAGGAATGGATTGGTTAATAGCCAATAAAGCCAATATTTTATGTGATCAAAAGTTAATTTAAGTAAATTCACCAAAAGGTAAAATGATCACAATTAAAGGAGATAAAACCTCTAAGTCCAATAAATTCATCTCTGTGATGAAAACTGCAAGTTGTATAAGAAAAGGTTCTATAGTGTATTTGATTTCTATAATCACTAACACTAAAGGAAAAGAACTAAAAGATATTCCAGTAGTATCTCAGTTTTCAGATGTCTTTCCAGAAGAATTACCAGGATTACCTCCAGACAGAGAAGTTGAATTCAGAATCCATTTGATACCAGGAACAGCACCGATTGCCAAAGCACCCTACCGTTTGGCACCTGCTGAAATGCAGGAATTAAAGAAACAATTAGATGAATTGTTGGAAAAAGGATTCATACAGCCAAGTTCGTCGCCATGGGGAGCGCCGATACTGTTCGTTAAAAAGAAGGACGGATCAATGCGTATGTGTATTGATTACCGTGAATTAAATAAGGTTACGATTAAGAATCGGTACCCATTACCGAGAATCGATGATCTGTTTGATCAACTGCAAGGAGCTCGATTTTTCTCTAAAATCGATTTAAGGTCAGGATATCATCAATTAAAGGTACAGGAAGAGGATATTCCTAAGACCGCTTTTAGAACAAGGTATGGAGATTATGAATTTACTGTCATGCCATTTGGTTTAACCAATGCCCCAGCTGCATTTATGGACATGATGAATCGAATATGTAAGCCATATTTGGATAAATTCATAATTGTATTCTTAGATGATATTCTAATTTATTCTAAGAGTAAAGAGGATCATGCAAGACATTTGCATGCACTTGTAAATCTGTTAAGTTTGAATGGGGATTAAAACAAGAAGAAGCCTTTAAAATTCTTAAGCAAAGATTGACCCATACACCCATATTAGCATTACCAGAAGGAACTGAAGACTTCGTAGTCTATTGTGATGCTTC
This sequence comes from Helianthus tuberosus, assembly GCA_030545235.1. Lineage (NCBI taxonomy): Eukaryota > Viridiplantae > Streptophyta > Magnoliopsida > Asterales > Asteraceae > Helianthus > Helianthus tuberosus. Next base: position 145,135,098 of record CM060403.1, read on the forward strand.
TAGATTAGGTTATGGATGTGTATTGATGCAAAGACAAAAGGTTATAGCTTATGCATCTAGGCAACTTAAGAATCATGAAGTGAATTATTCAACCCATGATTTAGAATTAGGAGCTATAATTTTTGCTCTTAAGATTTGGAGACATTACCTTTATGGTAGTAAGTTTACCATATTCACTGATCATAAGAGTTTAAGGTATGTTTTCGGGCAGAAGGAGTTGAATATGAGGCAAAGACGCTGGATGGAATTTCTTAGTGACTATGATTGTGATATCCAGTATCATGAAGAAAGAGCAAATGTAGTGGCAGATGCGTTAAGTCGAAAGTATCATGAAATGCCAAGAAGAGTACGTTCTCTTAAATTAAATCTGCAAGTATATTTAAATGATCAAATAAGAGAAGCGCAAGAATCAATAATCAAGGATGATACTGAAAAATTAAAAGGTATGCTAAATGAATTGAAACAAGGAACAGATGGAATTTGGAGATTCCATGAAAAGAGAATGTGGATACCTAAATTAGGAAATCTACGTAATCGTATATTAGAAGAAGCTCATAAGTCTAAATATACGATGCATCCAGGAAGTGATAAAATGTACCAGGATTTAAGGAAATATTTTTGGTGGATAGGAATGAAAAAGGATATAGCAACCTATGTTTCTAAATGTTTAACTTGCTCACAAGTTAAAGCTGAACATCAGAAACCCTCAGGTTTGTTACAGCAATTAGAAATGCCAGTTTGGAAATGGGAATTAATAACAATGGATTTTGTTACTAAATTACCCAAAACTAGGAAAGGAAATGATACAATCTGGGTGATTGTAGATAGGCTAACCAAGTCAGCTCATTTTCTACCAATGAAAGAAACAATTAGTATGGAACAATTATCTAAATTGTATGTAAATGAAATTGTTTCTTTACATGGCATTCCTTTATCAATTGTTTCTGATAGAGATGGTCGATTTACATCTCATTTTTGGTCAAGTTTCCAAAAGGCAATGGGAACCAAGTTAAAGCTAAGTACGGCTTATCATCCACAAACGGATGGACAAAGTGAAAGAACAATTCAGACGATGGAAGACATGCTTAGAGCTTGTGTAATTGAGTTTGGAGGTAATTGGGATGATCACTTACCTTTAATAGAATTTTCTTATAATAATAGTTATCACACAAGTATCAATGCTGCACCATTTGAAGCACTTTATGGAAGAAAGTGTCGAACCCCAGTCTCTTGGGCAGAAATTGGGGAAAAGCAATTATCTGGACCTGAGATAGTACAAGAAACAACTGACAAGATTATTCAAGTCAAAGAACGACTAAAAGCAGCACGTGATTGACAAAAGAGTTATGCTAATAACCGATGCAAGCCATTGGAATTTCAAGTAGGAGATAAAGTGTTGTTAAAAGTCTCTCCTTGGAAAGGAGTGGTAAGATTCATCAAATGGGGAAAGCTAAGTCCCAGGTATGTTGGACCTTTTAAGATTATTAGAAAAATAGGACCTGTAGCCTATCAGCTACAATTGCCAGAGGAAATGGCAGGAATACATGATGTGTTTCATGTATCTAATCTTAAAAAGTGTTTAGCTGATGAATCACTGATAGTGCCTCTTAAGGATATAGAGTTAAATGAACAACTCAAGTTTGTAGAAAGACCTCTACAAATTGAAGACAGGAAAGTCAAGAATCTCAAACACAAGAGACTAGTTCTAGTCAAAGTGAAGTGGGACTCCAAAAGAGGATCTGAGTACACATGGGAACTAGAGTCAGAAATGCAAAGGAAATACCCGCATTTGTTTCAGTAGATCTCGAGGACGAGCTCTAAATTAAGGTGGGGAGAATGTAACAACCCTCGGTAAAACCGACACCCTCATAATATGACTAACACTCTATTATATCTTAAATTGTTCCAATATGTTTTGTATTATACCCCGTATGTGAAAACCGAGCCTAAAATAGATTATAACATATAAAAGAAAATAAAAATCTGAAAATGTAAGTTGAGGCGGGCCGCGAAAGACCTCACCTCAACCTTACGCGGGCCGTATCAAGACCAGACTTGACTCCGCTGACTTCTTAAGTTCAAGCGGGCTGCGTAAGACCTCGTCTAAGTTGACGCGGGCCGCGACAGAGCATCACACGCGATTACACCAGAGGCCGACATGTGTCGACATCGTGGCGGACCTACCCAACGACTCAGCTAAGCTACAACGTTGACTAAGTTTGACGCGGGCCGCGTAAGGGTCCCTTGTCTTTTACGCGGGCCGCGTCAGGACCAGATTACACAACTATAAATAGATAGCATCAGATTACAATTTTCGTCGCTCATTTCTTTTTCTCAATCTCGAATTCTGAAGTTATAAGCATTATAGTCGGGTACTATACCCCTAATTAGCAAGGTTCTGCTCCGTTGTAAGTATTATAACCCTAGTTTCATAATAGTTACGCTGCCCGATTGATTTAGGGTTCTGTAACAACTGTCGTGGTTCTGCCCGACGTAGTTGTTGGAATGCCGTCTCGGGGAGGGTATTATTAATATTTTCAAAGGGTTATGGTACTAACCAATGTACATTTGTATAAATTATAGATTATGTCCAGGAAACCCTTACGAAAAGCCTAAGACAGCAAAGTGAGTAATCCTTCTTTTTGTGTAAACCTTTTTGTGAGTTTATCCTCTTTTTGTTAATGTTTTTGGAATAATTTACAAAACCTTAATTGTTTTATAATGTGATTAAGCGGTGATTGAGTCTTTGTAGTCTTCAATTACTGCCGGTATGTTGGGGTTTTGTATACAAAATTTGTACTACTTGTGAGTAGTAAGTCAAGGTTGACAATACGTTACCATTGGACAATGAGTTAGCCAATGTGTAATATGACCCACAAGTCAGTGGATTGATAGTACCAAATGGAGTAATTGTGTAGACATAAACATTGTAATCGTCCTCGATACTGTTTTAATCAGTAAAAGATTTCTTGATTAAACTGGGATTCACTCACCAGTATTTCCGACTGACAAATGTTTTTAAAACGCGTTTCAGGTAACCCAATGTGACAGCCAATTAGTAAAAAGCCAGCTGGAGAGCACTAAAGGCTTGGGAAAAATATTGCTATAAAAGTTACCTAATAAACGATGTTTTAATTTCAATAGAATAGGGTTTTGTCCCTATAAATGTATTGTAATAAGAAACTTGGGTTTTGTCCCATGTTATTATTAATATAAAAGAAGGTGGTTTTACTCTGATAAACATTTCCTAACTACGATCCTGATGTAAATTCCACTGCAAGATTAAACAAACTGATACCACCAAACTCTGAGCTCGCGTCCGTCCGTTCCCGGGGATCAGGGATCGGGGGTTGCGACAATGAGTATGAGTTCCTTACTTCAGGGGCACCACCGGAATCGGGAGAAGACGAAGAGATGGGTGATGAAGAGGAGGAAACTGAGCCCTCCGGTCCACAAAGACCAAGGCAAAGATACATGAGGCCGCATAGGGAAATTAATGCAGATGTGGCGGGCTTTGTGAACATTAGACGGGTGCCCTCCTACAAAAATTTTGATCGGGGACAGCAAGAGATATATGACAATGTCTCTGCATGCATAGGTGACGGCCGAGAGTATAACCGAAGGAGGGAAGCCTGGGAGGAGGCACAGGGACCCCAAATGCAGGAGTTTTGGGTAGTTCAAGCAGCCCATCGGGAGAGAATGGATAAGTTTGTGGAAGAGCAACAACTGTTCCAAGCAATGCAGAGGTCACACATGGAACAGTTGGCGAAGATGCAAGAAGATGTGGCAGCCCGAAGACGGGCATGGGAAGAAGAGGAGGTTAGGCGCCGGGAATTAGAACAACGCCGATGGAGAGCTTTGGCTATCTCTAACCAAATGGCGATTAACAACACCAAGATACTCCATGATCAGGAGCGCCATCAAAGAGACCTTCAAGCCGGTCTCCCGTACGCCGAACACTCGGGGTGGACCGATTACCCCAATATTCCTCATCCGCTATGTCCATCCGATCCCACCCCTCATTGGCCCGAGGCAGTCGGTTCTAGTTTCATTCCGATTCCTTACCAACCACCGCCACAAGGAGAGTCAAACCCACTCGATGACTATAGGGAGATGTTTGAGGCCCTCACTGGTTATCAGTACCAGCCAAACCCGCCAGTTGATCCCAACGAGCGATATCAGCGGTAGAGGCGAGGTATGTTTTTTTTGTTTTTTTTGTTGTTGTTGTATATTATTTTGTTTCCATTATTTTCTTTTATTTCATGTTATTTATTTTCGCCTAGTTAAATGAACGTTGTGGGTGTGTTCCCTATATAACCCTCACGAGACCTCTCGTCCTCCCAAGCTATTGGGGGGTTTAAAAGGGCTTGTTGCATAAGCTAAATGCAACCGTGATTCCTACGAAAGTGAGTTAGGTTTGTTGTTGTTGTAAATTATTGTCCACATAAATCAAAGTGAAATAACACATGGCTTGGTAATATGTTTCATAAAAAGGGTAGAACTAGGTAACTAACAAATTTTGATGGTTGTGAGAAGCATGCTTCTACACAAAGATTAGAATTTGTAGGTACAACATGTTCGCGGGACAACCGTTTTTATGAAGAGGCGAAGGAGATATGAGTATCAAGCGACAAAAATCAGCTGCATGTGTTTCCTTTTACTTTGATTCTTAGTTAGGAATAAGTGGATTGTACATTGTATTTTATGTTCCGGGGTGAGATTTTGGGTAGGATAGACGTGTCACATCCCTTGTGCGTTTTAAAACTCTAGTTCTTGCACATTGAGGACAATGTTTACCTCAAGTGTGGGGATGGGGGAGTAGTAAAAGTTTTCGATTTTGACCCGTTCATTTAAATTCTACACATTGAGGACAATGTTTACCTCAAGTGTGGGGATGGGGGAAAATTTCAAAAATTTCTTGTTTCAAAAGCGAACTTAAAAGCACAAGTAACCAAGTCAACGAGGGATTTCACAACCCATTTGGTCTTTTGTCATGGTCAAGTTCAAATTAATAAGCATAACGGGTATTTAGCGGGTGGTTATTTGGGAATAATCCGCCTAAGAAACTAGTTTTTTTATGTATGTCACATACCATACCCTTTTAGATATGTGAGGTTTTGAGCCACTTTTATATCATAGATTACATTACCTATGTTTCTTTGTTTGAGTGGACCATTAGTCATATATTGTAGAACTTGCATCTTTTGATACGTTTGAGACTATAGACCGAATACAAGCACGAGAATGATTAAGGCATTAGGTAAACCTTTTCTCTTAAAACCATTTATCTATCCTTACCCGAACAAATTCCCTAGTCGCCCATTTTGAGCCTAAACCTTTCGTTTGACCACCTTATATCCCATAACCCTTAAACCTTTTTCTTTTAAACCCGTGTGATGGAAGTTCGATTCTAGGAGTCGTATTTGTATAGTTATTCTTGATTGTTTGCATTTATGTTAAAAAAAAAAAAACAGAAAATACTATGAAAAAGAATTGAAAATTGTTGAAGAAAAACACAAAAAGAAGTGTTAGTAGTTGTCGAATAAAAGGGTGAAAGATTATTGCCCATAGTTGTTTATATGTAGTTTTGTTTAATTTAGTGGTTTGCAATAAAAATCGAATTTTCATCTCCTTAGCCACTTTAAAATATCCTAATTCCTACCCTTCGCCTAGCCCCGTTACAACCCTCATAAAGACCTTATGACTTGTGCTTAGTGTTTGTGATCAATTGTGGAGAATGATTGAGTTGCAAGCTTATGCGGGTATGTGTTCTAATCGGTTTTGAGTGAATATTCTTTGTAGTGCTAATACATTATAAATATTAGCCAATTTACAAGCCGAGTGGAGAGAACATTGTGAGGGATATGCATGACTTGTTAGTTTTACGGGCGGGTTAATCTTGGATAACCATTATTATATGTGATTATTCACTTAACCGGTAAATATGTGAAATTTGTAAAGAGTTTGAACTTTTGTATGACAATAGACCTTAACCTTTGTCTCGGGAATGGGATGTGTATTCGTTGGTCGACCCACATGAAAGTGAAAAACAGATTTGCTTGAGGGCAAGCAAAAGACAAGTGTGGGGATGTGATACGGGGTTGAAAACCGGTGTTCGTTATTGCGTAACTTTGTGTTTTTACATAAGTTTCAATCTTGAATGGCCCACTTTTAATAAGATTTGTGTTATGCAGGTTTAACGAAGTTTAGGGAGCTTTTTGGGAGCTTTACGAGTCACCGGGTCGAAAACCGGAGCACCGGGACGTGTTACAGATCAATCGGGAGTGAGAGGAGTGAAAAATGAAGAATTAGTGTTCAAGAGGCCATCGGCGACGGGGTATAGCCCGTCCCGGACGGGCTCCAGATAATCCCGTATGCCATAATCACCCGTAACTAGACAATTAGGCCGTCGGCCATAGTGTGTTTTTGGGAGCCCGTCGGCGACGGGGTCAGGCCCGTCGGCGACGGGTTGGGGATTTCTGAAACGCGAACAATGGTTCTTCTTGATGGAAATCGATTTTCATTAGGGGTTTGGCATTGAATACGGGAGTTACACTTCACTTGGAGTTTGAAACTTGATCTTGGAGCCAAGACTAATCACCATTCACCTACCATTCCATCTCTATTACACATCTATCATCACCATCATTGAAGATCATCAAGAATCACCATCACCATCTTCACAATCAATCATTCCACAAACCCTAATCCTTCTACCATCATCATCTTTCACTAAACCTCATCATTCACCATTCTCAAGGCTTCAAGATGTTCAATTTCGAGTTCTCAACATCCGGTGATCAAGCTTCTTCAACCATGAGCGGCTAATCATCTCGGTTTCACCCCGGTGTAGGTAGTTGTTAATTTTAGGGTTTCGAATTGTTCTTGTTTCAACTTAGTGACAATTTGTGTTTGATTTTTGAAACCTTTGATAATAGTGTTACATTTGTTGCGAATTCATAAATTGTCGAACGATGTTAAAAGTTATGACTTTGCGAAATGGTGATATGTAATTGTGCATTGTCGTGGTTAGGATTTACTTGTGTTGATTACAAAGTGTATTCTTGTCCGTTCTTCGGGACGTTGATAGTTATTAGCACCTAAGTCACGGTACACTAAATCCGCTAATCATATGCATTTGAGTTGAATCTAAAACTTGTAGAAATCCTAGGTTAGCAATTACCGAAACCGGGTGTGATTCCTTTTTCTTATTATTGTTCTAGTAACCAATTTTCTCGTAGTCGTTAATTATTAGTTATTAATCAATTTAATCAATTCACTTAGTCTAAACTCACATCTTTCTACTAAAAGAAAAATACAAAGATATTCTTGCAAGCTTCATAAACCGTGACATTTGTTTTAATTCAATCGAATCAACACACAAACCACATACTCTTCGTGGTTCGACCCCTTGCTACCACTAACTATTTGTTAAGGGTAATTTGGGCTTATAAATATTATCTTTGACCGGAGCGCGACACTCCGATCAAATTTTGGCGCCGTTGCCGGGGAGTGCGTGCGCTTTGTGTTTGGATATTGTTTGAATTTGCGTGATTAACTGTTTAAATTGTTTAGCTTTCTTTTTTGCACTTTGTCTTTTTCCTTGTTACGCGGGTGTGTTACTTGTGCAGGTTACAGGTAGTTCATGCATACGCGGAACTCCGGGAGGACTTCACCTTTAGTCTACGAACCGGAAATCGAAAGGGTAGCAAGAAGAAATCTAGCAAGCCGGTTAGAAGCAACACTTGCTTCTAATCAAACCACCAACACACCACAACATACACCATCCATTGAAACCGATTCAATGGCGAACCAAAACTCTAACCAAAACTTCAACCAAAATCAAAATCCGAACCAATTTCAATATCGAAGCAATTTCAATCCCGCTCCAAATATGCAACCTATACCTCCAGAGCGACCGGGTGGTAATAACAACAATACCGGACCACCCACACCACCTTTCCAAAACCAAAATCCCAACCACAATCAAAGAACACCTCAACAATAAAATCTTCATCGACAAACCTCTTTACCCATCAACCTAGATGACCGGAATGTCAATTCCGACCGTCGGGGAAATCATGATCGTGGCAATCCCGCAAATGAAGACCCATTCTTCAACATCGATGACTTGAGGAATGCAATCCCCGATGATGAACCATATAGTGTTCCCAGTTATCAATCGCCGGAACATGTGAGTGTTCATACGGAAAATTCGGATGACGGGGGATACTATGATGATAGGGCTAACGATGATGAAGATTGGGGCTACGTGAATAGGGGAAACGTCTACAACGCTAGAAGGTATGATGATAAGGAATTTAGCTACCAAAATGCCAATTACGTTGGGGACGACGAATACGGTTACGGAGGTGGAAGAAATGATGGTTATGGGAACAACCGTCAACCACGAAATAATGACCAACAGAACCGGAATGATGGGTTTTATAACAACAACAACAATGCAAACCCTAACCGGATTCCTCGTTTCGTGGGAGGTGGTAACCCAAGGGATAATAGAAGAGATGATCGAAGAGGTGAAAGACGGGATAATAGAAGACCAGTCGATCAAGAAGTTAACGGTCCCCATCGTCGTCAACGACCTCCCCGGGGAGTGAATGATCGTTTTAGGCCGGTTGTCACCGAGAACGACTCACCAATCGTTTGTGAGAGGAGGATGTTTGATTGTAAACCACATTACATCAACATACTTCCTCATTTTAATGGAAGATCTAACGAAAAACCGTACACACATTTGACAGAGTTTTCTTCCATTTGCAGCACTATCAGGGGGCATAACTTTGCACTAGAGGAGGTCAAACTTCGTTTGTTTCAATTCTCATTGAAAGACAAAGCGAAGCAATGGTTCCTTACACTTCCAGCCATTAGCATTCGCACATGGGGAGAAATGCAACAAGCTTTTCTAGATGAGTATTATTCAATGGCAAAGACCGACGATGCTCGTGATGAAATTAGGTCTTTTCGCCAATTATCGGGCGAACCATTGCATGAAGCATTCACTTGATTCAAAGAAATGATGCGGAGATGCCCACATCACCAAATAGAAAAGTGGGAGTTGGTGAAATGTTTTGTACGGGGTTTGGATGACACAACTTGGAATCGTCTTGAGTCAATAAGCAATGGAACACTCTTGAGCAATCACGAAGACGACGATTGGGAATTCTTGGAAAGAATGAGCAAGCGGTCTAAAGAAAAAGAATCGGCCGATAGAGCAAAGAAACATCCAATTTCCCGGTCACTTCCCGATCTTGATTCCAAGGATCGAATCTCTTCTTTAGAGCGGGAAATGGCTCGTCTGAAGAAGAAAGAGGTAAATGCAGTTCAGTTTGCGGTTTGTGAAGAATGTGGAGATATTGGGCATACAACCGAGCAATGTCCAACGGGGTCGAGTGGCTACACCGAAGAAGTCAACCAAGTGTATGGAGATAGGAAACAATACGACATGAACTCCAACACTTACCATCCGGGGTTGAGAAATCACCCTAATTTCCGGTACGGTAACGCTTCGAATCAAATGAACCTGAACTTTCAATCGGGTAATCAAGGTGGATCATCGTACAACAACCGTCAAAGTGGTAACCAAGGGGGTTATCAACGTAATTACAATCAAAGGTACCAAGGCCGGGACAACAATTATCAAGGTGGGTACCAAAGGAATTACAACAATCAAGGCGGCAATGGAAGTGGGTCGAACAATCAAACCGGTGGCGATGATTTGAGTGCCAAAATGGATGCTTTGTTGAATATGCAAAAAGAATCTCAAAACAATATAAAAGAATCTCACCATGATATCAAGGAGATAAAGAAGACAAACGAGATTCAGGATAAAGCACATGAGGCATTGGCAAAGCAAGTGGGCCAACTCGTGGAGGAAATGGCTCAAATGAGAGGAAGCACGAGAAAGCTCCCAATTGACACCGCGGTGAACCCTAAGCATCAAGGGTCAAACTCAAGGAACACACGTGAGGTACCAATTAATAAAATTACTTTACGTAGTGGTCGAGTTGTTGATAATGGTGTCAAAACACCATCACCCCAGTTTGTTGAAGGGGTGGTGGAAGATGCTAGTGAGGATGAGCCTGAGGATAGTCAAACGGGTCAAAATAAAAATGATTTGAAAAAGAACAATGATACTCCCGTTGTGACCATCCCCGTCCCCAAGGCTAAGGAAAAGGGTGTGGAGGCTAATACCGCCCCTTATCCCGAAGCGTTGAAGGGACCCATAAAGAAAATTGTAAACAAAAGAGGTCCACAACAAGAAGAGTTGTTGGAAATTTTTAAACAAGTAAAAATAAATTTACCTCTTTTGGATGCAATCAAACAAGTACCGTCGTATGCTAAGTACTTGAAAGATTTGTGTACCCAAAAATGCACTCATAAATTTCCAAAAAAATTAGATTTAACCGAAAACGTGAGTTCGATTCTTTCGGGTGCACTTCCACCTAAGCTCCAAGATCCGGGTGCGCCTATCATTTCAATTCAAGTAGGCGATTTTAAAATCAACCGGGCACTTCTAGATCTTGGTGCTAGCGTGAGCATTCTACCGGGTAGTTTGTACGACCAATACGAGTTTGGTCCACTTCATTCGTCAAACACCACCGTGGTGTTAGCCGATTTGACACCCAAACTACCCCGTGGAGTTGTTTCGGATGTGATAGTGAAAATCGAGGATTTTTACTATCCGGTGGACTTTCTAGTACTTGATTACGTGGCCAAGGATCCAACCAAACAACCCACGGTGATTTTGGGTCGACCGTTCTTAGCAACTGCAAATGCTCAAATTGACTGCAGAACAGGAACGGTTGACATGACATTTGGAAACCGAAGGTTGAGGTTGCATGTTTTTTCCGGACTTATGAACCCTCCAGTTGATGATGGATGCTATATGGCGGACATTGTTGACACGTGTATACCTCTTTGCGACACAGTCGTGGATGGGGAAAACACAATGGAGGATTGTTATGTGTTTGACAGGTCACAGGTAGAGGTGGAAAAGAGCATAGACGAGGAAATGAAAAGTTTGGAGGTGCTTGCGGTTAGAGAGGGAAAACCGACATGGACGCACCAAGTTGAGAGTTTACCGGAGAGCATTGATACCAAGTTGAAGCCGTCGTTAGTAGAGCCTCCGGAGGTTGAATTGAAGGCGTTGCCTAAGCATCTCAAATATGCTTATGTTGGTGAAGGCAACACACTCCCAGTTATCATTGCATCAAACTTAACCGTGGAGCAAGAGGATAAATTGATGGGTGTTTTGGTCACTAATCGGGCAGCGATTGGATGGACCATTGCTGATTTGAAGGGTATTAGTCCCTCGGTGGTGATGCACAAAATCATCACGGAAGAGAATGTGACTCCCGTTCGAGATGCACAACGGAGATTAAATCCGAACATGCGGGAGGTAGTGAAGAAGGAAGTGCTGAAATGGCTCGATGCGGGTATCATTTACCCGATCTCGGATAGCCAATGGGTGAGCCCAACACAGATGGTTCCCAAGAAAGCGGGTATACAAGTCGTCAAAAATGACGCAGGTGAAGAAGTAGCCACTCGGCCGGTAACCAGGTGGCGAATTTGCATTGATTATAGGAAGTTGAATACCGCAACTTCCAAAGATCATTTTCCTTTACCATTCATTGACCAAATAGTTGAGAAATTATCGGGGCAAAATTTTTATTGTTTCTTAGATGGCTATTCTGGTTATAACCAAATCGCCATCCATCCGGAAGACCAAGCAAAGACCACGTTTACTTGTCCCTACGGCACTTTCGCATTTAGGCGAATGCCGTTTGGATTATGTAACGCCCCCGCCACCTTCCAAAGGTGTATGATGAGTATCTTTTCAAATATGGTGGGGAAGTCTTTGGAAATCTTCATGGATGATTTCTCAATTTTTGGGTCATCTTTTGAGGCTTGTTTGGACCAACTAGATAAAGTGTTAAGAAGGAGTGTCGAAACTAGTTTGGTCTTAAGTTGGGAAAAGAGCCATTTTATGGTTCAAGAGGGAATAGTGTTGGGACACGTGGTGTCAAGTCGTGGGATAGAGGTTGATCGTGCTAAGGTACAAGTTATATCTACTTTACCGTATCCCACGACTGTTAAAGGTGTTAGGTCTTTTCTAGGTCACGCGGGGTTTTATCGGTGATTTATTAAGGGTTTTAGTGATATAACCAAGCCTTTATGTAATTTGTTGTTAAAAGACCAACCATTTGATTTTAATGAAAAGTGCCAAAATGCTTTTAACAAATTGAAAGAGAAGTTAGTTGAGGCCCCAATCTTGCAATCACCAAATTGGTCTTTGCCTTTTGAAATTATGTGCGATGCAAGTGATTATGCGGTGGGGGCCGTGTTGGGACAACGGGTCGATAAGAAACCCGTTGCCATATACTACGCAAGTAAGACACTTTCGGATGCACAATTAAATTACACCACCACCGAAAAAGAGCTACTTGCGGTAGTATATGCATTGGATAAATTTCGTTCTTATATATGGGGTAGTAAAGTGATTATCTATTCTGATCACATTGCAGTTAGGTACCTCATGGAGAAGAAGGATGCTAAACCGAGATTGATCCGATGGGTGTTGTTGCTCCAAGAGTTTGATTTGGAGATACGGGACAAAAAGGGTACCGAGAATGTGGTAGCGGACCATTTGTCCCGGTTGATGGTCGAAGAGGATCCGAAGTCTTTAGATATCAATGAGTCTTTCCCAGATGAGCACATAATGAAATTAGATAAATTGCCATGGTATGCTAACATTGTCAATTATCTTGTTACAGGTGATATGCCAGCACATTGGGATAGACGGAAGAGACAACACTTCATGTCTCAAATCAAGTACTATCGGTTGGAAGAACCGCATCTGTGGAAGGAGTGTGCGGATCAAGTGATCAGAAGATGCATAGATGACGAAGAGATTCCTAGCGTGTTGCATCATCTACATTCGTTTGCGTGTGGTGGCCATTTTAGTGGCCACAAAACGGGTCATAAAGTGTTGAACAGTGGTCTTTATTGGCCAACTATCTTTAAAGACGCAAATGAATTTTCTAGAAATTGTGTAGAGAGCCAAAAATTAGGGGGTATTTCAAAAAGGGATGAGATGCCCATGCAACCAATCCTTGTAGTCGACATTTTTGACGTGTGGGGAATTGATTTCATGGGCCCATTCCCAAATTCTTATGGCAATTTGTACATCTTGGTGGCCGTTGACTATGTGTCAAAGTGGGTTGAAGCAATAGCCACCAAGACGAACGATCATTCCGTAGTGTGTAATTTTGTTCAAACCAATATTTTCTCAAGGTTTGGGATTCCTCGTGTCATCATAAGTGATGGAGGATCTCATTTTAAAAATTTTCGGTTTGGGAAACTTCTAAAACGGTTTGGTGTTGACCATAGGATTGCTACCCCATATCACCCGCAAACGAGCGGGCAAGTCGAGGTGTCAAATAGGCAAATCAAAGAGATTTTGCAAAAGACTGTGCGGGCGGACCGTAAGGATTGGTCAATTAAGTTGAACGATGCTTTATGGGCCTACCGTACGGCACATAAGACACCTATTGGCACTACACCTTACCGGTTGGTTTATGGTAAAAATTGTCATTTACCGGTTGAACTTGTGCATAAATCATTTTGGGCTATTAAGGAAGTAAATGTTCAATATGATGATGCAGGTAAGGAAAGGAAACTCAAGCTATGTGAGTTGGAGGAGCTAAGGGAAATGGCATATGAATGCGCGTCTAAGTACAAGGATGGGATGAAAAGAGCGCATGATGCCAAGTTGAGAAAGAAAGAGTTCGAGGTTGGCCAAAAGGTGTGGCTTTACAACTCGAAGGTCAAGTTCTTTCCCGGAAAGCTCCGTAGCAAATGGATGGGACCTTATGTGATCACCCGGGTCGGACAATTGGGTGACGTTACTATCGAGGACCCTAACGATGGGGTACGACAAACGGTAAATGGTCATCGGCTAAAACTGTTCCTTGATGGTAACGAAAAGTTGGAGGAGAACAAAGAATCGGTGAGCTTCGTGGTAAGCATCCCAGTTTATGAGGTTGAGTGATAATGACCGGTAACATTTTGTGTAAAGTTATGTACAATTATTTATTTTTTTGTGTGTTTTTGTGTTAATTGTTTTCATTTCATACTAATCTCTTTTGAGTGTGTGAAGTCCGGACATTCTGAACGGGTCATGAAGACACAAGGTATGTTTTTAGGCTTTGTTATGTGCATTGAGGATAATACACGACTTTACGGGGGGTGGTAGGGCCGTTAATGGTTTGCGTACGTCCTATTGGTGGCCCGGTATGAAGAGGGACATTGCCTTATACGTTTCTAAGTGTCTTACCTGTTCGAAAGTTAAAGCCGAGCACCAACGACCTTCTGGTCTACTCGAACAACCTGAAATCCCCGTTTGGAAATGGGATAGCATTGCAATGGACTTCATAACTAAACTCCCTCGTACACCTTCTGGTCACGATAGTATTTGGGTAATTATCGATCGTTTAATCAAGTCCGCTCAATTCATCCCTATTCGCGAAGATTTCAAGGTTGAACGACTTGCTCGCATCTATACTGACGAAGTCATACGCCGTCATGGTATACCTCTCGACATCATTTCTGATTGTGATGGTCGATTTACTTCGCGTCTCTGGCAAACTTTCCAGTCCGCTATGGGTACTCATTTGAATCTCAGTACGGCCTTTCATCCCCAAACGGATGGACAGACGGAACGTACTATCCAAACCCTAGAGGACATGCTCCGTTCTTGTGTCATCGACTTTGGTGGTAGTTGGGATGTGCATTTACCTTTGATCGAGTTCTCGTACAACAATAGCTACCACTCCAGTATTCAAATGGCTCCATTCGAGGCATTGTATGGTCGCAAATGCCGATCTCCTTTAAGCTGGCACGAGATTGGTGACAAACAATTTACTGGCCCTGAAATCATACAAGAAGCGACGGATAAGATTCTCCAAATCCGTGATAACCTACTCAAGGCTCGAAGTCGTCAAAAGAGCTATGCTGACAAGGGACGCAAACCAATGGAATTTAACGTTGGGGACCATGTTCTACTCAAGGTGTCTCCTTGGAAAGGAGTGGTTCGTTTTGGTAAAAAGGGAAAACTTGCCCCTCGCTATGTTGGTCCTTTCAAGATACTCGAAAGGATTGGTAAGGTGGCTTATCGACTCGATTTACCCCAAGAACTCAACAACGTTCATCCAACATTTCACGTCTCAAATCTAAAGAAGTGTCTCACTGAAGAAGGACTTCAAGTTCCTCTCGAAGATCTCCAAATAAACGACACTTTGCATTTCGTGGAGAAACCCGTCGAAATCATGGATCAAGGGGTCAAGTTGTTGAGACGCAGTAAAATTCCTATTGTCAAGGTTCGATGGGAAGGGAAACGTGGCGCCGAATTCACTTGGGAACTCAAGAGTGACATGAAGACGAAGTATCCACATCTTTTCCCTGCTTTTTCCTAAATTTCGGGACGAAATTCCCTAAAGGAGGGGAGACTGTAACGCTCCGCTTTTTCTCACTTTTTTATTTTAGCAAGTCGTGTTGTACCTTCTATATTTAGACACTTGTACTCTCTTTGTAATCTACTTTCGTTTCATTTGTAATTCGAGACTATTGATCATAATGAAAACGAAGCTATTTTATTCATGTTTGTGTTAGACTTATGTGCAATGTTCACGTTTGAACGATATATTATCATAGACTCCCGATTCGTTATTACGCTCAATGCTCGTTAAACTAGTTGAAACTCGTAAAATAGTGAAACTCGAAAGTTTCGTGAAATGAATAATCGTTTAAAGATTTTTATTCGTTATAAATAATTATTTAAATTAATTAATTTTGGTTATTTAAAAAGTTTATTTTTATAATAACCTCGTTAATCTCGTTAGATATTAAAGTTAGTAAACTAACCTAGTTAGTTTGTATATAAAAAAAAATTAAACTAACTTAGTTAAAAAAAAAAAGAGTAGTTTCCTTTTAAAAGTAACAATATATTTGGTTAAAGGTTCAGGGGTAATTTGTGCAATTTCTGAAAGTGTAAAGTCGCAAGGGACTAGGGACTCGAACCCGGGTCAACAACAGCACCAAAACGCGCTTGACCAACTGAGCTGCGTGACATTTTGTGAACAATCCCAGCATTCAAATCATTTAACAACTATCTCAGATGACTAATCAGCGCAAACAGCTTGGTTTCAGCTCCGTTTTAGCGCGATTTTTTGTTCTTTTTGAGTTTTAAACTCACTTATAACATTAATTACATGACCACAACTTACCCTAATCATTCCCTATAAATACCACACCTCTTCCAAGCATTATACACTTTTCTAATCATCAAAAACACTCTCAAATCATCCAAAAACGCAGCTGCAAATTGGGTTCGAGCAGATTCATCCTACTTCACAAAAGTGAGCATATCTCACTCGTTTCTTGTCCGTTTTTGCTCATTCTTTTTCCTATGTGCTTGGTTTGACCTTAGCATCGATTCCATGGGTTTTTCACAATAAATAAGTCCCTGGAACTCCGGCAAAAAGGCTCCAAAGTCCACTGATTGTTTTTGTTTTCATGAAATCTTTGTTAAACTTAACCAAACTTGAGTTTTCTCATCTCAAACCTATGTCCTAATGCTCATAATCAAATGAATGGTTAGTTGGGCTTAAAAACAAGGTTGAGACACTTAAAATCAGAGGATTAATCCTCATAAACTTTCTGTTTAAGTTAGGGTTCTACCCACAAGAATTGTTCAAGCTTGAAGCTTGGTAAAAGTGTGATGGTTAGACTAGCTTGGGCTATCTTTCTTGAACATCCACTCACTTCTTGATGTTTTCTCATAGAATAGTTGTTCATTTCATTTCTTATGTAAGTTCAAGACCCTCCTTGAATGTTTTTACATCAAGTGTAGTGGTGAACATTGGAGGTACCTAAATGGGAGCTTGTTCTTCCTACCTCATGTATGATTTCTATGACACTTTGAGGTGCCTAAATGAAGACCTTAGTCTTCTACCTCATGCTTGACATATATGATATAATATGACCTATGTAATACTTATATAATATATAAACAAACCGAACTCTTGATGATGAACAAATAGTCATTGTCAAGTTAGTAAGTATACCATCTAAACATCATATGTAATGGATGGTTATTTTCCTATGTTATGTTCTTGCACTTTTAAACTCCAAATCTATAATCTACCGTTATCCCCAACTCACACACCTATGTTCCTTGTGTAGGAGGACAAGGTGCTCCAATCTAAACAACTAACACTCACGGAACATTCAAGTAGGAAAGCTTGCAAAAACCGTGAGTATACTCGATCCCTCTTACGCTTTACCATTTTGGGATGCAACATGTATGACATACAAATTGATACTTAAACTATTTAAACATACTCTATCCATGCTTAACATGAAACTATATGTGATACTTGTTATTCTCGTATGCTATGTAAACTACTTGGACGTTATATGCTCATTAACTTTGCTAGCCTCCCTTAACAATTATAGCGCTATAGGATTAACGCCCCGCCCGCTATTCTTTTGGGTATTGTTAAGTTAAACATGTTACCACCTGCTAAACTCTTGGGATTAGGCTCTTTTAATGCGTTGTATTCTCGGGTTTGAACATATTGTACGCCATATTTGCATACTAGTACTCACATATTATGAATCATGTTGGATATGAGCACTTTTTATTCTATTTATGCTATGTAACAAAACTTGTATACTCGCCTTTGCTTTTGCATTGAACTCTATTTTAATACATGTTGCAGGTTAATTGATGAAGTGATATTGCAAGATGAAACAAGATTTAGGGTGGAATAGATGCACACCTAGATTAAATCATCTATTTTTGTTGTTATGTTTTATTATGAAACAATGTTGCTATTTTATTTGAACCTTGTATGACAATTAGTCTTGAAATGAAACTTGAATTTAATTAATATTGTCACATAGTGTTATGAAGTCTCTTACAATCTACGCACTTCGTCTCATCCCGATGTTTCCGCCATCGGTTGGGGTGTGACAAACTCGTTCTTAGGTGTTTTTGCACAAAAACCTCCACCACGCCCACTACTAAACAAATGAGAATTACCGATGGACCATTTCATTGGAAACCCCTCAATGAAAGTCTGCGGTAATATGGGCATAGGTAAACCGATGGATGATCGGTGCATTTTAGGTACACCTTATTTTATAGTAACTAGGTTGTTTACTCCGTGCATTGCATTTGTGTCAGCCAAAAAGCACCGAGTTCCTAATGTCTCTCACTTGGATTAGACCGTGGGGTATGGGGCGTGGGTTGGGGCGGTGGTTGCTAAGCAACCCTGGCTAGACCACACCGGGCTAGCATTAGCCATGGAGTTGCCCCGCTAGCGTGGGGCGGCGGTGGGGGGGGGGGAGGTGACGTGGCTGGCTTTGGTTGACTGGTCCAATATAGCCGTTGGGGCTAGCCGTTACCAAACAGCTACTTTAATTAAAAATTTTCTTTACATATTAAACCAATATAAATACCCACCAATTTTTAACCACTTCTCTACTTCTTCTACCATATCTCTTTATTTTTTATAAAATCAACCCACAACATCTTACAATGCATCATTTTAACCGAAGTTATGACCCAAACAACCCCTTTGGATACCAAGAAAACCTGAACCCTAGCCCGCCACCAAACTGTCTACCACCAAACCAGACCCAAATACCCCTTACACGCGGCCATCCACAACAACCGCCACACGGTTTAGTATACTCAACGTGTCCCGATCTAGCCGGAATCACATCGTATTTAGGAAACCAATTCAAGAAGAAACTTCTTTGACAAGATGTTGGATCGACAAATCGCAAAACCGATTCATGGTATTTTTTTTATAACATATTTTAGCGTCGTGCGATAAAAAGATAATCCACATGGTTGGCCACGCTAGCCGAAGCCACGCCACGCCACACCACACCCCTTGTTTTTGAATATTACCTTGTGGATCCTACACTCGCCACGTGTTGAACAATGACCCCAACCCAAACCCCTCCACACCCCATAGTGTTAGGTCATTGGCGTCATAAGTTTTAATTTCGAATATTCTTTTAGAGCTCATTGTTGTTTGCCTGTTGCATAATTCAAGCAGAAATGTATAAACATTGATACAATGTAAATAAGGAAACTAGGTGTTGATATTATGATGCCTATGTCGAGGGGGTTTTTTTAAAAGTGATTATGTGAGATTCGTATTACCAACAACTTTCATGATGATGATGTCCCTTAATTGAGAAAAAAGATAGGTGGGAGTGGGCGTTAGATCCGTAAGGTGTGTTCTCAGTCGTCAAGCGGCTGAGATGGCGCCTTTCTTTGTGCAATCAGGCAGCTGCAGGGAAGGTTTTTGGGAAGGGGTTTTTTTGAGTATTGATGACGTGGCAGGCTGCCATGATTTTGTTAGAGGGTCAAAGGCATAGAAGCGTGTGATTTATTCAGTAATTCAAATAGCATTGTGGTGTTTATGGAAGAGCTGGAATAGTGTCATTTTAATGGGGCACATGAAAAGCCGGAATAGTGTCATTCTAGTTTGGAATGTTTACAAATATATTCAAAATGGCATGAGTAATTGAGTATATTCAAACCATAAGTTTTCACAAATTAAACAAAGGAAGCACTATGATCTTTCTAGAAGACTACAAGAAAAAAAAATACGAGCCTTGAAACTCAATAATACATTTTTTTTGAATGGAAACGCAAACGCTTCATTAATCAAACTAAAAAAATGACCCCCAGCCAGAAGTTGGGGAGATCATACAAGTACAAGTACAAAAACAAAATGAAATTACATTGTTATATTAAAATCCCACCAATCTTGTTTTGTAAAGCTAGTGAATTTGGATTTCATCTTCAACCTTTGGTAAGAAATTTCCTTTATATCCTCCACCACTGTTTGTATAGGTCCATGTTTTCCTTTAAAAACCTTATCATTTCTTGCTCTTCACAATGTCCACATTGTCTGTATTGCAATAGCATGAATCACTTTCTTTGTTTTCCCATTTCTATGAATCTCATTCATCTCCTTTAGCAAGTCTTTCATGTTCCCATCTGAATTAACCTTTGGAATTTTGACCCAATTGGTTACCATCTCACAGACTCTTGTTGCATAATTACATCTTACAAGTATATGATCCGTTGTTTCTTCCGCTGCACCACAGGTTTTGCAAGTGACGTCCGGTATGTTTACACCTCTATGCCTTACCGCCACCGCTGATGGAATTTTGCCTGAAATTGCCCGCCATACAAACATAATGCTTTTACTCATGGCCCAACTATTCCAAACGAAATCGTCGATTGTCACGTTGAGATCTAAACCTGAACTTAGAGACTTACGAACGTCTTTTACCGTAAAAACCTTTTACTCCGAATCTTTCCAGTACCAAACATCGCTAGTTCCTGTAAGTTGTTTGTCTTGCAATAGCCCATTCAGATTTTCCATCTCCTGCTTCTCGATGTCACTACTCGAAGTCCTAACCCACGACCAATCCCAAATGCATCCCCCGTTTATTTGCCGATAACAATCTTTTACCAATGCTTTCTTCCTGCCTGCGAGCTGAAACAATGCTGGAAATTGAGATTTTAGTGGACCGATACCTAGCCACGAATCCGTCCAAAACAAGGATTTATCTCCCATGCCTACGTTGCTCTTAAGATTATTACTGACTTCGATATTACACCTCCTAAATTCCTTATCTATACTCCCAATATTCTTCCAGACTCCCGATAGTGATTTTTTAATAGGAATAAAATCCAATTTCCTTTGGCTTTGATGAATCGACTTGACTACTTTAACCCATAGACTCTCCGGCTCCATCTTTAGTCTCCACCACCATTTTAGTAATAGAGCTAAGTTTAAGTCTCGAATATTACCGATACCAAGACCCCCAAAGTCTTTGGCAGCCACCACTTTTTCCCACTTGACCCAACGAATTTTGTTATTTATATTACAGCCACCCCAAAGGAATTTTCTTCGTATACCCTCCAATATCTTTAAGACGGCCACAGGACACTTGTAAATCGACAGATAATAGTTTGGAAGGCTGCCGAGTACTGCTTTGATTAGGATTACCCTACCTGCGAAGGATAAGTTTCTAGACTTCCAAGATGATAATCTTTTATTAAACATATCAATGACCTCTTTCCATTGGGTTATTCTATTCATATTTGCCCCCACCTTTAGGCCAAGGTAACTGAACGAGAACTTTCCAGCTTTACAATTAAAGGTAGGTGCCATACTATTTATTTCCCCATCCGACACACCAACTCCATAAAGTTGACTTTTCCTTGGGTTAACTTTCAATCTCGATATCAAGTAAAACAGTCTAAGAATCCTCTTAAGATTTTTTACATTTTCCACCTCCCATTCACCCACAAAAATAGCATCATCCGCGAATAGCATATGGGTTAAATAAGGTCCTTCCTTTGGTAATTTTACTCCAATGAAAGCATTTGCACTTATTGCCCGTTCCATCATAATATGCAAAGCTTCCATCGCTATAATGAAAAGAAAAGGTGATAAAGGATCACCTTGTCTTAATCCCCTTTGGTATTGGAACTCATCGGTTGGTGACCCGTTTACCAAAACCGATCCTCTACCCACAAAAAGAATGCCCATGACCCAATTCCTCCATCTCGACGGAAACCCCATGTGTGTTAAAATGGAAATTAGAAATTTCCAGTTCAGTGTGTCGTAGGCGTTTTCTAAGTCGGCTTTGAACACGCAAATATTCTTCTTTGATTTTTTCGCCCAACCCACCACTTCATTAATTATTAGCGGCCCATCTACAATATTTCTCTCCGATACAAAAGCCGATTGAACATTTGAAACTACACTTTTAATCACTGCTTTTATTCTATTAGCTAACACTTTTGATATAATCTTATTCACCACCCCAATAAGCGATATAGGTCTAAAATCCGAACAAGACAAGGGATGGGTTACCTTTAGGATGAGAGCGATAAATGAAGCGCTGCAAGTGTGGTGGATCGAACCATGGATGTAGAACTGATTCATAACCTGCATGATGGGTACTTTTAATTCTTCCCAGTACGACTTGATTAGGTTGAAGGTGATGCCATCCGGTCCCGGTGCTTTATTAGTGCCACACTCCCATATAGCTTCTCGTACTTCGTCAGTTGAGAATTCTACCACCAAATTAATAGCTTGCTCCGTGCTCAGTTTTTTGAAGTCTCCTGGGCCCAACCTGGGCCGAGAATCAACTGGTTCTTTGAATTTTGTTTTGAATGTTTCCAAAAAATGAGTTTTTATGGTACACGGATCCGTCATCCAAGCTCCTCCGATCCACAAACCGCTTATTTTTATTCCTTGCAATGTGGCTGTTTACAATCGCGTGAAAATAGCTTGTATTTTCGTCTCCAAGACCTATCCAACGTATGCGGGATTTCTGTTGCAAATCCATAGCAGCCGTATTTTTCCATTCCTTTATCTTCCTCTTACTTTCATGCCATGTTGATAATTCCCCATCCGATAATGCCCTAGTTTCTACCAATATATCCAGCTCCTTTAGCTTGTTTTGAGCTTTAGACAACGCCTTCTCATCCTGTTCTCTTTTTTCTTTTCTCCACTTTTTCAACTCCTCCTTGATCGCTTTTAGTTTTACAGCTACCACTTCATCCTTGAAATTCGAATCACACGTTACCATAAGTCCTTTTTTCACCGCTTCGTCGAATCCCTCCAACTCAAACCAACTACTAAAAACTCTGAACGGTGAGGGTCCAAAACTGTTGTTGACTGTTGTTAATATTAGCAGACTACGATCAGATATACTCCTGTTGAGCGCTAATAGGGAAGCGTTCGGCCACCTACCCATGAAATTCCCACACACCAATACACGATCTAATTTACTGAGGTTAGAACCGTCACCCAATAAGAATGTATATTTCATTCCCCCCATATTATATTCTTGAAACCCTCCCCTGCTGATGAAGTTATTAAAGCACAATGCACCATTAACGTCAAACTGAGAATTTACCCTGTCTTCGGGGAATCGAACCTCGTTAAAGTCTCCTAACATAATCCAGTTCCCATTTATTGAATTCTTTGCCACCAACAATTCTTCCCATAGCCTTCTTCTGTTTGCTTGGATTGTGGATCCATACACATTGACGATTATTAATTCCTCATTATCCCCAACGATACGACCTTTAATAAGAAGGAAATTTTGGTTCTTTATTTCCATCTCTCTCTTGAATACACCTGAATTCCATAATGACAGTAATCCTCCTGATCTACCGTCGGCATCAACCTTTGAAAACTTGAAATCTGAATTATCCCAAAACCTTCTGATTTTGCTAACAGGCAAGTCTCTAAGCTGTGTTTCCTGTATGGCTATGAATGAAAGATTAAACTTTCTTAGTAATTCCCTAACCTCCGAGGCCTTACCAACCCCCCCTGCACCTTTAATGTTCAATGATCCAAAATTCATTGGAGCCCTGCATCCGCCTGATCTTCAATTACAGCTTCCTTAACAAGCGATTCTTTACCTGTTAAGTCAACCCCAAGTTTCCTTCCCAATTCTTCCGTTACATTAATTTCTTTTTCCAGCTCTTGTTGGTTAAGATCGATGTTAGAGGGACTGACCTGAGTTTCCGTTACGTTTGCGTTGGCTTGGTTTTCTTCAAGGTCTGAAACTTCTTCCCAATCCGAGTCTAATTCATCTTCTACACTGTCTCCTTGATGATCGAAACTATCAATAACTTCCTCCGATGTTCTTATCTTCACCTTATTCCTCCTCCTTTTTGTTTTTCCTTTTTTACATACTATTCGTTTTTTAGATCTGCGTTTAGATTCATCCGAGTATTCAATATTAAGATCTGGAAGTTTCCCTTTACCCACAATTGAATTGAGCTTTAGACATGCTGAACGGGCTTCAGCAAGGCTGGATCTTTTTCTTTTTTTCTGGGCCGCACTTACTGGCCCATTATCTGATGTTTCCATAGTGGCCCCACCCTGATTATTGAGCGTGTTTGTTTCATACGGCTCTTCATCTCCCATCATTGACAACAGGTTGACTTCTCTTACCTCGTATCTAGTACCCATAATGACAGATTCTTCTTGTGGCCTCCTTGGTTCTCCATTTCCCCATGCTTCCACGTTTTGTTCCCCCTCGTTTACTGAACCGTTTCCCACCTCTCCCATAGGTGTATCTGTTTTACACGTGTCTATCTCTTCGTTATCCACTGCCTGCTCGTTCTGACTTCCCACTACCACCGGTGAATCAGGTTCCGGCGAGTCCACCTCTTCCGAATTTACCACTGGGATGTAATGATCATCATTCATGTTTCCCGTGTCTCCTTGCATGTGTTTCCCAATGGATTCGTTCTGATCAACTGGCATTGATGGCGCTGGTTCTGGGTCAGGGTCTGGTTCAACACCGAGGTTAGGTGACCAGAATTGGAATTCTTCTGTCACCCATACTTCATACATCATGTGTTTCCATCTAATTGTTACCTTCTCATTTATCATTGCTCCATGGCTAACCAGGACACCAACTGCGTCATAGTTAAAACTAATATCATATTCTTCGGCATCAGATGGTTTAACAACTTTCCCGAATCTTTCACCTATGCAGTTAAACACCCCATCAATCCATAACTGAATTGGCACTCCTCTGATTCTAAGCCACGCTATCCTTTGGAACGGGATATCTTCGCCATTCCATATTTTTACGTCTTTAAACCACCGTTTCCATTCTTCATCCTTCTTTGTTTGGGTTTCTTCCATACTTTCTACTGAGTCGAAAATGATCAGAATGTTCAGGCCCCCCCATGTATCTAACCTGACCATTCCGTAAACCCAGTTGTTTTTTTATCATGCCTATCTCCTTGAAATACTCGATCTTTTTTACTTCCCCCAGCACTGATAATCCTTTCTAGTTGGCATATGGTTTTGATTCGTTTGCAAATGTTAAAATCTCCTCGTCCTCCTCATGTGTTCTTTTTTCCTTTCGCCACATCAGCCCATGTCATCCCTTGTCTAATGTAGGCATTGCTTTGTTCCTTGGGTTTGGTATTATCTACCTGTGTGTAGCTTTCTGTTCTTTTTACCCATGTCTTCCTTTGTTTATGCTCCGGTTTCTTTATAACTTTTACGAATCTTGCCACGTTTGCTTTTATCTTCCACCCATAAAAGTTCATCTGGTTAAGCGCCTTTATCATCTTCTCTGTGTCTTTCACTTTAACAAATCTAAGAAACCCAAACCTCTGACCCTTCTTGTCAAGTTTCCTTGCAATATATGCATCTACAATGTGTCCATAGTTCTTACATTCCGTCCATAACTCTCCATCAGAAATATGGGGATGAATGTTTGAGACATAGAAAGTTATGGCTTTCTCTTTTGAAGCTATATTGTCCTCACCTGGGAATTCATTTTGTGACTCACTGATTTCGCCCTCCTCTCTTTCCTCCTCCCTCGCAGCCATAACCAATATCTCAGCGGCTAACCCGGATCAATGAAAGGTTAATAGAACTCGAACCAATCTAGCTGAACTATTTTCAATAGCCGCGATCGGTATTAGGCCTACTAAGCAATCGTGAAGCCGTGAGAATACCGAGACACAGAATGGCTGATACAGATACAACCCCAACGACGAATGGAAGGGACGAAACAAACAGCTTAGAATGAAAGGTTGAACCGGATCAGCTGAGAATAAGCTAATCAACGATAACCTCGCACGCTAAACCGATGATTTCACCTTCGTCGAGCCACCGGCGGTTGTTATTTTTTCCGGCGACTTTTCGTTTGCTCGAGAGAAAAGGATTTTTTTAGGTATAATCCAATAATACATGACACACGAAGTATGGAACAAAACATTTTGATGAGTCCTAAAAGCATGGAATCTGTAGATCCTAAAATATACAAAAATAGAAACATCAACAAGAAACGGACAAAAAATACCATCATATATATAGTTGGTGATTAGAAAAAAAAATAAAAAATAAAAATGCAAACTATAAATAGTTAACATCGATTTTTGGTTGCTAATAGATTTAAAACATTAAAAACCGTTTCCATAATTCCTAAAATATTACAATTGTAAATCTTCTATCTATACTTTCTATAAAAGAAGAAACTTCAATGACATAAGAAAAGCTGATGTGTCAGCTGGAGAGGCTATCTAACAAGGCTTTTCTTATGTCATTTTTACATCATAAACCTTAATATTAAAAGACTTTAAAATTCAAAGGTGGCCCACATCCACCTTTTCAAAGGTCTGCCCACTTACAAATGGGCAAACCTCTTCCCTCATTCATAATTTAAAGCACTGATGTTCATTGAAAATTCAAAAAACCTCTGCTCACATTCAAAATTTTGGCTTCAGATTCAAAATTCAAACCTACGTATAAGAAGTTCTTTTTGATCTCATATCACCACTAAAAATGTCTCAATCTGGAAAAATAATGCCCAATCTCGACCAAAACAGCACAATAAACATCATAAAGCCTAATATAAAATATCATTTAAAATTTTGTCTAAACATCTGCCCTCAACATTTTATAATCAAACATCTGTTCCCAATTCAAAATTTTGGCTCCACATTCAAAATTCAAAATTCAAACCATATATTCTAATCCTATAAATAAGACGTAATTATCTGGCTCCACATTCAAATCTCTTTCGCTCATATCTGCGAGCGTCTCTCTCTCTCTCTCTCAAATGCATCTTTCTCGTGATTCAGCCGCTAATCTCCGATTACACTTCTTTGTTCGAATGTTTGATGATTCTGTTTACATGTTATCGTTCCAGTATCATTGTTCCAACATCGTCGTTTCAATGAAGCTTCCCATCACACATCAACCTTGCAATATCGATGTTGTAGTATAATTGTTGCAACATCGTGAAAAGTTGCATGTGCTACCTTCTTTGATGGGAGAGTTGCATTGTTCGATTTTCATTGAATCGAAAGTCAGATGTGCTACAACAGTTGAGAGGAGACCTTTGCATTTTAGGTTTGTTTCTTATTTTGATTAACTGTTGATGATGTTGAGAGTTTTTATTGACACTGACATTTTAGAATATGTTAAGAGGCATGTTGATATTATTAAAATGAACTACTACATAGAAAAATATAAATTTAATGAAATATTTATAAAGTATTACAAGCTAGAGTTAACATTTGCTAGGATTTCGTAGACTCTGGCCTTTCTCCATGTGATTTCATGCTCTCTTTTGAATTTCAGGTCAGTTAGCATGTTGCAGATTTTTTGATCCTGTTTTAGAAGTTGTGTCAGAAACTCTTCTGCATTCTTCTGGAACTCTGATGGAGGAGAGTGGAGGACTTCATCGAGCAATGCTATGCTGTTCCAGGTTTTGTTGTAATTAGTGTCATTGATTATGTCGACTTTCCTGTTTAGTTCTTCGTCTGTTCTTTGTTCTTTGAGTGACCACATCGAGAATTGTGTTTTAACATCGCTGGTGTCTGACCAGTGGTAGAAGCTGAAGTTTGCCATGTAGATTTTTTATTGGTTTTTCTGATTTGGAACAATTTTTGATAGAAAGTGATTTGTAGGACAATTTGTTGATGTTTTGAATCAAAAGTAATCATCGGTCTTTTATAGAGTTTAAAAACGCGTCTACATGGTAAATGAAGAGGTTAATTGTAATTGTGATAATCTGCTTTTGTTCTTTGAACTTTGAAATTATGTCCCTTGGGTTTCTTGGTATTTAATTTTACGGTTTTCCCATAAAAGCGGGGATTTGAAAAGGTTTTTGCATTAAAAGACTGCTATTTTGATTTATACATTAACATGTGTATATTAAATCTACACGTTTTCACTGTTAGATATTTCAGTATATAAACTCATAGGATCTTCACCTGTTTTTCATCACGTTTTCCTACGAAGATATCATACTTTCAGGAAAGTCGAGTAATATAGTTTATTCAAATGGCGTCATTCACAAATGCAAAATCAGATGATTTAAAGCAGCGTTTTGTCAGGCAAATCGAGGAACAGGTGTATGAAGATAGGGCTACTCTTCAAGAGCTGAAGAGATGTTTTGATGGATTGTAAGTTGGCCTGTTCACTAGAGAGCAGGTTTCCAGAGATCTTATGCGGACCTTCAACTTCCGTTTGTGAGCTTTGTGTTGTCAGTAATATAGAGTGCGGTGATAGAGACGTGCAGTTCATGGCGATGCTGAAGGACATACATCGAGAGGTTCAACAATCGATGGAGTTGAAGCTAAAGTTTCTTAATTCTTGCTGTTATTGTTAGATTTGAACTTTAATGTTGTTCAGTGTATGATGTAATTATTGGACTTTTAGTTTTAATGTCATGAATAAATGAATAAATTTTAATTTTATGAATCTATGTTGTGTTTTAGTTTTACTTATTTAGTGTTTGAGTAAGATTTAGATTATGTTGATGTTGAATTGTGTCTGAACATCTGTTTGGTAAGTCAACAGAGGTTTAATAGTATC